>JAFIRS010000190.1:0-600000 GCA_018342105.1 Gonioctena quinquepunctata
CACATAAAAATGAATATCAAGAGACAATAAGGCCATGCAAACACCCCCATTGATGAATCATCGCAGTGGTTAGGGTGATTGAAGAATATGGAAAGTAACGCTGATGCTTGTTCGAACGTTATGCACCACACTCTCATGCATACTGAAATGAATGCGCGATCCCTTTCCCATCGAATTCGATTTCATAATACACATACGCAGTGTCCAAGGTCATGATGAATCATCACAGAGTTGTCGGAGACTCTAAAAAATCAATAGACCCGAAGGCCATGCAAACACCCCCATTGATGAATCATCGCAGTGGTTAGGGTGATTGAAGAATATGGAAAGTAAGCTGTGACGCTGATGCTAGTTCGAACGTTATGCACCACACTCTCATGCATACTGAAATGAATGCGCGATCCCTTTCCCATCGACTAGCGTTACAAGGTCAACGAGAAATGAATCCCCAAGGTCATGCAAACACCACACTATCACCAGGGCACTTCAATGTCAATGATACACGACCTTCAACCTCCCCATCTCAAGGTTACAGTGGGGGGGTCAAGATCAAATGCAATGGACTGCAATTGGGGGGGCTAGGGGGGTCAAGGTCATGGGGAGGGGGGTCAAGGTCATGGGGAGGGGGGGGTTCCCTAGAACCGGCTATAAACCACTACTATGGCGAAATAAGCAAAGACAAGAAAGTTATTTCAAATTGTTTTGTTGATTATTTTTCAAATGTCGGCGAAAAGTTGGCACAAAAAATTATCCAGAAAAAACAAAATCATTCTTTTCCTAAAACCAACAGATGTAACTCATTTTTCTTGGAAGAAGTAACAAAATCAGAAATAATAGAAACAATAGAAAAACTAAAAAACGAAAAGTCTCCAGGCATTGATGGTATTAAATCCGAAACTTTAAAACTGATTGCACAATATATTGCAGAACCCCTTCTTTATATAATAAACCGGACATTCCGTACTGGAAACTGCCCTGACGCTTTCAAAACCGCCATAATAACACCTATCTTCAAAAAAGGAAACAACCTTGAAGTTGAAAACTTTCGACCAATATCTCTGATATCCAATATTGCGAAAATCTTTGAAAAAATACTTAAAATGCGAATCGATAAATATCTCAGTAAATACAACATATTATCAGAAAGGCAATTCGGTTTCAGAGAAAGCAAATCAACACAAGACCCAATAAATTATCTGACATCAAAAATAAGTAAATATATTGATAAGAAGTCTCCAGTCCTATGCATTTTTGTTGACCTTGCGAAAGCATTCGATACTGTCAGCCACTCCCAACTACTAGAGATATTAGAAGGACTTGGATTTAGGGGAGCATCACATGATTTACTAAATAGTTATCTCAGTAATAGAAATCAGTTTGTGAAAATAGGTGATGAAATCAGTGAAAAGAGAACAGTCAAGTATGGTGTTCCTCAAGGTACTGTCCTGGGTCCGATTCTTTTTAATATATATTTGAACGATCTCTATAAACTACAGATAGAAGGAGACGTAATTAGCTTTGCAGACGACACCGCAATCATATACAAAGCTGACTCCTGGGAAGCACTCAAAACCTCTACAGAAATTGATTTCAAAATTATTATGGAATGGTTTGACAGCCGTCTGCTTTCCATTAATGTTGATAAAACTATTTACGTTCCGTTCACCTCATACGCAAAGTACTTACCCACATATTACAACCTAAACATTTCTACTAGAAATGGCAATTTTAATATAAAATCAGCTAAAAGTGTAAAATATCTAGGTATTTATGTTGACAGTAATTTAAAATGGGACATCCATGTCAATTATGTCGTGAAAAAAGCCAGATATGTACTGTATAAGTTGAGATATTTTGTAAAATATTCGATATTAAATACTTACGGATACTATACTATGCACTCTTTGAAACCTCACCTCAATTGATGGGATAATTGCATGGGGAGCTACAACAAAAAATCATATTTCGCAGCTAGAAATTATTCAACGAATGGCAATCAAAGTATGTATAAAAACCATATACCTACCCACAGAGGACCTACATAAGGATACAAAAATTATGGACATAAGGCAACTCTATTTCTTCCAAACAGTAACTAGACAACACCTTAATAAACACGAATTAATACCAATTAACCACACTCATGCTACTCGACACAGAAATAACTCAGTATGTGTACCAAAACCTGAAAAAATACCTTACGACGGTCATATGTTTCTTGGGACCAAAACTATATAACTCTATACCACCAGAATTGAAAGAAATTAACTCTACTTCACTCTTTAAAAGACACTTGAGGAATTGGATGACACAAACAGACAGACTGAAAATCCATCAACTTCTTGACCTGACTTTAAGGTTAACTTTCTGAAAAGAAATTGTCAATTTTCTGAATACAGTGATAAAATTGTACAGTATATATGTTTGTATTTCATATTGTATTATTTTAATATTATGTGTATATTTATATGTATATAATTTTTGTGTAAATATTTGCTAATTAATGTATTCTCTGTATTATTATTGCTATTATCATCATTAATTTCAAAATAAGTAATCCCATGTCAAATTTTCTTCTCTTAAATATTTCTGTACTATTCCATAAACACAGTTATTATTATAATTCCACCATGTACCCACCCCTATACCCATGCTCGAGGGCAACCTTCTATGGGTTAACTATATTTATTCTTCTACACCCATATACTATTATGAACAAATGTATATCACTACCGAAGGAAAATAAATATATTATTATTATTATTATATTATATATATATATATATATATATATATATATACAGGAGGATAATTTTATATCCAGTGAGTTTTTTTAAGTCATTCACTACCATTATAGACTTGATGATTACATCTTTATTAAGTGAAAATTTGTGGACACATCTACACGTTCGGTGTATGTAGGATTTTAAGATATCTTGCAGAGATCCTAGGTCATATCTATATGATATACAGGTGTGAAGTTTTCTTTTAAACAACACCCTGTATAGGTCGAATCATTTACTATAAATGAGATTAAAACTGTTATAGCCAGTAGGGGATTAGAAATAAAAAAAAAAGCGAAATAAGCAACTTATAAACGTTCTGTTTGAATTTCAGATGATTTAAGTTAAGCGGCGAGCGTGATATATCATCGTCATCGATTGTACTGAAAAAAATGTATAGCGGAAGTTAGCATAAGTATAGACTAACCAATTGTAACTGGGTTGTCTAGTCCAGGATGAATGATACGTTTGGAAAATGCGTTACTTCCTTGCAGTTTTGCGCTTTTCGCGAATAACTTTCAATTTTTTTTCGGAAATATAACCTGCAGTTGAATACTTCCGGTTCAATCACAGGGTATATTCACAGGAATAACATTCAATATTGCAATAAATTCCTTATAGCATTCTCAAACATAAAAATAAATATGTTTGTGATGCATATCATTGGCGTTCCTTGGGTATTCGCAAAAATCCCTAAAAACTCCCGGAAGTGATGTATTTTCTAAATTTATTGGCAATCCTATACTCATGCTACCTTTCCCAATTGAAATGTTGCTATACGAAATAACTTTTACCCTTCAACCTAACTGTATTTGTTGGATAACTTTATTTGTATTCTGAAAAAATTTCACAGTACCCAATTTATGCTCCACAAATTGCTATTTCCCAGATTTAAGACTTTTTGAATGAACAATTGACGAATGTAATCCATGTAAAATCATGATTTTTTTTGTTCTATCGAAATATATACTTGAATGTATTGTGTTCATTTCAGTTATTTGGAACCGGACTCACTTGCGAAACTCGTCGCATATTTCAAACCTGGCCAGACAAATATGATTTTTAACGATGCTGTATACTATGCTGCCATATTGATTGGTCTTAAATTGCTTCATGCTTTTTACATGCACAACTATGTTATATTCCTCAATCAACTGGCGATTCAGATGCGAACTGCGTTCAGTTCCCTCATTTACAGAAAAGTATTAAAACTAAGTCCCAAGGCACTGGAAAACACAAATTTGGGTGAGTACCAACTTAACTATTCTACAGAGTATTCATAAAAATTAGTCAGAAAAAGCCATATTATATTAGTTGAAAAAAAATATACCATCGCTCAAGATGAATGTTTATAAAATGAAAGGTTGGGAATAACAACAAACAACTACAGTAAACCCTTACTAAAACGTACAAGATAAAAGTACTACATAAAATATCCATTTTTACAAACATATATTTATTCTATTTTCACCAGTCATATTCGATTTTCTGAGAAAATACACACATATAATATCCGTAGTTATTATTTTCATTCGTAATTATAAATCAAATATCAACTTTCATATGAAAACAATGCAGAAAAATATTTTTGCAGAACTGTAAGAGATCTATGAGAGCCATTCAGCACACCCACTGCGCACATCGCCCTTTTTAAGAATATAATTTGTTTCGTGGGAAGTAGTTATCAGAAACATATTATCCGATTGGTTCTCATCGAGTCACAATTTTTGTCACACATCTTTGAAACATCAGATAGTAGTTTTTGTGATCTTAAATAAAATACATGAATTTAAAAAAAGTTTTCATAAACTCTGATGATGTCTTTAGCGAACATTCATATATTATTCTATCCGATATGCAATTTCGATGAAAATGCCGTTGAAATGTTTTACTTTGAAAGGACATAGGAGAAAGTATTGTGAACGTAAGAATGCCATATTTTTACAGTAATCGACTGAATTCAAATTATATAAATTGAAGAATGTCTATCTGTGTGGGTATGCGCGCACCCACGAATGTGTGTGTCTGCAAATGCGTGTTTGTATGTTTCAATATATCGGTGGAATATTGTGTACATGAAATTAAGTATTTGTGACAGACTTCACTTTGAAGTTACACATTGATCATTTTCGTAATATTCAGCTAAGAAGGAATCGATTGGTACCTACTTTCCATTTTCAGTGTGTGAAAATAATTACATTTAGAATTATCATTTATATGACGACTTGCTATGTGCTTATATATTTATAAATATCTAATAAAAATTGTCTATCTCCAACATTTTTCACTGTTTCATAAGATATTGATCCGTTCGACAAAAAAGTAGTCACCTACCAAGATTCAGTCGTTAACAATGTTCAATATCGAAGTATCAGATTTATTTAGAGGTAGCGTCATTCGGATTTATTGGCTGGACAGAATATAACTTCGTTGAAAACAGGGTCAATTTCTATAATTCTTGCTAGCACCAGTACATTATTTTGATGTTTTCAGCACCCACATATATTATGTCCCTCACTTTAAAACTACCCTCGACTAGTATTGACAAGTTCTGATAAGTAGGTACTATTTCCTAAATCGACTCCGGAAACCGTCTCTGAGCTTCTGAATATATCTATGACGTCTTATCAAACTCATTCTGTCTAAATCATCGAATTCTGGCAGTTCACTAGACCGTATGTCTTTCCTTTGCTGAAGCATCAAATACTGGATAAATTCTCGTTGTTGCGCTGGATTCTTTGATGACTGCATGATGAGGTAGATAATGTACTCCTTTTTCCGTATCCCTACCAACTATGACTTCTTCAATGATTCATTCCATTGTTCGAATACTTTTTCATAAGTACCAAACATTCCTTTGTCAATAACCTCTTCTCATTCGTCTCTTCTGCTTCAAACTTTTATTACTCAGTATTGTAGGATTACCTTCAATCCAAGGCAAGTTGACTTCATATCTATTGTTTTCGTATGAAATGCTGTCGTAGAATCTTCTAGAGCTCCTTTTGTTTTCACTTCTGGTGGATGCTGTATTTGAATTCCATTATAATCAGTTATAGAGTAATCATTAGAAAATCCAGAAAATATACTCATATTACGCTTGGAAAAATATTTACCCATGATTGTTCACCCAAATCTAGTTTAAAGTCCGTTATCAATATTGATAGGTAAGTCAATATAGTACTGAATATATCCGCCACTGATAGAAGTTTCATTTCACTTGGAACATTCTCGAATTTATTGTCATAAATTATTATATTGTTATTTCTCAAATCGTTTACATATTTGATATCGTCTAGTCTTGGATTGTTATTACATATTCTATTCAGTTCCAAGACATTCAAAAGAATGTTTGATGTCTTTGATAACAATATTGTACAAAGCATGGATTTGAGGTTCTAACCACCGAAAACCCTCTTTATAAAACTTTCTTCGCCCGATTTTTTGTTTCGCAAAATGGAATGGAACGTAAGAACATTGTGATCCCGAATCTAAAAGTACTCTCCACTCTTTTTCTTCACTGACAACCTTTATAATACTGAAGGAGAAAATCTACTCATGAGAACGTTATTTTGTTTTGTTAAGCCAGGCTGTATATTCTCAATTTCTCAGCAACACTCAGAACACTATCGATTTCAGTAATCAAGTAATCGGGTAATAATCGTATTCGGTATTAATTACGTAAACTTTCTATCATCAAGTACTCGTATCATTCTCAAAAACTAACTCGATTATAAGATGATTTGAAATTAACCTTGTTAGTACTGACTTTCATTATTTAAAAATTAACTATATAACTTTGTGTAACATTTTTGAATAGATATGAGGTGAACAGATGACTTGTCTGATTACCAATAATTAACCTTAACATAGGTACTCCTGAAATTACATTTCAACCGCATTGTTTGAATTTCTCTGAATGACTTCTATTTCTAAACTGGATTTTTAACCTAACTACCTGAACTATCTAATTGTTGCCTGATTGTTTCCGAGCATCGCTTTTATACAGGAATATATCGCATGAATAATGGACAGGGATCTTGTTCAGAATAATATGTTTGAAAACTAAAATTTAGACAGATAATAGAAAATAAGAAAAAAAAGCATTTTATTTAAAAAAAAGCGTGCATGGTATCGCCTCGGTGTGTAATGTACTATATAATTATTGATACCATGCTTTTTTTAAAATAAAATAAATTTTTTTTCTTATTTTCTATTTTTTTAGTCTGGTTTTCTATAAAAATGTGTTTTTTAGTTTTTCCAAACTATTATTTATTTCCTACTTTTTAGTGTGGTTTATTTATAAAAACTATTATTTTTATTATTTTTTTGCAAATTGAAAAATAGAATAATCTCATCAAATTAGGTGATCTCAATCTCCGACCCCAAAAACCCCCACATACCAATTTTGAATAGAATCAGACCATAACCACAAAACTTGGCCGCCATTTTGAAGCCGCCATCTTGAATTTTTCAAGTTTTACAAAAGAATCATAATATTCGACCCCAAAAACCCCCACATACCAATTTTGAATAGAATCAGACCATAATCACAAAACTCGGCCGCCATTTTGAAGCCGCCATCTTGAATTTTTCAATTTTTACAAAAGAATCATAATATTCGACCCCAAAAACCCCACATACCAATTTTGAATAGAATCAGACCATAATCACAAAACTTGGCCGCCATCTTGAATTTTCCAATTTTTACAAGAGAATCATAATATTCGACCCCAAAAACCCCCACATACCAATTTTGAATAGAATCAGACCATAATCACAAAACTCGTTCACCATTTTGGAGCCGCCATCTCGAATTTTTCAATTTTGACAAAAGAATCATAATCTCCGACCACAAAAACCCTCGGATATCAATTTTGAAGCGAATCGGACCATAATCACAAAACTCGTACGCCATATTGGAGCCGCCATTTTGTTTTTTTTTCACTCAAAAATTTTTTAATGCATTGTCACCGGAATTATGTACATCTGCCAAATTTCAAATCATTCGGACGTCTGGAAGTGGGTCAAAATCGCGCCCAAAGGAGTCGGTTACAAACAAACAAACAAACAAACAAACAAACAAACAAACATACAAGTGAAGCTAATATAAAGCGTGTCAAAACAACTTATCTACTGATTATTTTTATGAGACGATAGGGCTGGTGCCATGGGTGTGAATCGCAGCATTGTTTCTCATGAATTAATTAATTTTTACTTTGTTTCTGATAAAGTCTATTTTGTTGTGTACAGTGAATTACTGATGATAGGAGAGCCGGGGGTATAAATATCATATGGATAAGATACATGGACAGCTTTGTGTGTTAATAGTACTACTACAGACCTAATGGGCACCACCTTCAAAATTGACATGCCGCATGCTTAAATATGACATCACTTCTGGTAATGATTTTAAATGTTGTCTTATTTCATGAGATACATCAATAAAATTCATACCAAAATCAAGGTTTCGATGTGCCAAATGAAGGTATAGAAGGTCGCCAAGCTCCGTTAATTTGCAACCCTGAGGCGAACTCGAATATTAATTCTTCTTCTTTATACCTCCATAACTTCTATTCGTCCGCATTCACAATTTTGCTAATATTTATTATAAATTATTCTTTGCCAAAAACTTTCAATTATTATTATAAAAAACTTTTTCTATATTCGAAACAACTATGTTGGCTACTAATGAAATGTTTTTTTAAATTCCAATTTTTTATTTCCAAATTTTTTTTGCTTACCTTATGAATTATATCTGTTTAAAAAAGTTACGAACCCCAGAAATTAGTGTAGGCATATGGAGATGTGTTTTCATTTTATAAAAAAAAACATGGGCAATGATAATTTAATATTACACATAATTATCGTCATTATAGCCCACAAAATTATTTACATCATCACTATAATCTGAAATATTACTTTCATCGTCATTATAATCTTCATTATCATTTTCATTTTCATCTATATTATCATATTCAAATTCATTATTAATATATGATAAAATAATGTCTTCTATTTGAAATGGTGTTGGACTTCCATCGAACATAATTGGCGTTATAGTATATCCAACGACAATCTGTAAATTCTAATACAATAAAATATTTTCCCATTGCGTTTTACCACATTGAATTAACATACATTGTTCGCCGAATTTTATGTTTCAATGATTCCCAGCAAGGTGGCATCAGACTGGAATCTTAGTGTCTAATGTCATTTAAGAAAGATGCTTGAGTTAAAATAGCAGAAAAATGGTTTCGGAAAAATAAAAGTCGTGACAAATTTACACCCGTGCAATTTTGTATACCATATATTTCACAAGTCAATTTCTGAATCAATTCCATCATCTCCTTATTCAAGATATGTGGGGATTATCGAGTGAATGAATGAATTTCATATATTTGCCAATTTAGTACCATTGAAACAATCATCAGCTTTTGAATTTTGATACGACCGATACTTGATGAAAATCCATATCAAACAAAACAACCACTAAACCCAGTTTAGTGAAGTGAATTTCTTTTGTTTGCTTCACAATCATCAACGACGTTCTCACCAGCCGAACTCAATAACCAAATTTCAAAACTTTGCAATTGAAAAATATTTCCCTATAAAATAATCAACACATCCGTATCTGATGATTTTATCATAACTTTAAAATTATCAGAACTTACTTATATGATGAATTATTCGGTTTCTTCATGTTTCTTCTGTTTCAACTACTCAACTTCCATCTACAAAATACGAATAGCATTTAATACCGACAGTTAAAAAAAAGTAGTACCTATAATGGATGCTCTATGACGTATTCTCCAATATTGACCTAAAAATACTATTGAAGCTTCTTTAAATTTATTATTTCTCAGAGCTCTATAGAAATCATTAGGTCTACGTTGAGATGGTCCAACAATGGTATACGAAACATCAGTTTCATTTCTGTTTATTCTTTCTTTCTAGGGGAACACATATGTGTCGAAAATAATGTGTATTTGAGATGTTGTACTGCTACAAAGTTCTCGTAGAATAAATTCCAGATATTTAATTTTGTCTTTTTCCTCTGCAAGCAAACTTTGGCGCCTCTCACTAGTCGGATTTACCTCGGGAGCCACCTTCAGTTATAGTGGGAAGGACACTACTCCGGGCAGCCTCAGTGGATCAAATAAAACACTCCAGGGGTCACTATAGTATTGACAAGACTCAACGAGGTCAGAAAGGCAGACTTTACTTGCCCTGGACCTGGGTGTTGGCCTGCGGGACAATTCGTTTTTGTGCAAGATTATAAAAATAACATACTCAAGTGTGATCAGGGCAGAATAATTTATTTCAATCAGTATATCTATACTTCAAACTATATACAGGGCAAGCGAAAATTCAGGTGTATATACAGACAGAACGGCTGACGGCCGCTTCAAGCATTATATAGCAAGCAAAGACTATTATCGAGCGGGAGAGGTGCAACACTTTAATCCTTACAGTAGTAACCAACATGCGGGGGGACGGTGAACGGTATTCCGTAGTGCGAAAGCTCAAAAAACGGAAAGCGAAACGGCAGTTTCTCAGGTTATAGTGTGTTAGACAACAAAGCTTATATCAAATGCAAGCTTTACGATCGGCCAAGGTTACGAAGTGGAGGTGCGGGCAGTTCTTCGTGTTCGGGATGTTTTAGTTTCTCGTTGACGTCATATCCATGTTTCGTTTAAAGCGATTTTATTTCCTGTCGCTATCCTTGTCCTACACGACCGTTAGACAGATTGTATAGGATTTCAGTTAGCTGGAAAACTAATTTCGACGTTTCTCCCCCCCCCCTAGCTCTACTCTGCACAACCGTTAGTGTGGCTGGTCCCTTACCCAACTGACGGATTATTCTCAATTTCTGCTAAATACAGAACTGACGCAGTGGTTCCTACTCCTATCTCTATTCTGTGCGACCGTTAGTGTGGTTGGTCCCCGGAACCTTGGCCAACTGACGGATTATTCTCAATTTCGGCTAACTAGAGAAATAACACGGCGTTTCCCACTGCTATCTCTATTCTGCGCCTTCGTTAGTGTGGTTGGTACCCGGAACGTTGCCCAACTGACGGATTATTCTCAATTTCGGGTAACTAGAGAACTAACACGGCGTTTCCTACTCCTATCTCTATTCTGCGCGTCCGTTAGTGTGGTTGGTCCCCGGAACTTTGCCCAACTGACGGATTATTCACAATCTTGGCTAACTAGAAAACCACTCACTGTTTTACGCGCACGGTACACTTCTCGAACTGCCTTACTATCACCGGTACTCTACCGCTGCAATTAACTCTCGGACAGACTATTTCACGTGGTGACTTGCTGTTTATCTCAACAGGTACTACTCGTCTGAAATGCTCTGAAGGAACTCCCAGGCGATTTTCCCCCTCTACAATTAACTCATGCGCAGACCGCAACTGCGCAGACCGATGACTGGATGACGTCAAGTGGCAGGCGTCGTGACGGATGATAGGTGGCTTGGAGCACAACTTATTATTTCCACTGGCCAGACACTACTACTTTCCTCAATAATCCTCAAGTTTCTTTTGTGCGCACTTCCAGATTCAATCCTCCACTCCGGGCCTGCGCAATCCAATTTCGGCACTTGGGACTATTGCGGCGTTCGCGATGTATTTTCCTCGATGCTTTTAAACGGCGAGACATATGATTCGACGGCGGGCTCCCAACCATAGACAAGAGTTCTATACTCCCAACTGAATGTTCAACCCGATATTTAAGTATTGTATCATATATCAAGCGCGTTAAGGCTGTGACGAGTATGATGCATAACAGAGTAGATATTATCGTTAGTTTATTTTTAATTCGCGGATTCGCACCTAACACAAAGTTACTTCGTCACAATTTATAGATTCAGTATAGCATATTTAGCCTTCCAGTGATTAAAACTAAGGCGACCATGAGGTTGCCGGTTACTAACTAGTGGCGACCTATTTTTTAAGCGATCATAGAGTTCAAAGTTTAATTTGAAAAATCATCGATGTATTCGATGACTTAAGGAAACATTAGAAAAACACATTTATGATGGTCGCTTCAGGGATGCGTGCGAATTAGTTGAGCTTGGCCACTCTTTATACCGTCATTTTGCACATCGAAACCTTTTTTTTGGTATGAATATTATTGGAGTATCTTATCAAATAAGACAACATTCGAAATCCTAACCGGAAGTGACGTCATATTTTAGCATGGGGGCAAAGTTTAATAATTTCGAAGGAGGCGCCCTTTAGACAGTTTCAGATTCTTGACACTTTTTCGGGAATAATAACCTTCCACAATCTGAAAACAAAATCAACAACATACTATGAACCTAAAATGGAAGTTTTAAAGTGCTTTGATAAATACAAGAAAAGAACACGGAAACAATTAATTCCAATACCGAAGATATTAAAACAGGAATTCTCTAGTTTGAAGGATGCTGGTTTAGATTTCGTAACGCAAGTACGTCTATTTTCAATCGAGAAGGGTACTATATTTAGAAACCGCTTCTGGGCTTCTTTAGTTTATCAAGGGAAGTACTTATTCCACCATAGTTAAGATATTTTTTTATTATTGTTGATGATGATGAAGAAGACCGTATATTACAGCAAGTATGGCCGCCAATATCATTTTGCCTGATATAAAACAGTCTACATACGACAAATTTTATAAATATTTTTCAAGCTTTTAAAAGTTGACAATCGCAAATTTTTTATTTTAGTAACTCAAATACGGTTTCTGTGCAAACTTGTAAGTACTATTGACTTTTTTCATTCGGAAAAATCAAAATGGGACACCCTATATATATATATATATATATATATATATATATATATATATATATATATATATATTTCATTATTTATAAATATTTCTTCATTCAAGTCTATTGGATTTATACCGAGAAAATCAAGAAATACCTAAGCATGTTCAGTTATGTGCAGCATTATCGTATCTATCATCTTAAACAACAGCAGATGGATTCTTATATATCATGGAACACTGTCCAGAGAATTCAAATTTGCGACGCTTCACCGATTATTTTGTTGGCCAGTAGTTCAAAAACAACACAATTGGAGAGGGCTGGATTTGTTATAGGAACAAAAACTGAACAACCAATAGCCTAGAAGCATGGCATAATAAATTGAACCGAGCAATTGGCAAAACTAACCCCAATTTACTGGAACTTGCTGGTTTTTTTGAACAACGGAATGATTTACATTATATGCCAACAAAAAAAAGAGATGTGTACAAAGATTTCAATTCTGCAATACAGGAAACTGTCAGAGATTCTGTAAAAGGGATAAAATATGTCGGGTCATATTGGGAAAAATTAAAGTACATTGTGAAATTCGATTAGTATATTTCAGTATTTCTTTCTATACTATACTCATGTAAATGAATTAATGAATTACTATTAAGGATTATTCTATTGTAATAAACATATATTTTTTACCAACCAAAGTATTTATTTCATTTCAGGTAAGTACTCACCTGAAACATGCTTTATAAAAGCAACATGTCAATTTTCGACAACAAATGTGTGTGCCTAGTTTATTATAATACGCGGTACCAAATGAAATGGTCATAGGTAAATTCGGGACGCGGTACCAAATGAGATGGTCATGGGTATATTCGGAACGCGGTACAAAGTCAATAGATTTATAATAAAGAAAATCTGCTTTTATATCTAGTTTAGTAGTTTACTCTTCATAAGACCTGCCTTTCAAAAGGGAAGTTCTAGATACCTAATAGCGTGATAGGTTGCCGGATTAATCACATGAACATATTTTGATTGTTTTTTATCTCAACAGCTCATCCCCTGGCGTCTGGTTAATATTCACTGACCAGAGTTGTGAAATTATTGCTATCTTAGAACGTCCATAAGATTTCTGTACAGTAATTGAATACCCTAGGAATGTCAATCGAAAAAAAAAATCATTTTAATTTAATGTTAACATTATCCCTTCATAAAAATTCAAGGTCATTCTCTAAGACACCGTTTTTTCATTATAACTTCAAATGGCAGCTATTATACTCATAAAGTTATCTCAGGGCAGCTAAAGGAAATAGTATTGCAATCGTTCAAAGATTGAAATTCCACAATTTCTCAAATACTGCCGAACTTGCCATGAATGATCATTTTGATCAAAATATTTCACTGCCTTGCTCAGTTCCTAAAAATTTCAATACAATACATCCTTTTCAAAATGATCATATAACCGAAAAAGATATATCAAATGCCTTAAACTTTTTGAAGAATAAAGCATCGATAATTAGTCAAACAAATTATTGATGTCATAATTACCACTTTAACGTACTCGTTCAATCAGTCATTCTTTCAAGGAAATTTTCCGATGTAATTCAAAAAAGACTGTTGTGAAGTTAACTATTATGGGCAAATCTCTCTTCTTTCATCGCTATCTGAACTGTATGAAAAAGTTGTTTCAATTAGGTTGTTAAATTATTTGGAAAAAAATCATATTTTATGCGAAATCCAACATGGATTCAGAAAAAATAGATCAACCGAAACTGCAACCAACCATTTACTTAATTCAAAATGCATGAAGAAATTGATTCCAATAAGTTTGTAATGTCCTCATTTTTCGACTTATCGAAAGCATTTGATACAGTTTCTTCTGAATTCTTGACAGCAAAATTATCAGAACTTGGTTTTCCTAACAATGTAATGAAATGGCTGGAATCATATCTACAAGACTGTATCTACTATGACTGTAAAATGGGATGGAGTCAGATCAAGTTTCAAGGAAGTCAGGATGGGAGTTCCCCAGGGGTCACTCCTTGGGCTCTTACTTTTTTTAATATACACAAATGATTTGCCAGAGTATGTCACAAATTGTCACATCACTATGTTCGCAGATGATACCACTATCCCAGTAGCTGGCAGGGATATTCAGGAACTGATAACAAATGTCAATCGCACTATTGATACTTTCAGTTCTTGGTGTCAACGGAACAAATTGATATTGAATTCATCCAAGAGTGTAGCTGTTCATTTTTATAACAGAAAAAATTATCTACCAAATAATATTGAATTACTGAATGATATAAAAAAATTTAAATGAAGTTACATTTCTAGGAAATCAATTGGATAAAAGTCTGGACTGGAATCTGCAAATTGATTGTGTCTGCAATAAATTAAACGAAGCCCACTTTGCTATAAAACAAATGAAAACATGTTTAGAGGTCTCCTGAAAATATATTTTGCTATGGCGGATTCCCATATTTCTCTGAATGTCATAGTATGGGGTTGTAATAGCGAATTCTTTAGGGTATTTGTAGCTCAAAAATGCATATGAATTACCTGGAAAGTTTAAACCAGTATTTATAAGGGAAAATTTGTTAACGGCACCATCAGTGTATATTTTGAAATGTATTGATTTTGCTAGGAGTAATTTGCAAGTTCTAGAAACAAATGCAACTGTTCACAATTACAATACAAGATGTGGAAACTTACTGCGAATTCCACGTCATGAGACAGCTAAATATGAAAATTCCCCACTATATAATGCAATAATCCTTCACAATAAATTACCAATTTCAATGAAACAAATTGCATCTGATGTGACGTTCAAAGCTAAGATGAAAGAACTGCTACAGCAAAAATGCTATTACAGTGTGAAAGAATACCTAGACGAGGCCCTAAATTAAATAAATAAGATAACCAGATATGTTGAATGTTCAGTTTATATATGTATATATTTATTATTTTAATTTTTTATTCTGCCTGACTGTAATTTATGTTTATGTAACGTGTTTTATTTATGTATAAATTTATTGTAAATATTGTTTACTATTGACACACCATATGTACCAAATGTAAGGAAATGGCAAATACATATCTATCTATCTATATATCAATAGGATTATATTCCACTTGTGGAGCCTAGAAATAAAACACAATATTTCTCCATGAAAGCGGATAAACGATTTTTTCAAACTCTAATTATTTTACTCAATAGCATTATATGAAGTTATTCATGCGTTTCCGTTTCATTAATCAGTACGAATCATAAATTATAAATTTGCATTAAACATTTTTTTCAGGAAATATTGTGACGGTGATTTCCAAAGATGTCAAGCAATTTCAAGGTGCCATTTGGTTGTTCAATGATCTCTGGATTGCAGCAATTCAAACTATATTCATTTGTTTCCTCATATATAGAAGAATTGGTGTTACATCTACTATTGGGGTGGCAATGCTTTTTTCTCTTCTACCTGCACAAAGTGAGTATTTTTTTATAGATAAATATCCAATTCACAAAAATATATCTGATTAGTGATTCTAAAACTAAAACTATTGGTGCTCTTACCCACCAATAGTTGACCTATTAGGAGCATTTTTTTTAAATAACTCAAAGATACTAAAATACCAACTTTTGATGAAAACTAATGATATATACAAGAAGAATCGAGGTTTGCAATTCTGAATACCATGAACAATCTTGAAAAGAACGACAAGATATAGTTAAGAGAATATATGAGTAAGAATAGTGATAAATCACCAGTGATTGAGCAGCAAAAACTAGTATTTGATCAGAATTTCACCCATTTGATAAAATCAAATAAAACCAGTTTCTAAAAACAAGTTTGAATTTTCAGACAAAAACTTTAAAAACATAATAATTATGGAACTCGATCTTAAAAAAAATTCAAACAACATCCATGGAGAACTTATATTTAATACGATATCTGGATGTTATAACACTCGTTTTTCTAGTTTTTCTAACGGGCTGCCCAGCATTCACAATACTGATATCATTTTCAATGATTTTGAAAGAATTCTTACTCCTTGGCATGTTTTTTGGGTAACCTCCCACAGTCTGAAAATGAAAATATAATCAGGAAAATCTATACAAGTGTAGAAAGGGAAAAAAACGTCAAGAAACGTTGTTCCTCCACAAAAAACCACATTCATTCAATAATTCTTACTCCCTTCTGTTGAAGAAAATGCTTGTACTTCAACGTACTCTTCTCATAAATATGTTTTATCTGATGGCATGTCATAATGACAACGTTATGTCACCCAATTTTGATGACATAAGGAAGCTCATTATGGTACTTAGTCCCATAATGAACTCATTATGGGACTAAGTACCATAATAAAATTCTATATGAAAAACATGTGATGGTGAGATCAAAAAAGTTTATTCAAAATGCATAACTATGTACAAAACTATTTATTATAAATGGTAAAAGAGCAATTACTACAATTTGCAATATAAATTCCAATGGATTCTAGAGTTTTTACATTATATTCAATTCTACGTGACAATTGTGTTTTACAGCAGATAAATAAATATTGCCGTTACAACCTGACGTTGTCAAGGAAATGGCAAAGCACAGCTCACTAACCTACTAATATTTGAAACTACACATATACTTACTCCTTTAAAAATAGTTGTCATTGCGACATGTCAAAAATGCAGTTTTTGATTTTTCGAAAATGTATTAATATAAATGCCATCAGATAAAATTTTGTATGTATTATGGCACACGTCGTGTTATAGGACTCGGCTACGCCTCGCTCAATAACATTCACGACTTGTACCATAATGATCGTCTTTATGATCCTTATTACATAAATAACTATTACGTATCAATCGTACCTAGTTGTGATAGGACCAAATAAAATATAGGACCAAATAAAATTTCCACTAAAATGTCTTTTTTTTATTTTTTTCACTATATTCGCGAGTGGTTCATTTTCACTTCCACTGCTGAAATGCTCTGTTTTATCATCTATACCTGAGCCACTCTCCTGCAATTCCTCATACTTCCTGAAGTCTCTATTACTTTTTTCCTTTCTTTTTCAATTTATTAGCTTCTGCTTTTTTGATAATTTTTTTTCAGCTTTTTTAAACGTTTCCTCTTGTTTCTTTCTTTTCAAAATAGCCCTCTCTTGTTTTTCTCTCTCTTTTTCAGTTTTGGCTCTTCCTTTTTCTGCAACCACTTGACTGAAGTAGTTGCATTGGACAATTTTTCTTTTCTTGCGAATTCTTTCTTCTGGGGTTACTCCTCTGACCAAAAAATATGACCCAGGAAGGCTACACTAATGTTTTTTTTGTGACTTTTGTAGCGATACTGGGGTTATAGGTTTTTTACACTTGTTTTCCAAAATAATTACACATTTCTTTTTTTCTGTTGCATCTTTTCCGATTCAAACTTCTGCAGACGAGTTTATTTACAATTTTGTTATGATTAGATTTTTTCCAATCAGAAACAACTTTTTTCCATTTACTTTTTATCGGGACAAATAAGGATATATCGGCTGGCTGTAAAATGTGTGTCGCATATGGTAGAAGTGCGTACAGAAAAAAATCATTTTGAGAACAAAACTTACTCAAATTATAATTAAGGTAAGATCTATGTCCATCTTGTATATATAATATAGATAACTTCATAACTTTGTGTTGTAAGAAGGACAATAAAGGATTACACACGTAACTGAAAAATGTTTCACTGGTGTTTCTAACAATTTCTGCAGGAATTAATTCATAAGGATATACAATCATTGGTGGGTATATTTGTCCATCGGCAAAAATTGTAAACAAAGCAGTGATCCAGATTTCACTTCATAGAAGTTTCTCATTCCTCGAGGAATCAAAACAAGTCCTGTTTTTGAATTTGTTGCAAACCCTGATTCATCGGAATTGAGAATTCTTTTAGGATCATCTAGAATATCCTCGGCATTTTCTTCGAATAACATCGCTTACAGCAATTGCAATTGTGCTTCTGGAGATATTTGAAAAATCTCCTCTTAGTTTCAGTCATTTTTCTGGAAAATACAGGGGTTTTAACTGAATCTATAGTTGAAAATAAAACAACCTGATATAAAGATAAATCTATGTACCCATTGTTGACCATGATAAAAAACCAATAGTTGACCACTGCAAAACTGTGGTGAATTACTAGATCCGCTTTGAAATAAAAATATATCTTTTATCCATACCAGTAGTTGACCAAAGTGGTCAACTACTGGAACTTCAACGAATGTTTTGTTCTAGTAAACCACAGCAATTGAAAAAGTGAAAACACATTTTAACAATGAATACATTGAAAATACTCAACTATATTCGTCTAGCTGCTGGTACATCAAATATGTTTTTAACAAAAATTTCAACTTGAATGGACAATTCAAGATTACTAAAAGTTGTTTACTTACCATGCTTAATGTCACATTCCCTGTTTACTGTCAGTGGAAGGCGAAATATGTGTAAACATGATAGTGGCCTACTATCCCGAAATTTATTTGGGTTAGTTGTTACATCTACTAGGCCAGAGTCCTATCAAACGTTTGAAAACATATGCGACCAACAATATAGTTTTCATATTTCCGCGTATTAACGATAAATTGGTCAATTACCGGGTGCTGGTCAACTACCGGTGCCACAACCCTAGCTCACAATAATATTGTTGTGTTCAAGCGAAATGGCAAACTTTCACTTCAATAAATTCAACTAACAAATTTTGTACCAATACTTGATCGGGTTAAAATCTATACTAATTTACATCAGTAACTCATAGTAATAGTCATTTCATCGATAAGATCAATAACAAATCCTACAGCAGGAATTGAAATTTTCTGAACGCATTTTCAACGAAAAAATAGTTTTTTTCAGATGGTACCTACCGAAGGCCATCTTGCCATTTGATAGAGAATATAATTACCAATTCAACGATATACATTATTTACCACTTTCTTTTTGTTCAAAACTGAAAACGATCAATTATTAAATTTGTACAATATTTTATACGATGCCTACAAATTCCAATGAGTTATCCGTTTAGGTTTGATGAAATGAAAGATAGCCGTGGAATCATGGAAAACAGTACGTGATTAATGTCATGTCAAAAGTGAAATAACAATGTTACTTGTCATCTCGTTTCGTTTGTAAAAAGTTTTTGTGAAATGGAAAATAATCATCGTTATTCTTGAAATGAACAAATCGATATGATATTCGTTATACGTTAAGACTGCACCCATCGAGGACCTATTTCAGGAAATTGGAAATGATGTTAAGGAAAGAACCAGCTGATCAAAACCACATCCACTTCATCGACAGTGAAGAAGCGGAAACTAATGTTTTAGCATATGTTTATTTTTCTCCATCTGCCTCAGTGTGAGAATTGGAAATTGAATGTGGGATCAGCAGGGAAAGTGCCAGAAAAGTATTGAAAAAACATAAATATCACTCCTATTAATACAGTTTGCATCAGTATCTATATGAAAATGACCCAGAACGGCTTTTGCGTCATCATGATTGGTTTTGTCTCGAAGATACTGTTTGAAGATGAGTCCAGGTTTACGAATATTGGTATGTTCAATAGGAATAATACAAGGTATTGGGCTCAATAAAATCTTAGGTTGCTGAGAGAAGGTAATTTTCAAGAAAGATTTGGATTCAATGTCTGGGTAGGAATCATAGGGACAAGAATCATTGGACCAATTCTTTTCGACGGGCCTTTGACGGGCCAAATATATCTACAATTCTTATAGAACGATATTCAAAATAATATCAACGAGTTACCTGAGAACATTAGGGAGAATATGTTTTTTCAGTAGGATGGTGCAGGACCACATAATGCTGCTATTCTTCGGCAATATCTTAGTGATACCTATGGGCAGAGATGGATTGGAACAATTGCTCCAATTAGATGGCCAGCCAGATCGCCCAATTCAACCCCTATTGATTTTTATTTATGGGGTCACATAAAATCCAAAGTATACTCGAGGAGACCAACTTCTTTGGAGGACTTGAGAGATAGAGTTGAGCGCGCATTTCGGGAAATTCCTGCTCCCGAACTGATAAATGTGATGAGGTGTACAATAAATAGAACTAGTCTTGTGTTAGGGAAAACGGGCAACACTTCGAACATATCATTGGTCATTGATAAATAAAATGACTTTTCGATGGTTGTGAAACTCTTCTATTGAAAACAGGATAATGGTATTGTGAGTAATGATTTGTACGTTGAATGTTCACTTTTTCAGTCGTTAGATTTATTCAAACAGTTTGATTAAATTAAAGTTATCTTTTCTGTAATGGGTTTATTATCATTACATATCGTCGAATCGATTATTTTTGGTAATTCATTGTTACCATTCTGAAGTAAAGTTTGAAATAATGAATAGATATCATGTTACCTACCAATTTTTTCAGATTGATTTAATTTTTTACGTCTGTACGTTTTGAACAAAAAAAAAGTGGTACATAATGTATATCGTTGAATTGGAAATTGAATTCTCTATCGAATGGCAAGATGGCCCACGGTAGGTACCATTTGAAAAAAAACGTTTTTTTTTGTTAAACATGCGTTTAGAAAATTTCAATTCCTGCTGTAGGATTCGTTATTGATCTTATAGATGAAATTACCATTACTATGAGTTACTGATGTAAATTAGTATAGATGTTAACCTGATCAAGGCCTCCTGAACTGAAAAAAAATTGTTTTTTTTTTATTGTAAAATGAAAATTTGGCAACACTGTCGTATGTAATTTGAACCGTAGAATCCGAAAAACATCAAACATACAGGGTGTTCTATTTGAAAAATCGAAGTTGTGGGCTATTCTGGCGAAACCGGATGTCGGCAATTTTGTTTCCATATGTTTGTCAATCCAAAATTATGTCTCATATCTATGTACGAAATTTCATTCAAATCGGTTGATAAGTGAAGGAGATATAGGCATGGCCCTAGTCCCATTGTCACCCAGTATATCTGGCTCTTACTCCGATTCAGCAGATTCAAGCTTGATGGAACTAGTTCTCTCGGAGGAGTAGACAGGT
Organism: Gonioctena quinquepunctata; assembly: GCA_018342105.1. Taxonomy (NCBI): domain Eukaryota; kingdom Metazoa; phylum Arthropoda; class Insecta; order Coleoptera; family Chrysomelidae; genus Gonioctena; species Gonioctena quinquepunctata. The sequence goes on from JAFIRS010000190.1 coordinate 21,591, forward strand.
TAAAATCACAGAGAGAACCAGTAACGATATCTGAGTAGTAGGTACATCGAGATCCCAGAATGTATGTCGCCCGCATGCAATGCACTTGTATAGAGATTTCATTGGTTCCAGAAATTTCCCGCACCTCTTTCTCGATGTTTCGAAAGGTCGGTGAACTTTCGAGAATGGCTTTCGAAAATGACGTGTTACAGGTACCTTCCTCGGTTGTTTACATCTGAAATTTCAATCTCCTATGTTGCGTGCGATTACAGGCAGGGGCGTAGCGTATTCCTAACCCTCTGATTTCGATAGTTCCGATCACAAGCCATCGGTTCGCCATGATGGGGTTTTAGTTTTTCCAGATGAACAACCTTCATCTTAGTCCCAGGGCTGCATTGGATTCTATAAATCACGTCGTTGATCCTCTCTTTCACCTTGTGCTAGTTTCGGAGATACACCTTTCTTCCTACGTGGATTGTACATGCAAACCTGGTCTCCGTATTTGAATCCTACTGAGTTGGCTGTAGAATCATGAGAGCTTTCATTTCTTTTCCTAGCTCATTCGTGGATTTTCAAAATGCAGTCAGAAAAAGTGGAAGGTGTCTGTCCCAGTACCTTGGAAATATGTTTTTTCATAGTTCGGTTGAATCTTTCAACCATGCCATCCGACTGGTAGTGGAGCGCAGTAGTTCCTGTTTTTGCTGATACCCATCAGCTCACAAACTTTCTTGAATAATTTCCACTCGAAATTCCTTCCTTGGTAGGCATGTAACTCCAATGGTACTCCAAATCTTGAGAACATGCTGTCCACCTATGACTTTGCTACTATGGATGCCTCCTGTACGTGATGTTTTATTTTGAAATGGTTACAGGTTTCACTTTTCTATTCATCTAGCTATTTGTCCTTCTGGGTTTTTCATCTCCAGTAGAAACTTCTGGGCCGCATGAGCGGTCCTGATGAGAAACTTTCGTCTATATAGGTATTTGTGGAAGTGATATACTGCCCTGACTATGGCTAGATCCATCATACAGTAATTTCTTTCGGGCTTAAACTTTTTCCTGACCATCTTGCACCTGCGATAACACAGCTCCAAGTCCGGTATTGCTCTCATCTATGTATGAATAAGCCTTTTTGCTGTGGGTATGCCAAGTTCAGACTTTTTGGTGGACCAGTGGAAGTTGCCCCGATTTCCTGTCAAGTAGGTAGTAGAGATATCTGCAAATCCTTCCACAAAACTTTTGTTATATGTACACAGGCATAGGAAGCTTCTCACTTCGTATTTATCTTTTGGTCTTTGCCAATTTCGAATAGCATATATTTTTGATTCATTCGAATTCTTTCTGCCGGAACTGTGTGCTCAAGAAATCCACTTGCTTCTGAAATAGGGAATTATTTAATTAATTTTAATTAAATATTCAATTAATTTTAATTACATTTAATTAAATTAATTATACTTGCTTCTGAAATAGGAAATTATGAAGATTCAGCTCGAGGTTGGCACCCCTTGAACATCTGAAAAGTTCACGCAGGTTGGCTTGAAGTTCTCCCAATAACCATGACATCATCAAGATACACCAGGCAAGTTTTCCTAGTGAGTACACTACATAGACCAAAAGGCATAACGGTAAACTGATACAGTCCACTACCAGTAGTGAACGCAGTCTTTTCCTCATTGTCTTGTATGCCCACTTTCTATCATCCGCGTCCAGCGTTGAAAACCATTGTGAGCCTGCTAATTGTCAACTGGTGCATTTTTTAGTAATCAAATACTGTTGCTATACTTTATATACTTTACTTCCACTTTATACTTTACGTTTATATCAATAACTATTTACATCAATCAAAATAATTATGACAACTATATTTCAAAAACAGAATTCAATCTTTCATACACCGAAAATGAATACTATAAGGTATCCAACACCCCTCCTCAATGCTACTCAAGAGATCAAAGCCATCATACTCCAAAACTTGACCAACTTCTATGCTTCCAATGGTTTCGTTAACGCGTCAGAAATCATGTCGTTTGTGGGAAATTAACTTTATTCGATTGTTTCATTTCTTTTGTGAAATGAAATCTAGTTACTATATACTTCGTGCGATCATTGATTTTTCCGGATCTTTATGCAATTCTGATTATCCTCATATATCATAATTTTTATACATTCATTCAACCATATAGCCTCTTGACATGCCTCTGAAAGTGCTATAAAATCTGCTTCTGTCGATCACAGTGACATACATTTTTGTTTTCTATTTCTCCAGCTTATGAGACGTAATAGTTTAATAGATATTCTGAGTTCGACTTCCTGTCAGATATGTCGCCACCCCAATCTGCATCAGCATAACCTATGAGATGTTTATTATCCTCACTTATTTCTCCAAGTTTCGAACTCAAATTTTTAGTTCCTTTGACATACTTCAGAATTCTTCTAACCTCTGTCCAGTCACATTCTCTTGGTGGATTAACTTTTCTGCTCATTGCTAACTGCTATCTGGTCTGCTGTCTACTGAGAGATACAATAGTTCTCCTATTATTGTTCTGTCATTATTCCTCGAATAACTCTCTTCTGCGGAATGTTTATAATAACCTGGATGGATTGGTATTTTTAATGATTTTGATTCTGTCAAATAATGAATTTTCAAAATTTTGTTGATGTAAGCTTCGACTAAGAGCGGATATTCCATCTTTGTCCCTTTCGAATTTCATTCCCAGATAATAACTCAAGTTTTCCAAGCAATCAATTCGAAAGCTATTGTTCAGTTCCGATGCAATGGTGTCAATGGTTTGTTTATTTCAACTGGCCATTATCAGATCATCCACAAATATCAAAATGAAACATTCATCATCAGCTTTATCAGAAGTATATGAACATGGATCTGCACACCCACTTCTGAACTTTTTCATCAAAAAGCTTCTGTCAATTCCTAGCAGCTTATTTCAAGCCATACATGCTTTTATTCAGTTTATAAACAAGATGTTTCTTTCCTTTCTGTACGTATCCTTTCGGTTGACTCATGAAAATTCCTCTTCCTCCAGTTCCCCATTTAAAAAAGCTGTGGTTACATCATAATTACTGCCAACTTTCTATATCCAGCAATAGTGAGAAGTCTGGTAGGGATTTTATAATTCAAAGAGGAACTGGAAGGTTTAAATTAAAGATAGACATTAGGAAACAAAATACATGTTTATTAGAAACTAAAATAACAGTAAAAAAAATACAAAGTGTTTAAACAAATGTATGAGTGGCCGGTATTACCCCGCAGCTTGGGTTAATATCAGCCAAGGGGGCGCAATTACCCAGAATATTGTTCATTGGCAGAAATCGCAAACAAAGTCTTCCTTTTTACAAGCTTTTATATTTAACTTGCTTCGTTGTATGTCATTCTGTCATTCTATCTGGTTCAAAATTTGTATTTTTGGAGCTCTTGCCGACATCTGATTGAGCTGAAATTTGTTCATAATTCCGGTGACAATGCATTGTAATTTGTTTTTTTACAAAAAAAACAATATGGCGGCTCCAATATGGCGGACGAGTTTTGTGATTGTGGTACGATTCGATTCAAAATTGGGGGTTTTCGGGGCGGAGATTATAAATTTTTTGTCAACATTTACAAATTCAAGAGGGCTGCTCCTAAATGGCGAAGGAGCTTTGTGATTAAGATCCGATTCGATTCAAAATTGGTATATGGGAGTTTTCGGGGTCGAAGATTATGATTTTTTTTGTCAAAATTTATAAATTCAAGATGGCGGCTCAAAAATGGCGAATGAGTTTTGTGATTATGGACCGATTCTATTCCAAATTTGTATGTGGGGGTTTTCGGATTATGAATTTTTTGTCAAAATTTATGAAATTGGAATGGCGGCTCATGGAATTTTTGATATATAGAAAAATACCAAAATTGGTATGTGGGGCTCTCCAGGGTTGAAGATTATGAGACTTTCGTCAGAATTCATAAAATCAAAATGGCGTGTCCAAGATAGCCGATGATCTCTGTGTTTATTGTCCGATTCTATTCAAAATTCACAATTTCAAGATGGCCGTCATGTTTTGTTATTATGGCCCGATTCGATTCAAAATTGGTATATCGGGATTTTTTGTGGTCGGGGATTATTGATTTTCGGTTAAAATTCATAAATTGGAGATGGCAACTCTGAGATGGCGGATGAGCTAATCTTTAGATGGTCTCCTCATTGAAGGACTAGATAGCTCAGAATTAACAGGAAAAAAAGGCCTTATAATAACGATGCTTTAACAAAAATGCATATCTTAAGGCGTACTCAAGTACCAAAAACACAAAATAAAATAATTGATAAAAAACCTTTTTGAAGACAAGCTTTCATTCAAATGCACTGAAAAGTAAAAAATGATTGCTATGGATGTGTGATTTGTAGGTTATTTCGTGAGTTATAGATTCAAAAGCTTATGGCTTTTGTATTCGAACTGAAAATTTTGCGCGACAAGCTTTTGAATCTATAACTCATGGAATAACCTACGTCACACATCCAAAGCAATTATTTTACTGTTCAGTGCATTTGAATAGAAGCTTGTTTTAAAAAAAGTTTTTCAATAATATTTTGTTTACTACATTGGTAAATTTACTGTGAACCTATCCAAAACAGCGCACACATCTCAGCTAGAGTTCCCGGTTTTTTCCAAATTCTCCGTAAATAATGCAAATGTCCTCGGTAACTTCGGCATCTGACTTTTCGTCTTACTCGTCACAGTTATGGTAGGTGACCTTATTGTTCTCCCTTAGCTTAGTTTTTCTTTCATGGGTTGGCGGCCTCTAAAAACGAACGAAAATTTTAAACTGTGTGGAACAAAATTCTATGGGGTAATGCCTATATTACACACACAATGGTGGCTGGAATCACCCCTGAAACAATAATCTAAAACCCAACACATAATTTGAATTTACGTGGATTTTAAAGAAACACTCATGTTTATACATGGATTTTTTTTTTACAGCTCACCGTAATTGAAATATGCAAATAAACACACACCTTTCTTATAGTAGCACGTGTTTTTTAGTAAAATTCTCTATAAAAGTTACACAACTTGCTCTGGCACTGCCTAAACGATACTAAGCATTATGTTTGCTGAAATGAATGACCAGGGAAGTAAGCCCCTTCAAAATTTCTATTGGAGTGGCAGAAATTTGACGCCTGGAATTACCCCAATGGCCGAAATTATCCCATTCTCCCCTAATCTGAATATTGCCTGCTTTACTAGTGAAGCGAATACCTCATCGTAATCTCAGTATTTCTGTGAATATCCCTGTGCAACAATCCTAGCTTTATATCTGCTCATCTTGCCTTCTTGATCCGTTTTATATTTATAAACCCATTTGCACCCAACTATTATTTTGTTCTCAAGAGGAGTACATAAGATCCAGGATTTGTTATTCTTCATCGAATTCATTTCCTCGTCCATAGCTGTGAGCCACAACTCCTTGTCCTTTCTTGTTAAAACTTCTCCATAACTTTTAGGTTCATTCATGTCCTTTAACATTGCAACAAAATCTGTGTAACGTTCGGGTGGTTTTCTTTTATTACATATATCTGATCTCTCCACCTGTTTTCCTCCTTCTTCATAATTCAAATTATCTACATTTGATTTACCTGAAATAACTTGTTCAAAATTCGGTATATATTATCATATATATTTTCATCAAAACGCATTTCCACTTCATCTTCCTGCTCATCTCCTTTAGAATTTACGTTGAAGAAAACTTCATGACCATTTTCTATGATTTTCACATCTCTGCTGATGATAATTTTATTCGTATCTTTATTCAATAGTCTATAAAATTTTGATGCTTCCCCATACCCTACTAGAATAAGTTGTTTAGCTCCATCATGAAGTGTTTTACGTTTTTCTTCAAAAGCTATTGAACCAAATAATCTCAAGTTATTCAATTTGGGATCTTTTTTCACATTTTAAATGGAATATTTTTTGTGGTTCTGGTCAGAATCGATTCTGGATATAATTTGCGGTAGTTACTGCTCCGCCCAAATATTCGTTATCGAAATTTGCATCTAGCAACATACATCTAATCATCTCCAGAAGAGAACGATTCTTTCTTTCTAATACACCATTTTGCTGTGGACAGTATGGTGCAGTCAATTGAATAATGATACCTTCTTCCTCCAGATAATCTTGTGTCTTTTGCCCTATATATTCACCACACCATCGGGAGTTACAGTTTGCATTGGTCCACATATATCAGTGTGTATTGATTCCAAAATATCAGTGGAAATCCTCTTTCAGCATCTTCTTTACTGATTCAGGATCCCGATGTCCAAATCGTCGATGCCATAGATGAATACTACAACTGCGCTCCCTATTCCATACAGAATATGCCTTCTCAGAAATCTGTGATTTATAGAGATTCGCTTCAGGATTAGCAATAGCATATACTTAAGTTATTTCCCTTTTTTATTATACAATTATTAATGGAAAAATCCACAGTGAACCCTTGTAATATTAATCTCCTAACTGACAGTAAATTACTTTCTAATTGCGGTACACAAAGCACATCCTTAATTGAAATTTTTATCAAATTGTTGACATTAATACATTCCAATAATCCTTCTCCAATACCATGTGCTTTCAAAACTTTCACCTAGATGTAATACATTATTCGTTTCATGTGAAAATTTCGTGAAGAAATGTTTATAATTTGTCATATGACAAGTACATTCAGAATATATATATACTACTGACCTGTTTTTGAAAATTTATCAGTCTGTACCTGAAAACGTATATCTGGATCAGTTTCATCTGCCTCATTATTTCTTTCCTCCATCACATTGTTAGCCTCATAAGTTTTTTTATCATGCTGCGCCTTGAAGAAATAACAGTCTCGCTTCAAACGTACCTTTTTATTCCAAAAATGACATTCAGATGTGTTTCAGGTTTCCTGTCAAAATGGTATGTATTTTTCTTTAATGTTTTCAAAACTTTCTCTTCACCTATCTCAACTTTCTTAGTCTCCTTTCGCCTTGTATATTCTTGAAAGTTATTTCACCATATCCTCAGTCAAATCCACTTCAGATCTACTTTCTAAGGCTGTGACTAAAGAATTATAACTTTCGGGCAAGCTACAATGCAACATTCAGATGATCAGCAATCCTTTCTCCCAATACAGTCAATTGGTGAACTAAATCCATCATTTCAATCAGATGTTCTTCCATATTTCCGTTTTCCAGTGATCCCATTCGGCAAATCCTTTCCAAAATAAAAACTATACAGGTCAAGGTTGATTTTTCGTAATATCCCGGCAAGGCCTCCCATGTTATTTTAGCTGTAGCTGCATTTCTTATATGTATAATTTGATTGTCTTCCACCAAAAGTCCTATTACTGCTTTAGCTCTCTTATCCATCTTTGTTCAGGCCTCTGTTTCTGGATTGGGTTTATCTTCTGAAATCGTTTCCCACAGATCCTGCCTTGCGAGCAGTAGTTCCATTTTATACTTCCATAGTTGATAATTCGTTCGATTCAACTTTGCGAAACTGAATCTAGAAGCATCCGTCATATTGCTGTCAGGATATTTTACTTCTGGGTTAAATTCCAAAATAATTTATATTTGCAACTCCTTCTATACAACACGATATTCTGGGCCCATAACCTGTCGACTGGTGAGGTATTTAGTAATTAAATACTGATGCTACTCTATACTTCACGTTTATATTGATAACTCTTTACATCAATCAAAATAATTATAACAACTATATTTCAAAAACAGAATTCAATCATTCATACACTGAAACATGCATACAGGGTATATTCTTGAAGACTGCATTGTATCCTACACTAATGTGGTCAGTGTGTCGTCGTTTCGGGGTAATGGGTAGATGTCCTTCTTCGTGACGTCAATGAGCTTCCTACAATGCACACATAATCTTGTAGATCCATCCTTCTTGGAAACCAGTACCACTGGGGCGGACCATGGACTCGATGGCTCTTCAATAACGCCATCATTGATCATTTTCTCGACAAGCTTTTCCACCTCCTGTTGTTTGGCAAACGGTTGGTTGGTTCGTCCTGTTGGTGACCCTGCGGACTCCATTACGTCACTCTCCTTGGCTGCTTCGTATTCATTCGGTGACAAATGTTTCAAGGATTTCTCGATGGTTCTCAATATGTTATCAGCCGTGCTTCTTCTAATCGATATCTGCTTGTTTTGCAGTCTGTTACCCATTCAACTGGCTCGCATACTCCTATGATGTATACTTTCCAGACTGTTATTTCATCAGAAAATACATTAGCAATTCTAACAGGGATGTCTCGTTCTCTGCTAATAAGAGCTCGCGCAAGTAATAACTTACTAGGGAATTCTTCTCATGACTGTACAATTCCAACGCAGTACTCAATATATCTTGACAGTTTTAGCTATTCGCAATTTCACACAGTGCCCCCTTTCGGATGGCGTTGTTAATATAAATTATTTCCCTGCAAATTTCATGGTTTTCTGCTCACCATTGTGAGAAAATCACTTATCAGATCTATCCCAAGAATGAACTCTTCTTCTATGTCTGCCATAAAAACTGTTTCCATTATTCGTAGTCTTCCGTGGGTTGTGATGTCGGCCAGTGGCCATTCATAGGACAAAACTGGATGTAACTGGTCCCACACTGTCTACTTCTAGGATACCGATGCGGATCAGGAAAACTGACGCACCTTGTCTATAGTGTATATGATGTCTGTTTGGTTCACCTTTCCCATGATAGTCAAACTATCGGTAGTTCTTCTGATTCTATTGACATGAATGACCCTTCGAACTTCGTTATCGCTAGCTATCATGCTGGCTAATTTTAGTATTCCTGGTACCTACCCAAGGACTCTCTATATGATCCTGTCCTCGCAGGTGAGTAAGAATGTGGGGGTGTCCTGGCAGGTGATGACGTGCGTGGTGGAACCCTCACCCTGTAATCTCTCTCAAAATGTCCGCTCCTACCACGTCTGAAGCAGTTTTATCTTGACTGGTTAGTAGCGCTGCTATCTCTGGATTCCAATGTTTCTGGTATTTTACTAAACATCTACTGTATGCTGTCATTTTCGGTCTCTTCCTGAGGTGGCTTTCCAATCGATACCGCTCTCACTTTCGGCCTTGTGGTGTTGAAAGCCGGTTCCACTTCCAAGGATCGAACCAAAGCTTCACTGCATTTATTGAAGTGTGTTAATCTTAGAGTCAGTTGATCTTATTTGATGTATTTCGATATATCTCAATCCATAAATAAATACCTGCACTACCAACTGTTCTTTGGAATCCTCTGGGGCATTTGGGTATGCAAGCTGAATACGTCTCTGCACATCTGCTTCAAACTCCTGCAGACTTTCACCCAATGTATGCACTCGTGTATACAACTGTGTCCGGTAGAGCTGTCGTTTCTTTTACTTCATCCCATGATTTGCCTTCGTATAAAAAAACAGTGTTATCGGCAAAAGATATGGTATTCGGTGATTGCAGATCAAGTAGAGAGTTTATATAGATTATGAACAATATTGGACCTAAAACTATTCCTTTTGGAACGCCACAAGTGACAGTTCTCTCTTTACTCAAAATATCCTGGATGGCTACTGTTCGTTTTCGGTCATTCAGATAATCAACCATTGAAACATGTTATAAAGTCATACTTACATCTATATTGAGATTAGTTTCAATGATTTTAAAATTTATTATCTCCATAAATTGTGATTGCTCCGTGTGGCATAAGTAGTACAACTGGCAGGTAACAAATATTCTCGCCATTTATGATAAAGGACAATTGTCATATTTGTCATCAAGTTTAGTCTTAAATATGTAACAACTGTTTATTCAGGGTTTTAGGTAGAATCAAATCTGTTAGTTGAATTGACATCCCTAAGTGTTTTTTTTTTTCTAATGACAGTAAGTGAGAGTAAATCTCACTCGAATGATTAACGTCAGTATTTTTGTTCATAATTTATCTGGGGACCATATTTGTTTATATGTTCTGTTAAAGCGCATCTGGGCGTAGTCTGCGATAACTTGTGTAAAGGTATTATAAATAATATTCTACTTCAAACCGTTGGTACACATCAACAGTTGGTACCACTGAACTTGGTGACAAATATGACAATAGTCAGTTGTCATTTATCATCAATTGCGGTAATATTTACAACCTGTCAGTTATACTGATTATGTCAAATTGAGCAAACAATTTGATCCTTATTCTATTAATGTGAACTCGTATAATTTAAAATTATTGTTAATGTGTTTTTACTCGTATCATAACATTTTTCTCACAATTGTTATGAAAATTATCGATTTTAAAATCATTGAATCCAATCTCAACAAAGATTGAAGTACGACTTATTACCAATAAATATAAATAACCTCAGTTTGTTACTTATTATATTGTAGACTCCCTTAAGATGGAAATGATGATTTCCTAAAGCTTTGATTAACTTTAAAAAGTTTTTTCTCTGATTTTTGAGATATTTACACTTTTATGAGTTTCGTGAAAATTCAACATTATAAGCCTGAATAGCCCTGCCCAAAAAAAAAATCAGAACTTTTGAAAATTTGGCCCGATTCATAAGTTATTTTTGTTTTTTATTCATACTGTAAAAAAAATACCACGATTACCTGACAAAATAATTTTGAAAAATTGTCCATTTAGTGTAGTTTTTAAAATGGTTCCATGTATTACTGAAGAAAAAAAATATATTGCTACTTTACTGCACAATGCGCTTGTTTTGAAATCATTCACTAATTATTCGCGTAGTGTAGATTATATTTGCTGTTTGGGGATTGTGGGCTAGAAGCCTGTACAGATCTTTTGTGTGTGCTCTTGTTGAGTCTGGCCATATGCAGGGTGTTATGAATTAACAGAACACACCTGTGACACCAAACTTATTGTTAGATTGAGAAAACAAGCATCAAGAGCATCAACTGTCTGTAGATGGTCGAACCGAGATTAAGTCCCTGGAGCGGCCTACAGCAAATATCCCTTTCTCTTTATACTTGGGCGTTGAGTTGTTTATCCAGGAAGTACTTACCATTTCCAGAAATATTCGAAAAATATAATAATGCACTCATAAAAATGTTAAGAATATACATATATATTTAATAAAAGTTGACAAAAGTATTTCATCCGTTCTGTAAACGGATAATATGATACAATATTCAGAAAAAGAAATAGAGTGTAGTTTACTTGAAGTTAATTTTACATCAGTCTACAAATTAAATAGATTGACTAAAAACAATAGTGACATCAATTGTCAAAAACGGCTGGAAATAATTATCTTTTGGAAACTTTGGTAACATGACATTATGGAGATACATTTAAGGACACATTCGCATTATAAAGGATTCAATTTGCCCAACACATAAATACAGAAAAACACATATGAACTTACTCTAATTCAGCATGGCCAACACTGTTCACTTGACAAGGCTTTTAAACGACAATTGGTTTGATTGTATTATTATTTTGATTAATCCCGCGAAAATTGTTTATTTTAGTTCATCTCGCACTGTATATTAGGATAGCGTTGTATGGATACGGTTTTCTATGAGGTCATAAACTATCGATTTGAGGTTTTTCGTTGACTCATCACGTTCTTGAAACGTTGATAAATAATAGGTAATTTTGGAAAAAATACTGGTTTACTGGTGAATTCACTTGGTTGCTGTTATTACGCGGATTAAGCTTGAATATAATTTATCTTCTCATTAGTTCGCACGTTCTCTAATCTGATCTAGCTTGCTCGCGTCGTCGCCTTTTTTATTATCTACCACTTGAATAGCCATGTTTTATAGACTTGAATTCATTTCACTATTGGCTGACTGAGCATGTTACTCGACTGACTTCTGTTCTCAGAATGACTCCTTCCCGTTCCGCGGTTCGCGTTTTATAAGAATCCATGGTCGTGTTTTTGTGTGTGTGTCCGCGGAGTGGGATAAGGTGTTTTGTTGTTGCATTTAATCGTTTACTTGTCAAAATAAATCATTTTATTAATAATTATTGGCTTGTTGCTGTCGTACGCGAATGGATAAATACGAGGGATGTTATCTCTCTCGCGATTGAGTTATATTAATGGGCTGTCGTAATCTATAATTTATAGCGTTTTTCTGTCGTCACAAATACATAAAAACAGTTTTATGATATTTCGTGGCGCAATGTAATTAGGCGAGCTGTCAAAAACTCTGAATTTATACTTTTGTTTATCAAGAACTTTGTGTTTCAGATACGCGTAACTAGGAGGTGATGAAATATCAATAGGTATATCGAGAAAAGGGTGATGTTTTATAGGACTTCTTAAGTGCCTTTACTTATCTTCAAATGACGGAATATTTTTAATGGGCTTATTTTTCGATTAGCTTGGTAGTGTGGAGGATTTCTGATTTCATTATCTTTCCTAGTGAACTGGTTTTCTGGCTATAACGTTCATATTGAGGAATCTCGTGTTGTTTCTTATGAATGAAATTTTTTTCTGTAATTATGGGGCATAACACTCTCATGTTGTTAGAGTTTCTTGTCCAGTCCCATCCTTATCAGTGTACTCTACAGGTAGGGCTTTAGGTCTTCCATGTAAATGTTGGTTCATGGTTTTTTCTCCCCAGCCTTGATAGGCCTTCACATTGGCACAGTACGTGCAGTGAGATTTCCTCATCTTCCTGGCAGAACTAACATATGGTTTCTTTTGCGAGTCCGATGTTGTTAATGTATTTTTTAGTCTAGGAAGCCAACTATGTCCCTAGTTGTCCTTCCATTCTGGCTCAGCAGATACCCAGTGAATTTTTGCGTTATTTTTTTTCAATCAACTCTTTCACCTGCCTCATTCATGGCATCATGTCTCACTATTTGTTTTTCATCCATGTTCGGATATTAGTTTGTAGCAGGGTTTTCGCTGTGTCACAAAATGGTTTGGGGCCAAATAGAGCACATCGTTCTTTTCCTCGTGCTGAGGAGTCAGCCTCTCCGTTACCCTCGATACCTGAGTGTCCTGGAACCCACCCAGCTCTTGTAGGGAACTCAGGCAGTCCCAAACTAGTTTTGAATTCACTTGCATTGAACTGATATCTGCTATAGCGGCTTGGCTGTCGGAGTAATTGGCAATGGTCGCGTAGTGTAATCTCACCTTCAGATTAAGATAGATAGTGACCCTATTTGACATGAGTTATAGTGAGATGGGTAGTGACGCCATTTTACCTTGGCTGCATTATCTGTATGCTACGCTACTCCGTCTGCTGTGCATCGTTTTGCATTCGTATTATTATTGTACTCATACTGCATACTGGCGATTTGCTTTATTTTTTGGAGTTGTGTGTTGTCTAGTGATTTGGACTCATTGTTTTGGAGATTATAAAGAACTGGCCAGACCTTCTTCTGTGTATGTGTGGTACGTTTGATGTTCAATAGTATTCATTATGCCGTATACCAGTACAATTTAAGAATTCAGAATTACGCTAATATGCATTATATTTATGGGGAATGCTACAGCTAATATGTATCGCGAAAGATACACGAACGCTTTGAACATCTTATCACGGCCTGTTCATAAATGCATTCGCAGAAGGCAGAATACCTCACAATCACGTTGGGATAATGATCCGACTACTTCGGCGCGAGCAATTGAAAACCGTACAGGGATACCCAAATCCAATGTAAAGAGAATTACACGACGGTGAACGTTACTTTCTCGTAACTACACAAAATGTCTTCAAAGTATGCTACAGAAACATAGGAAAGACCCAGAGTTCATATAGTATACAATTTTATGGACAGACGAAAGCACACTAAAAATAGACCTACACAATCTTCATAATTATGCTCTCGAAAACCCACATTCAATGCGATAACACAAGTCTTCAAAATGAATCTGTGCACCAGCATCTGGAACGGTCAAATAATCAGCACTTTTGAATTACCTGAAAATGTAAGATGAACTGGTCCCATTTTGTAGCTTCCCAGGTCTGCGGATTCAAATCCAGATTTTTTCTATGGGGTTGCAGTGTTCACATTCTAATTCCCAATTATTAATTAATTAATAATTAATTAAATATTGAGATAATTTCAGAATGAGCTCCTTTTGCAGTAAAATATATTTTTTTCTGAAATAAAATATTATATCATTTTAAAAACTCTAAATGGGCAATTTTCACAATAACTTAGCCTAAGTTATTGTATTTTGTAATTTTTTTACAGTAAGCTATTTTTTCATTTTGTATAATACAAAAAAAATAATGATCGGGATTTTTTTCCAAAAGTTTGGCACTATTATTATGGCAAGGCTATTTGGGGTTGCGTAACAAACATTAGAATCTTGTATGGAATTTTGTATCTATAACACACGAAAAACTGATTTGAGGTGTCGTTTTTCACGAAATTTCTGAAAGTGCCAACATATGAAAAACTAACAATGTTTTACTGAGGTCATATTTTGATATTCTGGTCAGTCATGAGTTGGCCTATCAGCCTCCCAAGTGATGACGTTGACTTTTGGGACACCCTGTATACAGTGTCACTATTGTAATGGTGTATATGAGAAATTGCATTAAATGATTTCACAAAGAAATTGAATTTTGATGATAATTTTTGCTTCAAAGTTGAGTAAAAATTACGCCTTAAAAAATAATCATGTGACGCGACCTCTATAAATTTTTGAAAATGTCCAAGAAAAAATCTGCGCCAATTTCAGCTGTTTGGCGAAAGTTTAATTTATGTTTATTTTCAACAATTTTAATTCTTCAGAATCAATCCTTCGCAATATATTATTGCAAGCTTTTATTTAACGTGCGTAGGTCATTCGTTCTGTCGTTCGTTGTCATTCTTTCCGGTTCAAAATTTGTAATCCATTTTTGGGGATTTTGCCGACATCCGATTGAGCTGAAATTTGGCAGGTGTACATAATTTCGGTGACAATGTATTATGACATTTTTTTTAGAGAAAAAAACAAAATGGCGGCTCTAAGATAGCGGACGTGATTTGTAATTGTGGTCCGATTTCATTCAAAATTGGTATGTGGGAATTTTCGGGGTCGGAGATTATGAATTTTTTGTCGAAATTCATAAATTCAAAATGACGGCTTCAATATTGCGGACAAGTTTCGTGATTATGGTCCGATTCGATTCAAAATTGGTATGTGGGGGTTTTCGGGGTCAATATTAAAAAATTCAGGCTACATGTCGGCTACAAGATCAGGGACAAGTTTGGTGATTATGGTCCGATTCGATTCAAAATTGAAATGTTGGGATTTTCGGGGTCGGAGATTATGAATTGCAACTGCAAGGTGGCGGATGAGTTAATCTTCAGATGGTCTCCTCATTGGAGGACTAGATCTCAGATCTCACAGGAATAAAAGGCCTCATAATAACGATGCTTTAACAAAAGAGCATAGATTGAGGCGTACTTAAAAAACCTTTTTAAAGACAAGCTTTTATTCAAATGCACTATAAATTAAAAAATAATTGCTTTGAATTCAAAAGCTTGTCGCTTTTGTATTCGAACTGAAAACTTTGCGCGACAAGCTTTTGAATCTAGTGCGGTCCATAGGTATGGAATAAATTCATTTTTAGCGTTATTATGTATTTGTTTAAAGAAACCTGAAACAGGTAGATTTTTATTGTCAATTCGACAATTTACAGTATTAAAATATTACCCCCTTCTTGCACCCCCTCTGAATTATGAGCACCCCCTCAAAAAATTTAAAAGAGAAGGGGGGTCGTGTGGCACATTGTTCGAAAGGGATTTTTATTCTCTGTTCAGCAATATTATTATTGAGAAAATTTATTTTGAAAATGTAAAATGTTGATACTCTACGTAGAATGAAGGAAATAATGTCACATAATATTCAGGAAGTATTTTTAAATTGATTTTTCAATTAAATTAAATGTTCAAGATGACCACCATTCACTTCTTGACAATAAGCAAGTCGATCTTGGAATTCTCGTACAACATTTTGTAGGACCTCAGGGGTTATGTTGTTAATTTCTTCCGTTATCCTAACTTTTAAATCTGCACTTTCACGTTAAATGGGACGGTCAGTTCCTAGAATTGTCGATGGTTGTCTACGGAAAATCCTCATTTCATAATTGAAAGTAGTGACCACTACTCGTTTAAAACAAATGCTTGGTGTGGGATATTGAATAACCAAATAACTGGACCACGGTTTAATAAGTATGAAATAAGCGGGATTCTTGATGACATGTCCCTGAATACCAGACATAATATTTGGTATCAATTCGTCAATTAGTTAAACGGTGAAGGTGAAGATGTGCATTATTGAACTCTCTCGAAGGATTAGACATGAGTAATTATTCAACAGATAACACAATTCCATGTCGCTAAAACTTGTATGCTGTGTCCAATCATAGTGGAACATCCTATAGCGGACACTACACTGCTTACTGTAGGCACACTTATGCAGACACATGGCACAAGTACAATGACTCAAGAGTATCACCGATATCAGCAGAATCCCTCATAAGTGGTGAAGCATTCGTCCTCTTCTATGAGCGAGAGAGCACCAAATCATTTATTTGTTTTTTTTCTGTTGTATTTTATTTTGTACTCAAAAGTTACTTGTTGCTATAATATAAGTTAATCATTTTATTTCGAAAAAAAAAACATTGTCAGCGATGATTCAGAGTATTATTTGCCTCCAAAATTACCAGACGTAACATCATTGGATTTTTGTTTATGGGTCTAGAAATGTTCTTATCATCATGAATGATGAGTAAAAAATATTATATGACAGTGTTTTCCGCCTAGTTGAGTACGCGGTTCGATATTTCCAAAACCACTAATTGTAAAAAAAGTAATTTTTTTCAAATGACAACATCTTTTGAACACACATTTTTTAAATTATAATTTCCACGACGAATCCATTGATGGTTTTGAATCGAAAATATGATGGATAACAATCCTAATACACTAATTGTTTGTCTAAAAATTATGAGGAAATTGGGGTATATCGCTCATCAAGTATGTTGTAGATACAAAATTAAATGAAACGGAATTGAAAAACATCAATTTTCACAAAACAATAGTTATAACAAAAAAACGCAACATAGCGGGATTTATGGTAGCAAACACTTCACAAACGCAATTTTGTATAATTAAGTGTTCGAGGTGTATAAACACACGTTTTTCTTTCAAATAATCCCACACAAAAAGTCTTAAATATTGAGATCAGGTGATACATCGCTCATTAAAGCGGTTCATTAAATAGTTCATGACGTGGATGGTATTGTGAGGCGGTGCCCTATCTTGTTGAAAATAATTCAGTCCATTAACAATTCTTCAATATCATTCTGAAGGAATACTAAATACCTCAACCCTGTCAACTGTCCTTGAAATAAAATTTGTCCAATTATTTTATTTCCGATTACAATAGCCCATACGTTCACTCCGAATCTTTCCTGAAAATTACTTTTCTTCATTAAATGCTGATTTTGTTGCGCCCAATATCTGCAGTTTTGTCTGTTAAACTTTCCATTGTTCGTCTCTCTTGACTCGTCGGAAAACAATAGCGAAGGAACAAAGTCGGTATTAACAGTATTGTTCTGAAGTATCCAATCACAACAAATTAATCTACGATTTCCATCATTCTCATACAAATGCTGGTAATGCCTGTACCTATGCTTTTTCAAAATCTTCCATGCTGATTTATGACTAATTTGTAACTCATTGCTAATTTATCTAGTAGAAGCGGTAAGATTCACTTCTAAAAATACTAAAACATTGATTTTTGTCACCTCATCAATGATACAAGTTTCATGGTCGGGAGTTTTTTTGTCTGAGTTGTTTCTCCCTAACGGGGAAATATTGAAAACATGGATGATGTTTGTTGGGATTCCTTTCAGCATACAAAGTTGCTGGGTTCCTCGTATTTTTCTTGCAATCAACATAACAAAAATTCCATGAGCCTCTATTTCAATTTCATAAATTTGGACAAAAAATTCGAAATTTTCGACTCCAAAAACCCCCACACACAAATTTTGAATAGATCGGCCCATAATCACAAAATTCCTTCGCCATTTTGGAGCCGTCATCTTAAATTTATAAATGTTGACAAAAATTTATGATCTCCGAACCCCAAACCCCAACATACCAATTTTGAATCGATCGGACCATAATCCCAAAACTCGTCCGCCATCTTGGAGCCGCCATTTTGTTTTTTCTCTAACAAAAATTTCATAATTTCACGGGAATTATGAACACCTGCCAAATTTCAGCTCAATCGGATGTCGGCAAGTGCTCCAAAAATGGATTACAAATTTTGAACCGGAAAGACTGACGAACAAAGCAAGTTAAAGAAAAGCTTGTGAAAAAAAATGAATCTCGATTCTTTTTTATTATAAAGATTTTTTTTTAATGTTCGTAGGTAATAGCCCGAGGATGGTTGATGGAAAAAAATTAGAAAAATTTCCCGTTAATTGGAAAATTCGGGTATATAAGAAATTTGGCGAAGAAGAAGACTATCGAGTCATTTATTACCAAACGAGGATATAGCTGTAACACTGTCGCCTACCAAGCAGAAGGTCACATGAACGAATCTCGGCCAGAGTAATTTTCTTTTCTTATAAAAACAACGGCTGGACCGATTGGGCTAATTGTTTTTTTGAATGTTTCGAATAAGGTTTTCAGGAAAAGAAAATATTTTTAGAAAAGTTATTGGAAATTTCTATGTCCTGGAAAAGTTTTCAGGAATATATAATGTATAAGAAAAAATAATGTTTGTCTGTGTTGGTAAGCTCATAACTTGAGAACAGCTGGACCGATTTGGCTATTTTTTTCGGAAAAACAGGTTAACGAACGGAAAAACGGGATAACGAAAAAATGGAATAATAGAAAAAACGGAATAACAGGAAAACGACGGAAAAACAGAATAACAGGAAAACGACGAAAAAACGGAATAACAGGAAAATTTTATAATGGGATAACAGATAAACGGGATAACGGCAGAAAGCGATAACGGGATAATGAGAAAACGAGATAACGGAAAAACAGGGTGACAGAAAAACAAGATAACAGAAAAACGGGATAACTAAAAAATGGGGTAACGCAAAAACGGGATAACGAACAAACGGGATAAAGGGAAAACGGGAAGCAGGTTGAGTCAAAGGCATAACCTTGATGGAACAACCAAAAAAAACATAGGAAAAACCAAATTCTGCGCAGACGAGAGTGTTCAGGAAAAACATTAGGAACTATAGAAATTTGGACAGGACAACGTCTGTCGGGTCTGCTAGTTAATTAAATAACTTTTTAAATATTATAGAACAATTTTTATTTGATCTAAACGGGTAAAACATTCGATAGGAAATGTCGAAACAATTGACAATGGATGTTTATATATTTACTTGTTTCAAGCTGTTTAAAATGTCTTGGTATGTCTGAGGTTCCTGAATCGAGCATCGGTATATTTGAAAAGACTACTTATATACGTAGTAGTATAGAGTTACGTCTAATTCTCATTTGATCCTAATAAGAAAAAATTTGGCATAACCATAATAAAATAGTTTAATTGCTTTTAAATAAATTAAATGATAAATATTCTTTTTTTGTTTTGTTATTTTACATAAGATTTATAATATCCACCCTCGCTCCGTTTGTCACCAAAGTATACGTCCCGCCCCCTAAACCTGCTTATGTAATACTTGAACGATCCCACAGTGTTAAATTTAGTCTTAATCAATTGAATTTCACTTCGATCTGAAGGCGTTTTTTAGTTCAAGGAACCATAATCGGCAAAATTTACCATTTTTTTTAAATCGTCCGCAACAGGTATTATTTCTATGAAATCTAGCAGGAAATATCAATTAAAAAACAAGCATTAGGTAGTATAAATCTGGCTTGATTCATATTGAAAAATAACAAAAGTTCGAGATAGGTTTGCATGAAAAAACTCAATTTTGTCCAATTCATTTTATTTTCATGTGTTAAAGGTTGTTGAGTCTTGTTCATTGTATCGTTACTGTACTGTTTTCACATGGATTTTCATCATTGAAGATGTCGTAATCCCAAAACATAATAATTTTTTCTGAATTTTCATTCACAACAATTTCTAGATATCAATACTCAAATAACATTTGGATGAGTAAACTCAGTGGAGAATCGTCACATTCGTTGTAATTCTGATATATGTATCTCTATTGCTTAATATGTAGGTATATTTATTTGTCATTTTATATAGTAGGGTTGTATTGAAAGTTTCAGTAGTCCAATTGGTTGTGAACACAAGTAGTGATTGAGATATTTTTTTCTGATTTTTTTCTCGGTTCAATGTTGATGGATATGAAACTTTGTTGATATTGTTCTTTTATTTTTACGTTTCATTCTCACATAATTGAAATTTTAAATGCAATGTTAAAATCATTTCAGATTGACTTCCAGGAAAAATATTTCGATTGCTTTTTGTAGGGTCACATTCTGGTTTTTTTTTCAGAATAATTGAAAATGTATGATGGCTACTAATGCAGCAAAAGCTTCAGCTATATTGTGTTGAAATATGTCGAATGGAAATTCTTTGGAATTCCAATACCATTATTTGTCATTTTTGGAAATAGGTTAAGCAACACGTCATTATTTGGGTTGCAATCAAGAACCAATTCAAAGCGAATCCTTCGTTTTTCGTGCTTTCAAAAATGTTTATTTTAATTCCCAATATATAAAGATATCCTTGTTGACATAGAAACCACTTTTCCATTTTTCGCAATATGACAAATATAGTTTCTTTGGGAACATTCTGAATGAGTTCAATTCATTCAATAAGATTTTACAATACGAAGTTATTCATTAAATCCAAAACATTCTTATCAACTTTTTTTTTAAATTTTGCTCCATGAATGTTTGCTTTGCACTGTTCGTGACAACACCGTGGTAGCAATAAATTTTTTTTAAAGTTACGCTCTATAAGCATATTTCAAACCATTGGGTTTCCAGAGTTGTATCAATGGAATAATATCATATTGTTTTTTGCTGACGTACAACATTTACGACTCTGGGCAAAACTGTCGAAAGTACATTTGTTGTGGTAGCGGCTTCAAATACTCTGAAATTTCTCAATTGTAGGATTTTTTGTGTGCCGAATGCATAATTTGGTTAAACTAAGGAAACACAAGCGCGTTGGTTACTGTTGCTGAGAACAATAGAAAATCATTTTGGTGATATTCACAAGTAACAAGACAAATTTATTCGTTTGAAAATATGTTCATAAAATCAGATGTGTAATCATCTGTGACTGAAAGATAAACTTTACATGTAGTTCAAAGTCCAGCGTGGCTTTAGCCGGGGAAGTAGTTGTTTTCTGTTAGACTTTCACAAGAAATAACTTCATTTTTATCGTGGATTTTTAAATTCACAGAAAAATCTTTCTATTCAATATTCAATTGAGAATGTTTCCCTTTTTGACAAGACAACTTTATTTTTCAACAAGATGGTACAATATTTATTTGAAAGATTTGCTGGTTGATATTATTGTTGAAAATTTTCACTCATGGATGCTTAAAACCTATCACACTTATAAAATATATTAATTAGGTCTTGATTGTTTCCAGCTTATATGTCAACGGTCATAAACAAATTGAGAATGAAAATGAACAAAAGAACAGATGAAAGACTTCAGAAAACGCAAGAGGCCCTCTCAACAATAAGAACAATAAAAATGTATACGTGGGAAAAAATTTTTGGAAGTGGTATCGAGGAATCCAGAAAGTGAGTAGACTACATGAAACAGTGTTTATATTACAAATTTGATTTTCGAGTGAGAACCTAATCGATCAGAAATGATATGATGGGTATTACTAGTGCTCGTATATGGTTCCATTGGATTTTCTCAGTAACGTACGTTTATTAAGACTGTTCTACCATAATTGAGAGCGAACTGAATTTCGAAGGTGGATAATTTTACGAATGATCTTTTTCCAGAACTGTCCACATTGAGTTGTCGGTTGTATACTGCCCACTACCGCCGAACATGTAGGGCGACCCCAGATCGATTTTCAATTTTAGATAAACTGGTTACAAGAAATAAAGAACATACAAAATTTAATTCCCCCACTCTATCAATTCGAAAAAAGGTTCTATTTCCGAGTGATGAATCGAACTGCAATAATGTTGATCTTAGTTGTGGAATGGTTGGTGATAAGATTCATCAAACCATATTTTCGGAAACTGAAATGTAACATCAATAGAACATTTTTCAAAATCAAAATCTATAGGAACTGATTACAGATCGGCACGATTCAAGAAAAAGTAGGCAAATTAAAGATTTTTTCTTTGTAGTGGATGCTCCTTCATCGACCATTTTGAATTACTTGGATGTTAAGGGAGAAAACCCCGAAGAAGATATATATATATATATATATATATATATATATATATATATATATCTAATATATAAAATTCTCGTGAAACGGTGTTTGTAATTAAACTCCTCCGAAATGGCTCGACCGATTCTCATGACATTTCGTGTGCATATCGGTTAGGTCTGCGAATCGGACAACATCTATTTTTCATACCCCTAAATGTTAAGGGTGGTCCACCCCTTGATTTTTTATTTTATTTTTTAGATAAAAAGCATTTTTTTATGATACAGCATTCAAAAATACATATAACCCTTAATTTTCAACCTTCTACGATCAACCCCTATTTTTCCATCGCGATTTTTATTTTATTTTATTTTATCCACATATTCGCAATAGGGTTGCAAGATGGCAATCGAATATAATAATTGTAGTACGATAAATTGAGAACGGGATAACGGGATAAAGAAAAAACGGGATAACAGGACAACGGGATAACGGGAATAACGGGATAACGAAAAAACGGGAAAACAGGATAAGGGAATAACGGGAAAACGGAATCACGGGATAAATAAAAAACGGGATAACAGAAAAACGGGATAACGGGAATAACGGGGTAACGAAAAAACGGGAAACGGGATAAAGGATAAGGGGATAAGGGGAAAACGGGATAACGGGATAATGAAAAAATGGGATAACAGGAAAACGGGATAACGGGAATAACGGGATAACAAAAGAACGGGATAACGGGATGACGGATGAGGATAACGGGAATAACGGGAAAACGAGATAACGTAATAAAGAAAAAATGGGATAACAGGAAAATGGGATAACGGGATAACGGGGATAACGGGATAACAAAAGAACGGGATAATGGGATGACAGGATGAGGGGATAACGGGAAAACGGGATAAAGGGATGAAGAAAAAACGGGATGACAGGAAAACGGGATAACGGGACAACAGGAAGCGGAAGGAGTCAAAAGCATAGTCTAGATGGAACAACATAAAGGAAAACATAGAAAAAAAAGACATTCTACGCGGACGAGAGTTTTCGAGAAAAACATTTTAGGGAACATAGAAATCTGGAAAGGACAACGTCTGTCGGGTCAGCTAGTATATATATAAGATGTCTAAAAACCCTGGTGAATGAACTGATTCGATATTGTTTAGATTTTTGAGGGGACATCACCTGTTACTTCAACAGAGCTTCTCTCTTTGTGGTAGATGGCGCCGTCCAAAAATGTTTGTCTATATTCTCGCTTAATGTCAGAACTTAATTTCTGGCATCTGCAGCATCTTATATGAAATTATTTTCAGTGTTTTGTCATCTCTTTGATATGAAATATTGCTTAGCTTATTCCTGAGCTTGTTCTTTAAAAAAAACCACTCGTTCATCAGTTCATTAGTGCGTGAGAAATTGTTCATTTTCAGGTAGTGTAGTGTGTGAGGATACTTTTTGTAGAATGAGCCACATTTGCATTTTGTGTGTACAGTACAAAGCCGCAGATTCGAATGTTCGCCTGTATTTAGTACCAAAAGCAAGTACAAATCTTGACGAATTGACTAATAATTATATTTCTATAGTTCATTATATAGTATGCATTGAATTTTATATTTTCTGTAATTTAATGACAATTTCATTTCCAATTCTCCGTCTGTCAAAATGCAGTTAACCTCAAATTCAAATCGTACAAAATACGAAAAACAACACGACTTTCTTTGTGCAATGTTCGGGAACTTCTAATTCTAGCTTTGCTATTGGTGAAGTTTGACAGATGTCTCTTTTAAACCAATAGCGAAGCTAGAATTAGATCCCGCGCACAGTTAGCCTCAAAAAGAAATCTGAGTAAATAAATATACCCTGTTACTGAATTGAAACTGAATCGAAATTGGCGCCATCTGACACGCTAGTAATCTCTATTATCAAGTAGGCCAAGTGTCGCCAAGTCGATCCCAAACTTCTACAGGTATAAGTGCAAGCACCAGGGTTTTTATACATCTTATATATATATAATGTGTTGAACTGCTTTCTCGAATTTCTCTACGCGTATTGGTCCCCAAAAAATTCGATTTCATGACGTTTGGGCGAAATCATATTACCACCTTGCCAGGTTATCCGAACCATACATATACAGGGTGTAAACTAACTCCTTGTACTAACACTTGCACTAACAGTTGATAGTCCAGAAAAAAAATTTTTTAGGATAATTCCTCAGTAAGCCAGAAAAAAAGAAATGTATTACTCACCTGATTGTTTGGTTACTGCTGGATTACTAGTTCGATAACCTTCAACCTCATAGTGTCAATGTCAATGACCGGACTGCTTGGTGGCTGTGTTATTGATTATTTTTCAATCCATATGAACGGGTTAGATTTTGGCTAAATTGAGAATATCAAAAAATCCGAAGTCAAAACTATTGAGAACACTCGAAATTCGCATTTGCTCAATCAAAACACCACATACTCACACACACCCACACACACCCATACGTGACTGGGGTACAAAGCGAGGACCGTGGAATTTCAATAACGTTCCGAGGACCACATGAAGGAAACGTCTCAGAACAATCATTTTCATATCACGGACAATAAAATTTTACGTAGTTCACCAATATCATGATACACTCCGTCAAATCTCAAGAAAAAATATTTGTGTGTGGCTTCCGAGGACTCCGTAATGGCAATAGGTTCCGAGGACTCTCATGCGAGGACTTTTTTCGCGCCAATTTTTTGTCAATTTTTCTGTGTGTCGATGGGAGGACTTGTGTGAATGCAAGTACTAAGGGTCGATGCGAGGACTGTGTATCTATACAAGGACAGTATGTCGTTACGAGGACTGTGTGTAGATGCGAGAATTGTGTATCTATGCGAGGACCTCTTTACCTATCTGTGTGTCGATGTGAGAACTTTGTGATCCATGAACCTTTTTGGTGCCTTTCTATCAAACTTCCCGTGTGTCTGTGGGAGAACTGTGTGTCGATGCGAGGACTACGAAATAATTAATTTTCTCCAGCCAGGTCAGTATTTTTTAGTCATTAGTACTGAATTCTCGATTCACAAATTTTCAGCTTTGAGAAAGCAGAAAGCACCTGAATAACTTTTTTGCATTTAAAAAAAATTTAGGGTGGCTTCCATAACCGGGGTAGCCAGGTCGTTTTTTTATTTCTTCAGTATATTCTCCATTCACACATTTTCAGCTCTGACAAAAAAATCCTCAGTCGTTCCGACCTCTACCTCCCTGGCTAATAAATTCTTCAGGGTTAAACATGATATTTGCTACAAGCTTAATATTAACGATCATAGGTTGCAAAGCTGTTCTTGATTCACGTGATGTTTATGAAATTACAATTAACCTCGTAGAGTACTGAGATAGTTGCTCAAACACGTGTCATCGAACAATGATGATAATCATATGGATACAGATTTTAATTTTCTTATCATTCTTGGTGGAATAAAGAGCCATGATATGATAATAATAGTTAAGATTTGGCAGGAATAATTGTTGAGAACATGTTTCCATATATTTTTCCACTCAGATCTTATTCATCCTACTAGGAAAAAAAATATAATTCAACAATGATTTTGATAAATGTTCAATGGAGTTTCTACTAGAGTTGAAGAAAGCTGATGTGGAACGACTTCCCAGAACTCGTTAACAAAGATTATGAATGATCTCAAAACTGACTCCCTTTCCATTCGGCGCATAACCTGCAACACATGTGAGTTATCGATGTTTCAAAAAATCGAAAATAAAACATTTCTGAAAATAAAAAGAGTGTAACGCATTGAAAAAGCAAAAGTTATTAGTGTAAATGATTGATAGCGAGGCGATCACGACACAGGTTCCGAATATCGTGGGTTCAAATCCCACATCTTTTTTCAAAAACCCAATGTATACTCCATTGGGTTTTCCCTGATTATTTTTCGAAATAAAGTATATTTGAACTTCTCATTCATTCATCATAAATTGCAATTTTCGTCAGATGGTTTTTATTGTCACTGCAAAACAGAAGGGAGAAATGATTGACTTTGAATCTGTTAGTCGTGAGGGGTTATCGTAGAAATGTATAGTGTATAACGAATATAAAATTCTAGGCACCCGCCTTCCGTTCACATCGCACTTACTCTTCGAAAACGCAAGTTCTTTATTACATCAACATAAGATATAAACTAAAGGCAGATTAATGAAGTTAGCACTTCACGAAAAGAAAGCTTATTCAACTCACAGAAAACGAAATAATCCAGTCGTTATATCTTGAAATAATTCTAATAAAAGGTTCAATAATACCCAGAAAAATCAATATATTTTTCGAAGGAGTAGTTAGGAAAATACTCCACGATATTAAAAATTATAAATTTATCCAGGAAATGTACAGGAACAGTTGGGGTCAAGAGGGCACAAGCGACTAGAGATGTAAATTGAATTAAAACAATTATAGCTGGTGCCCGCGACTTCTTCCGCGTAGAATTTGTATGGACGTAAAAATGTTCAGATCAATGAGAAAACACACATTTTTTATAATTTGAATTGATTTTTGATAGATCCAGATTATCAATGGCGACTCTCTCAGAGTTCAGATGCGCTGTGAAATGATTTTACAGACAATGAAAACAAAGTATGGAGGATCTTAATGATTAATACTATCTTTCCACTCGACTAATAACCTGCAGGATTATTGGGGATATCATTGTTTGTGAAATATCGAAATAAAAAGCATTTTTGAAGAGAATATCTTATGGTAACTGATTCAAAGGATTAAAATCAATAGTATAAATAAATATGTGTTTGTATATAGCTTGGTAGCGAACGATTATATTTCACCTATGGTTTTCAATGTATAGTGCCTTGTAGTACATTCCTTGAATGACGATCTTGTCACAAGCCCCAAGAGATTTCCAGCAGTCTCAGTATTAAAGATTTGGTTATATAGCTACAATGGGTTCACTGAAAAAAATCGGGCTGAAAAATGAAGGATGAATAGGTTATATATTGGGAACCAAATTTTCATATAGTTTGGTTTGAACTTCCTAAGTCGTTTAATAATAAAGGAGGCTCGATCTTCGTTGGAGGGATCAAACTCCAGGAAAGTCCCCGAGTCTTTTCGGATGAAAATGCATAAATGAAGTTAGATTTGTATTTCTCATTACAATTACATTGGTAAGAAATTAAAGGACAACCCCATGCCATACATTAAATACATAGCTTGTTGTTGCACTAAGAAAACAAAATAATTTAAACGTTGTACCGGGTTATTCTATAAAATACCACCCCTTATCATCGTTATTAGTGCCTGAAAAAAAAAAAAAGTTAAATGTAGGCGTTGTGTGATTATGACTGAATTTTGATAAAATGCTATCAAAAATACAGTAGCGCGCAGATTTCAAGGGATGATTTAAAAAAAATTTTATACCGTTTTTGAGTTATCAAACTTCATACTAGATGTTACTGTAAATACCTACCTAGCCTATGGAAGTTAATATTTTCAAAGTAAGTTATGAAAATGAAAACTATATTATGTTTGTTTTTCTACGTCTAAAAACTGGTTCTTCATTACACTAGTGCAATAAAATGTAAATTGCACTCATCTGTCATTGTACTACAGTGTTTTGTGATCATGACAAACATAAACTTTCAAATCGACGCTATTTTTAATTCATTTTCTGTAATATTGACATTTTAAACATTTGCATATTTTATATTATTTTCAATCATATTTATTGCATACTGGATTACGGAATTACTAGAAAATGCAATTCATCAAAAATAAAGTTTAAGTTAAATTGTTCCTAACATAGGTGTTTGTTCCTAACTTTCTCAATCCAAATCGATAGGGCTAATTAATTATTAAATATTTCGCTATCAAACGCTCTTTATTTTCCCACACTTAGTGCCACCTAAATAAAACATTTTTTGATTTTTGCATGAACGTAGAAAAAATATTGTATGCAACTCGTGCAAAAAGTGTTTATTGCACGTCGAGTGTAATAAAC
The DNA here is from genome assembly GCA_018342105.1 of Gonioctena quinquepunctata. Lineage (NCBI taxonomy): Eukaryota > Metazoa > Arthropoda > Insecta > Coleoptera > Chrysomelidae > Gonioctena > Gonioctena quinquepunctata. Next base: position 49,849 of record JAFIRS010000190.1, read on the forward strand.
ACTTACTTTTTGCACTTGTTGCATAAATAACTATTAGTGACATTTCTCCAATGGAATAATCGAAATGGTTTACAGTGAGGAACAAAATGTTCACATATATTCTTGTTATATACAAAACAACAAAATAAACGTGCAGCAAAATGTGCAGATAGGGTGTTTTATCCAAATCGTTCAACGCCCTCAGAAAATACATTAAAAATATTCACCAAAAGGTAAATCAGAGCTCCAGTTTCAGTAGGAAAATACACGCTTTTTCTACTGAACTGAAGGTATTATTCAGCTTTTGGGAAATATTTTTGAATGTATTTTCTGACGGTGTTGGATGATTCGGATACAAAACCCTATATGCATGTTTTTCTGCACGTTATTTTGTTTTTCTTATAAAAGAAAACGAAGAACAGCTAGATATATTGCTTCATTCCGAAGATAAGCCTATCCATATTAATTCGCGAATAGACTTTTTTGAAACATTGTATTTTTTTATTTGTTTGAAAATATGAACAGGATGTTCATAAAATCAGATGTGGAATCATCAGATGTAGTTCAATGTCTAGCGTGGCTTTACCCGGGAAAGTAGTTGTTTTCTGTTAGACATTCACAAAAAATTACTTAAATTTTTATCCTGGATTCTTTCAATTCACAGAAAAATATTTCTATTCAATATTCAGTAGAGAATGTATCACTTTGCAATTGTTTTGTTTTTTTAAAATTCAGATTGTAGTTTTGAAAAATGTAGCCGATCAATTATGTGAACGTTTTTCAAAATCCAACGTACTTTGAAAAAGAACAACTACAAACCATATACAATTTTACCCGTTCAAGTTTCAACAGAGACTCATAAGAGGAAAAGGCTGGAATTTTGACAACTGATGATCCAAAGTTTGAATGAAGATCCCGATTATTTAACTAAAAGATTTTACTTTTCTACAGCAGGCGTTTTCAATAAGAAAATCGAAGGTCGTGGGAAAAAAGGACAACCGAAAAATATTGGTAAAACAAATAGAAAAACAGGAAGTAAAACTGTTGGTTGCAGAATTTTTTTAGAAGTAAAATTGTTGGCCCTACATTTTATGATTATATATTAACAGGAGTTATATAGCAAAGGAATTTTTTAGGAAGCCGAGCTTACCAGTATGATTTGGATGCAAAATGGGGCAACCCCGCCTAGTGCCCTACCCGTTCAAAACATTTGAATAATGTATTCCCAATATGGATAGGAAATAATGAAAATATTATATGGCCACCTGGAGTCCAGATTTGATCCCTATGGATTCATTTTTCTGGGGATTTCTAAGAGACATTGTTATTGATAATAATATTAATAAGATTCAACCCATTAAAGACACAATTCCACTTGAAATAGAGAATCAATAATGAAGCAATTACCAATGCACTTATGAATATAAGAAGACGTTATCAATTATGCATTGATAATAATGGTGGACACATTGAACATATTTTATGAGTTATCATGTTATTTAAATATCCTAAATAAATCTTTGTTATCTATTTTTGTATAAATACTTGAACTTTTCTTCCTCACTGTTAACCATTTTCATAATTACCATTGAAGAAATATCACTAAGAAAACATAATATAGTTGTCTTTTTTCATAGCTTACTTTAAAATGTTAACTTACATAGGATATATATTTACAGTAACAAATAATTTAACTAAGTTGTTGGAAGTTTAACAACTCAAAACGGTATAAGATATGGGTAACTATATGTTATATTTTTAAAATCAGGAAAAAGATCATTCAAAATTCAGTAATATACAGAGTATCCCATTTGAAATTATTTTCCCCTGAAATCTGCATGCTCTTCTACACTTCTACACGGAAAACAGTGAACAAATTTATTTCATTACTAATTACCGGCAAAGTGGCGGCAAATGATTAGTCCTGATAGTTTTCTTTCCGCGGATTTAATCAAAATTTCATATGAACTTAGCGGAACTTCGATTTCTCTGTTGAACAACAATGGCAACAAATTTGATTTTTCCACAACTAATTAGCGGCAAATAAGTAGCAAATTATTAACCCTAATATTAAGCTTTCCACGGATTCTACCAAAAGTTGCTTGGCTAAGTTCATATTATGAACTGAGCGAAACATAATTTTTTTGAACAATAATATCGACAAATTTGTTTTTCCACAACTAATCAGCGGCCAATTAGCAGCAAATTATTAAATGAACTTAGATTTTTTTGAGCAAGAATAGACAAATTTGCTTTTTCCACAACTAATTAACAAATTAGCAGCAAATTATGGTATACTTCGCCACTCGATTCGCCGGTGTTGACTCGCTAAGTTCATATTCATTTCAACTCCCCCCTTCAATAACCTATTTCTGTAAGGTTCTATTAAAATAAAATATCGTATGTGTGAATTCAAGCAAGCTATGAACAGGCTGCCATAAAATAATGTCAACAATACATACATGTATTGTTATACTCCCACGAATGACGTGCTTTTTATTCCAAATTAAAGTGAGTAAAATATTGAAAAAAAATGACCTACCTCATATTCAACTCGTTATAGATCACTGAACCAAGAGATGTCACGATGTCAGTGGGTCAAGGTTGACACTACTGTATGGTTGAGATAGGTTGTGCACCAATTTGCAAACTATTTCAATAATTTTCAAACATTTCAATCAATTTTATAGACAACTAGCTCATACCCGCGACTTTGCCCGCGTGAATTTCAGGAAGATAATTTTATACGCATTTTTGGTTCGATGCAAAAGACAATTCTCATACATACACCATGCTAACATTTCTCGTTCCCTTACGAGAGTCAATTGAAAATATTCAATAGTAGTGCGGATAGAATTTAAAGAAAAATCCCCAATTTGATTATTCCATATATCTGGTTTCAGGTGATGAATAGATTGAAAGGGTCAAATCTCGACTTCCAAAATACCTTAGATTTTTTTAATACTGATGAATCTGACGAAAATATGACAAAATTATCTTCACTTAATTCAGCGCCAACCTATTCCTGGATAAAAATTACGTCAATTTTTCCATAGGTTGGGTTGGATAAAGTTAACTTTATGTATTGTGTCACAACTATCTTAAGGTTCAAATTGAAACTATGGGAGAAAACAAAATACTACATGATAGAAAAATGTTTCAAATTTAAAAATTATTCAAATATTTCATAAGTTATTTTAATCTTTTACGATTAGAATTTTGGAAAAAAAAATCACCCTTGGAATGCTAATCTCTTGTAAAATTCATTTTTTCTGTTACTGATACTCTTCGAGATATAGCCTGTTTTATAATAGGGGTAGATTTTACCTCCTGGGATGCAAATTCCAGATATGGAAACGATTTTTAATCTTTTAATTTTTTTTAATGAAATTGATTTATTGTCAAATAGATTCAGAGAAAAAGAATATAAAATCATCAGGCATAGTTTTAAAGCTCTTTTGGTACGCCCTACCTTTGCAATGTAACCTTGCAAATAAAATTGACCTATTAGCGATAATAGTTGTGATATAGGGTAAGGAAATGAATGAAATTATTCTAACAAATAAATTTAATAGAAATGATCTATTTTGCCGATTTTTTCAAATTGATAATTTCGTAGACAAAAAAATTATATCTATATTTTCTTCGTGTTCTTCATCGACTCAAATGCCTGCGGCTTTGTTCTCAAGAGGATTTCACTTTTTTATATTATATCTGATTTCATCTTTCAACTTCCAATCGTTTATTCCTCATAGTTAATTTTTGGTGATGACTCGTTGAAACGACCATTATTGAGACAATTTGACCCACCAGCATCGACCTATTGGAAGGTCAAAATGACGTCAGTTCAGCAACCATAATGTTCGTTCAAATAATGTATTCTTTATCAATCAGCTTTGTCTAGTTTCTGAGAAACTTTGCAAGGACATAATTTACATTAAAAAAATTAATTATTCAGAGATAAAAGTATCCATATATTCAAAGTGTATTTTTAACCGATGGTGATTCGAATTCTCAATACTTACCTATACCTGGAATGTAAGCAATGTCATTCTTCTATTACTGATACTCTTTCAGATATAATCTGTTTTATGATACTTATCACTGCCGAAATTCAGAAATGGGCGAAAAATAACATAAAATTTAAGTTTTCATCAATAGTTACATATATTGAAAATTCAAATATTCAGGGGGTAGTTCTAACACCTTGGGATCCAAGTTCATTATCCGTTATCTTGTTTACTGTTATCAGTTATCTGGTTATCCTGAATCCCGTTATTCAGTTATCCCTTTTGCCGTTATCCCATTATGCCGTTAACCCGTTTCCCGTTTTGCCGATATCCCATCATCCCGTCACCCCGTTATCTTGTTAACCCGTTATACAACGTGAATATATACTTGAAAGGGAGCTGAATAAATTCAAAATGGCAAAAGAGTTCTGTAATTATGATCCGATTCTATTCAGAATTGGTATGTGGAGGTAAAGCACGTTATGAATTTATTGTCAAAATTAATAAATGGAAGATGGCGACTTCAAGATGGTGGACGAGTTGTGTGATAATGGATCGTTTCTATTCAAAATTGGTATATCGGGTTTTTTGGATCGGAAATTGTGAATTTAGTCAAAGATCATTGATTTTATGTCAAAATTCATAAATTTAAGATGGCAGCTCGAAGATGGAGGAAGTTTTCCTCATCGAGAAACTAGATAGCTCAATACTTACAAGTAAAAAGTGCTCATAATAACGATGCTTCAACAAAAATGCATAGATTGAGGCTTACTAACTAATAAGCACAAAATAAAATAATCAATAATCAATTTAAAGACAAGCTTTCATTCAAATGAGCTGAAAAGTAAAAAAAATGCGTTGGATGTTTGACGTAGGTTATTCCGTGAGTTACAGATTCGAAAGCTTGTCGCTTTTATATTCGTACTGGAAACTTTGCGCGACATGTTCTTGAATTTGTAACTCACGAAATAACCTACGTCATACATCCAAAGCAATTATTTTTTTACTTTTTAGGGTATTTGTATAAAAGCTTGTCTTTAAAGAGGTTTTTTATTAATCATTTTATTTAACTTCCCTGTGTATCGATGCGAGGACTGTGTGTTAATGCAAGGACCAAGTGTCAATGTGAGGACCGTGTGTCGATGTGAGTACCATGTGTCGATGCGAGGACTATGTATCTCTGGCGCTTTTGTATCAAGCTATGTCGAGAACTGAACCGAGTTAGTTTTTATATTTCCATATTTAATTTTGATGTCATAGCTCATAGCGAGTTAACAATTAGTATAATGTACAATGTGATTATTTAAGAGTTTGTAAATTGTGGTATGAGCCGAAAGCGAGTGCCGCAATTCATACGAGTGAGGAATAGATATTCCATGTTCGTTGTATATTATACTTTTCTACGACCACAATGATATTTCACCTCAAGAATTACACTTCCAGATCGAATAAATGAAATATCACACTTCTTTCCTTGTGCATTTCGAAAAAAACTCTTTCGATTGAATATCGAATGTGAATTCAAAATTAAATATATATTCCTATGGAGATCCCTTCGACTTATTATCCTTTCAATCAGTGTAAAATTTAAAATTCATTCCATAGCTTGCTGGAATTCACCAACGAGCCGCCACTTGAAATTGAGACTCATTAGAAGTTGCCACGACATATCAAAATCATGTACCATATTTATTCCATAATGAATTTCATTTGAGTCAAGATATAAATGGAGAATTTTATTTCAACCCATACATTTTTTTCAACATTATCTTACTCGCCGAAAATTTATAATTATTGACCTAATTTGATCCATATCCCCTAAAAGTATACGGAAATTAAATTCATTTCGGTATAGTTTCTCTTGAAGCGATGTGGAAATGAAAGAGTTTGTACAATTGTCCTACTTTCTTGATCAATAAAGCACATGCAGTAAGTGTGGTTGAATAAAGAAAAAATAGGTCATTTGTACAATTGGCCTACTTTCTTGATCAAGTGGAAGTGGAAAATACAGTGCGGCTTTTTATAGTCCCCACCTCTGTTAATTTTTGAACGGTTCGACGTAAAATAATGGGACACAAAACATTTTGAATGATCTCACTGATACTACTTTTTGAATTGAAAGAAGCTTTGAAACGAAATCGAAAATTAAAGTTTTTTAGCATGAATCTTCCCCTATTGAACGTATTCCGTGTTACTCGTCGCAATTGTTACTCTGTAGAGCAACCATGGTTGGAAATGAAATTGAATTACCTTTTCAATGATGTGCAACTCGACCACTATGCCTTTCGAAATTTTCAAGTTGATGTGCGCCAGCGCCGTCTGTCGAATAATTGCTTCAGAAAGTAGGATCGGTGATACCAATCAAAATATTTTCTGTCCCATTGTTTCACATCAAACCATTCAAAAGTTATTGAGATAAGGGTGCCATTGAGATCCGCACTTATAATTGACATTTCAAATGCATATTATGAAAAAACGTATCAACAAAATTCAAGAAAAATATAATGGTTGTAAAAAAAATTGAATTATATTTTCGACGATGTGCCACTCGACTCCCATGCTATTTGAAATTTTCAAGTTGATGTGCGTCATCTATCGAGCAATCACAATGTCTTTTATTTCAAATAGTAGTATCGGTAATGCCATTCAGAACTGTTGAACAGTAAAAGAAGGAGACAATGAAAGATGGATAAAATTAAGCAAATTTATTAAGCACTGTAAGACAACTATTGAACAGTTATCAATGACTCACAAGCTCTATTCATTGATAATACATTATCTTAATTTAAGCATGTTCGTTAATACCAAATGCTTTAAATAGGTGAGCGAGCCATAATTAAGGAGATATATTACATCGTTTATGTTACTTATTTCTCGAATCATGTTTGAGACTCTTACACCTTCATATATAGGACACTCGAATAGAATATGATCGGTGGATTCATTTCTTCCCATGTTGCACATCGTGCATAGTTCTTCAGTGTTGATGAAGTAGTTCGAACCGCTGATTCTAAATTTCAGACGTTTTTTGCTACATGTTCTCAGCTGTGCTGATATTCTTACTTATTGTATTGGAAGTGAGATAGTTCTATGTGTTTATTCGTAGGGAGATATTTAGAAAAATATAGGAATATGTAGATGATCCCAATCTATGCAAGTCATCATTCAGGAGTTTATCTTTGAAAGCGGTTAATATTGATTTAGACATTTGTTTCGAGGTACTCTCCAAAAAATATTTCCACTTAGCTACTTGCCCTAACATTGACACTACTCTTTGACTTGCAGAAGCCAGTTGTATTTGGGGTCAACGTTCTCTAAAGCGATGAGCCTTTGGAAACATATTTTTTGGTAGCCTGGAACTATCTAGAGTTTTCAAATGATTGTTCCTAATTGTATGTAAACTATATTTACAAGCTTTTATTTAACTTCAAATGGGTGTGTGTCGTACGTTTACAAATTTTACACAGAATGAAAGGATAAAAAGACGAAGAGCTCCTCATTGGAGGATATATGTGCAAAAAATGCAAATATAATTTCGAATTCAGATTCGATATTCAATCTAGAAAGTTTTTTCTCGAAATGCATAGAGAAAAATGTGTGATATTACATTCATTCGCTCTGGAAGTGTAATTCTTGAGGTGAATTATAATTGTGGTCGTAGAAAAGTATATTGTACGACCGACAAACATGGATTTTTTACTTGCCTAACGATAACATATGTTTAGTGAATTCCTGTACAACATTAATTCTCAAAGATAAAGTGAAAAGTGAGCCTTCCACATTGATTATTCTCCTTTCTCATGGAAATTTTCACGCATGGGTCAAGGATAGCATGACCAGTTACAGAACTTCATAAATACCTAAAATTTATCAAACATCTTCATCAGATAAAGAGTCCTCTCAACGCTATCGTCAGGCATTGCGAGTGTTCGTTTTTGACCAGTTACAGAACTTCATAAATACCTCAAATTTATCAAACATCTTCATCAGATATAGTGTCCTCTCAACGCTATCGGCAGGCATTGCGAGTGTTCGTTTTTGAATTCTTGAATTTGATTGGCTACAACAAACACACACTTTGTGTGTCAGAGGTCCTCACATGAAATGACAGAATTGGGTGCGAGTGTGTCCTCGAATCGATTGATGCGACCCTAGCGGAGTGTCTAGTGAACTGAGCTCCCGTAGTAGTATATTCATGGGAGGACATGGTCGATTTTTGATGCAAAGGTACGTTCGGAGAGGAAATTACCCGTAGAATACGAAAATGAAGTCAGAATTATGCGAGGACTTGGTGTGGGTCCTCGTATGCAAAAATGTCCTCGCTACCTTATTGCTGCTACGGACGAATGTCCTCGCATGCCTACAAAAACCAACTCACCCACACAACCGAAATCATGTGTTTATCGAGGGTAATATCATTAGTGCTAGGGGTTTTATCGTTGAATTTTTTTTGGAATTTTCGAAAAAACATTTTGCTTGGAAATTTTACTGAGTGCGATTTGCCGTCTTATCTGATCAAACCACGAAAGCGAAGCTTGAGTTTAATCTTTGATAATAAGGCCGCAAATTGCACGAGTTAAATTTCCTAGAGGCAAATTGTTTGAGGAAAAAAAATGTGATACAATCCTCTAGCACGAATGATATTTGATGAGAATATTTTCCGAATCATATTTAATACTGGATAAAATTCCTAGAGTTCATGTTATATTTGAATTTTCAACTGGGAAAATTACAACAATTCTTCCCGTTCCAAAATCGAAGGAATAGTGTCCGTATAGTTATCGTTTCAAATGCTTCGTTTTATAGATTCATTCATTCACAATGATCATTCACTGTTGAAAAGGGAAACATTCTCAATTGAATATTGATAGAAAGATGTAGTTCAATGTCCAGCGTGGCTTTAGCCGGGGAAGTAGTTGTTTTCTGTTAGACATTCACAGAAAATAACTTCATTTTAATCGTGGATTTTTCAATTCACAGAAAAATCTTTCTATCAATATTCAATTGAGGATGTTTCCCTTTTCAACATGAATACCCCACAAGAGGTTATCTTGACGATGGAAGATAGTGACTAAAGTTTATCTTTCAGTCGCAGATAATTCCACATCTGATTTTATGAACATCCTGTTTATATTTTCAACAAATCGATCATACACTGCTCTTGAACTCACCCAAAAACCTAAAATATTTATACATTTACCACTATCGAATCAAATATGTTTGTATCTTTAACCGATTACAGAAAAGTTCCTTGGACTGAAATCGAACCTGAGCCTCCCTCGTGATAGACTGACACGCTAATCACTATTTCACGAGAACTTTTCTTGATATTCTGAAAATAACGGAATTCAATTAATAATTGCCTTACTTGGAAACCTGAGGCTTTTAACATGATGAAATTCAAATATCAAATAATTGTATGTAGTGTAGTGAGTTCAGAATTCTTTATTCAATCAAATTTACCTTTCCTGTTTCCCTATTTAGAAATTGAATACGTTGACATATAATTTTGACAGGATCGCAAAACAATCTCGAATCTACTGTGGTTTAATTGAGAGTAATATCATAAATGCTAGGGGTTTTATCGCTCAAATGTTTTTGGAATTTTCGAGAAAGCATTTTGCCTATATATATATATATAAAACATTTCCGTTTCGAACTCGATCTTTGGGCAGTGCTACATGGGTAGTTTCAAAATTCTGCTTTTATTGATTTTCTTCCACCTGTGATCCGGTAATTTTCTCTGAGGATGGAGAGACATAGCACTCGAACATGACATAATTGTATATGTGTATCGAAAATTAATCGAGTAACTACTGGATGTTTCTTGGTAATAAAATAGGATAACAAAATTCCTCCAAAGCTTCTCTTTCTGTCATTTTCGTTCTCGATCTTAGCAGTCGATCATTGTCTTCAGACAAAAGAATGTTATCTTCTGCCCCAGTAAAATTATCAAGCTGTACACATTTCATCTCATCTCACCTTCTTCTTTTTCTTTCGCAGTAAATTTTCTTTCCCTTCGGTTCATAGAATGCCTTGAGTTGAAAATGAACCTCTTCACCCAAGTTGTGGTATTCACGATAATCTTATAACGGGATAAAGTGAGGAGAACTCAGGTTTATTTTTACAGAAAAGGGAAGTTACATCTTTTTTTCCTCTTCAGTCACCTTCGTTCACATCCAATTCTTGGATGGGCCATTCGGTTTTATGCTTGCGTGATCAAGAAGGTCCCTCCCACTATCTTGATTGACGTATTCAAAAATACCAGGAACATGAATCCAACAATTCTCTTTCGTCAACTGTCTCATTTTCTGGATTCAGTTCAAAACAAATGGTTTCCAAATGTCTTTTCTTTCGATCCACGATAGAACAGTAGAGAAATTAGTCCAAAAAACGGTCCATATATCTTTTTTTGAAACCTCCTAGTACAGAAACATATAATCTGGCACTTATTGTTGCATCTAACAATTCAAGGCTGGTATCAACATTTTTTTATGGGGGAAACTCTTGATTCAGCTTGAACTAACTGAAGAGTTATATCACTTGCAGACTCAATTCTCAAGAATATCGTCGAAGCATAAGCATCATGAAAATATGTAAACTCAATCGTATGGGATACTCGGAATTGTGCATTAACCATCTGGGAATTTTCAGAAACGTCAGTGAGTTCAATTCTTTGAGCCACCTGTGGAATTCAGATTGCATATCTCTTGTAACTTCTGAATTCCATCCTAAATTCATCGTCCACGTTTTCTGGAGTATTAGTTTTGGACAAATTAGAACCGGTGCAGCAAGTTAAATTTTCGATTCACAGCAGAGATGATTATCCTCTTCGTAATTTTTTCTAGATTCAGATCTTCGAAACCATCGAAGGATATCTGCAACATATCTTTCCGCTTTTCCCAAATCAATCCCAATACAGTAGATTTCAGTTGTCGGCAGTTATCAGGATAGTCATACATAGTATATATTGAACTTCGCATCAGCTAATACTTCCTATGATTCTCTGATGAACCGGTGTTGTTCTTCCTCATTATCCACATAAAATTTTTCCATAAATTGTCTTATAATGCCTTCAGAGAATCTATTAGATTTGCTCGAAATAGCTTCTTGTAGATGATAATTCATCACTGCTCCTAACAAGAAGGGATCACTTGTGATACCGAAAACTATCCTGGTATGTCGATGTTTTTTATGTTCATCGTACCAAAGGAATCGTACAAAACCTCGTTCACTTCTATTGAGTATGATTTGTAGAAATGCCTTCTGTATGTCGGAAATGACGCCGATTTTAGACAAACGAAATCTCAAAAAAGCTGCAGGTATCAAACTTATCAAATTCAAACCCTTTTCCAAACATTGATTCGAAGGAGGATAATCTTTCATTTCAGCAGAAGCATCGAAGACAGGTCGAAGTTTTGTTATACTGTTTCTCAGTTTTACTACATGTCGATGAGGGAGATAATAACCTTTTGAATCAATTTCTTCATCAGGTATTCTTTCTATGATTCCATCGGATAACCATTCTTGCAAAACATCAATATACTCTTGCTAGTATCCGTCTTTGTTCAGTTTTGTCACGAGGAAATCTAACCTAGTTTTTGCCAAATGGAAATTACTCGATAGTGGAGGATGTCCTTCAATCCAAGGCATATCAACCTCATATCTTCCGTCACTATTTCTATGAACTGTAGCTAGGAAATATTTCATAATAGATTCTTCATGTTCTTTAGTAGATTTTTGTTCTTCTACTTCCGTTATACCCAACACATCTAAATTCCACGAACCGCTTATATTCAAAGTTTTTACAGAATAGAGTGATTGTGAGCATGGAATATGACTTTTTAGAAGACTTTTCCATTTTTCCCATTAAGGTCCATCCAAGAGAAGTTTTTATGGCCACTAGACCACCCTTTAGAACATAACGGATATATTGGGCCTTGTTTCCTATCGGTGATCCGAATACCCAGTTCGACAAGTTTTTCCATCCATGGAACCTCATGTACGGACATAGCATCAGTACAGATCATAGGTTGATCAAGAACTTCTGCATGAGTATTTTTTATCTAAACTCTGCAAATTCACCCCATAACAATTATGACACGTTGCTTCAGATTTGTATCCTCCAAATAACGTATGAATAATTTCCTCAGATCTGATAGGTTTGAACTTCATGTCCATTGCTGTTAATCTATTTATATCAGGAATACTCAGTGTGAGTATGATTCGAAAGATTCTCTGTAGGTCTTATGATTTCATCAATTGTAGATGTTGTGTTGTGTCAGGGTGACATGTTTTTCCCCACACTTTTTACATTTCAACTGAACATCAGATCTACATTTACGGGTTATGTGTCCGAATTTAAGACATAAATGACAACATCCTTTCTGAGATAGGATTTTCTTACGTTCTTCGAAACTCATGTCTGTAGATTCATTACAATCTACAGTTAGGTGATTTTTTTCACAGAACACACACATAGGTACATAAGTATTCACTAATCCGGATGCTGTTGGAATTGTTGTTGAATCTTCTTTCCTTTTAATTTTTGGTTGATCGGAACTCGAGGTAGCAAGCCTCATCCTTTCTTTGTTTTCTATTTCATTACAAAGAAAATTCATCAAATTGCCAAGACTCACTTTCAAGGGGTCCTAGTAGAAAAATGTGTACTTCTTTGCCACACACGAATAATTTCCTAAGGAAGACACGATCCTATCAAAGGATATAACATTGCAGCACATTTATCAGATGTGACTCCCAGAGATTCGAGTGCGCGCAGTTGGGTTTCCAATTGTCATAAAGAAAGTGAAGTTTCAGTTTCCCGTGGAAATTAATCAATATTAATTTGAGGAGTTCTCTGACATACACTTCCACCAACAATATCATCTCGTCCAAATCTTGTTTTCAATCTCTCGATTGCTTTAGGGTAGTTATCAATAACCTGTCGTGCTCTAGATTTGGGTGTAATTGCCTGTAAAATATATTGAAATTTATCTTTATTCGATAGTTTTTTATATTCATGAATGCGTTAGAACTGATCCCAAAAATTCAACCAATCTTGGCTATCTCCTAACTTATGAAATTCGATTGTCGAAAATTTGATTTTTAGTGAATCTGAACCGAACTTATCGTTGGATTGATCAGTAATCCCTTCAGATGAACTAGCAGTAAATAGCTGCTGTACTCTGAGTTTGAAGTTGTTGAAACACATTACATATTGATCAGCTTTCTCCATTTCTTTATCGATATCTATATCACCAGAATCAGAATCTATGAATTTCTTATCCAGTTCTACAAGTATGTCGATTTTTTGTTGAGGATATGGAGTTTCGCTTGGATAGCAATCGAATCAGTTTGTGCAGATTGTAATTCATCGATAGCTGCATCGTGGATTCTTGTGAAAGAGGTCCTGTGAACATCTAGTGTTTTTATCAATTTGTCTATCTATCTTGTTCGCCAAATTATGTGAGGAAATATATAATTTCTACCCAAAGGTAGTTACAACCTATCAATTTAAGCGGTGAGAATCCAAAGGGGACAAGTGACAATTCCATAATTTTGTGAAAACGCAATTTAAAGTTAAATAATTCTGATGAATTCCCTACAACTCTCCGTTCGTATAATGCTTTTGCGGCTGCTAGATCTCAGCACATCAAAAACATTCACTTATATTCCTTTGCCACCAACTTTTCATTATGTATTAACTATCTATAATCAACCTCAATGGTATTCTTTATATTTTTCTCAAAATATATTTGATAAAACGATATTCAAAATTAGACAACTATGTCATAAAATATGTCACAACAACCTTTTTTGTGGATCACATATATGGTGATTATGAACATTCTTCATATATAGGGCGATTCTCTATAATGAGTCGATTCGCTATGCGCTGTGTAGCATTATCACGTGGTCAGTTAATGTGTCGGGTGGGGTAACAGGAGGGGCGCACAGTAGTGCGTCTCTCTTGTTTATGTGGTATTATCATATCATTGCGTTCCTTGTTACTCGTGTAGATTTCTGTCCGTACCCCAGATGTTCTGTCCGTACCCCAGATGTTCTGTCCGTACCCCAAATGTTTTCCGATACTGTATAGTGTCACGTAACCTTATGACATTGGAACTGCATTCGATTGACCGATTGAAAATATGTGGAATTGAATGTTGTATAGTTCGAGCAAATTATCCAACGAAAGAAGAAGAATCCCCCAGACCAACGCAAAATATTCGCAGCGAATCCGCGACGAGAAACTTGCAGCGATATTCGCGGCACCATTTACATCTTAACGAAATAAATCGAAAAAGATTTTCAAGAATACTTTAACGAACAATAAAAATAATTTATTGGAAGATAGGGTATTCTCCTGGATGAAGAAAAAACACTGTTATTATTTGCACTGGAAGCAGAAAAACTTTTAAATATGTAATTATTATTATTATTATTTGATAATGTAATATGTATTCATAGTTTTAGGAGAAAAATGGGTTCAAGAAAGATATCAATATGGAGAATTACATAAATTGATGCCACGACTACGGAAGGACGGGAAACGATTTAATATTTATTTCAGAATGGGTATGGAGTGTTTTGATGGACTTTTTATTCTTATGGCGAACGATATTCGAAAATCTGATACGAAGCCATAACATGAGAAAGATCGTTTAATATGGTATAATTCCGTACCATTTCAATAATTGTATCTATTTTACGTCTCGCTATAGCTGCAAAACCTGAAAAAACGCGTGCGATTGCGAATCAAAATCCACAAGAAAAATCTCGATCCAAGCGGGAAAATTTGCGCAAGTTTGTCGCCTCGTAAACAATATAATGCGATGCGAATATCCACAACCGAAGCGAAATTTGCGCGTTGGTCTGGGGGATTCTTTTCCTTATTCGAGAGTTGTAGAATGTACATTTTCTAATTGAAAAGTACGATAGGGGGTGAACACCGAATCCACACGAATTCAGGCGCTTTTTAACCGACGAAACAAAAAGGGGGAGATTCTTTATTCGACGCGTATATTTTTTTAAATCTTTTTACAGAGCAGTTCGATTCCGATGATTCTTTTTTCATTGGATAGGGTGTATTTCGGAGTGGGTCCCATTATGATTTGAACAACAAAATCCATCCCTAAGGGTAGCAAAATGAAGGATATTGATCCTTCACCCTCTGAATTTTGGTCCGTTAACCGATTCTATCAGGCATAACTTTGTAGTGGGTTTTCCGATTTGGATGATTCTTGTTTCATTAGAAAGGGTATACCTCATAGTTGATCATATTCCAATTTGGAATGAAATGATTCACCCCTATGAGTAGAAAAATGGGGGATGATTGATTTTTCACTTGTGAACTTTGGCACACATATGTAGTTGACATTGACAGACCCTCCTACATCCGTCAAAATGATTACATTCTATGAAAGGATGGAATTATATACAAAGTGATGGAATCAAGTAACCAGAACTTTCAAAATTTATTTATATTATATAACAATAAATAGTTAAAATAGAAAATCATATTATTCAATAGTTGAAGTAAGCTAGGTAAGTAAGTATTTTGGAAGTAATAAAAAATTAAGTAGGTAGTAATTAGTAGATTTCAGCAACAAATAATTGAAAAATAAAAACTTTTTAAGAAAAAATTAAACCGACGAAAAAATCAACTGAAAAGCAAAAAATAAAATAAACCTTCTTAGTCTAAATGATAATTGAGCCCCTAAACTAATGTGAGTTACTGATTTTGAGTCGGCGCCAAACAAACTAGTAATTGAATTAGGTAAATCGTAAAATGATGGCAGCGGGATGCACGGCTACGTTTTGATTACTTCTTTCAAAGTAATATAATGATCTTCGATAATTGTTTGTTTGGCGCCGACTCAAATTAGTTTAGGAAGAAGGTTTATTTTATTTTCTGCTTTTCAGTTGATTTTTTAATTTTAATTTTTTGTTGAAAAGTTTTTCACTATGTCAGTGTCGTGTTCAGATGTAATTGAATTCATGAAAAAATGTGTCAAAAGTAGGCCATTAAAACATGATTTAGTACGAGTGTGTCATGTCTCGTGTTGACGTCGGTTTGGGTGGCTTCGGGAACAACTGTGGATTAAGAGGGGAAAGGCCAGTGATACATTTCAGTTGAAGCAAACAAAATACATTCACTTCACCAAATAATTTTCACTAAATTGGGTTCACAAAACCACTTCACGTGTTTCGCTAATAGCTTCTTCGGGTGGAAATGATATTATATTGGATATGCCAAGTTGACCCCATACATCAAGATACACCAGGCAAGTTTTCCAAGTGAGTCCACGCAATATCAGCTCCATCTATCTCTCAAAGGTTGCCGGGGCATTATAGATACCAAAATGCCCAACAGTAAACTGATACAGTCCGCTATCAGTAGTGAATGCAGTCTTCTCCTTGTCGTCTTTATGTATGCCCACTTGTCAGTATTCGCTGTTCAAGTCCAACGTTGAAAACCATTGTGAATTAATGTGGTTAGTGTGTCATCAATTCCAGGTAATGGGTAGCTGTCCTTCTTCGTGATGTCATTAAGTTTTCTATAATCCACATAGAATCTTGTTGATCTATCCTTCTTGGAAACCAGTACCACCGGGGCGGACAATTGACTCGACGATTCTTCGTTTACGCTGTCTTTGGCAATGTTATCGACAAGCTTTTTCACCTCTTGCTATTTGGCAAACGGCAATCTTCTTGGTCGTTGTAGAATTGGATGGGCTTGTGTGTCTATCCTGTGCTGTACCAAGTTGGTTCGTCCTGTTGGTAACTCTGCGGACTCAAATACGTCACTTTCTTCGGCAATTAATTTCATGGCGGCTCCGTATTCATTTGGTGACAAATCATTGGAGGATTTCCCGATGGTTGTCAGTAAATCATCAGCCGTACCTCTCCTATCTTGTTTTGCAGTCTGTTACCCAATGATGTCTTCTTTCCGGGCTGTTATTCCATCAGGAAATACATTAGCGTTTCTTACAGGGATATCTTGTTCTGTCCTACTGAGAGCTCGTGCAAGTAATAATTTGCTAGAAGATTATTCACATAGCTGTACTATTCCAACGCACCATCCAAGGTCTTTTTCCAATCGAGCCTCAATGATCTTAGCTTCTCGGATAAATCAGGTATTCTTCACGGAACGCCCTCTTTCAGCTGGTATTGTTACTATGGATCCTTTCCCGCTAAATTTCATAGTTTTCTGCTCGCTGCCGAAATAAAATCCCTAGTCACTTATCAGATCCATCCCAAAACTGAACTTCTCTTTTTTTCTGTTACGAAATATCTATCCATTATGCGTACTCTCCCGAGGGTTAATCTGATGTTAGCTTCTCCTGGTATCGGTGCATCTGTAGGACGGAATTGGAAGTGAGTGGTTCTACATTTTATGGTCTGAGGATACCACTGTGGACCAAGGAAACTGACGCACCAGTGTCTATAGTGCATATGACATCTCTTTGTTTGACCGCTCTTCTGATGGTCGAACTATCGGTATTTTTTTTTCAGTCTATTGACATGAATGACCCTGAAGGCTTCTTTATCATTAGCCAGTGTGTGCCTCGATATACTGGCTGATTTCAGTTTTCCTGGTACCTGTCTGAGGACTCTCTGAGTGATCCTGCCCTCCTAGGTGATGACAAACGTGGTGGTACCGTCACCCTGCAATCTCTGTCGATTAATTATTAGCGCTATTATCCCCGGCTTTCAATTTTTTCAGTACTCCAATAAATATCTGCTTCATACTGTCATTTTGTGTTTGTTCCTTGGTGGCTCTTCGATCTATACCGACCTCACTTTTGGCCTTGGAGTATTGAAAACAGTTTCCACTTCCAAGAAACGAACCAAAAATTTACTGCATTTTCCAAAGTATGTTAACCTCAGGGTCCTTTGTATATCAATATATTATTTCAATTTGTCAATGAATATCTGCACCATCAATTGTTTTTTTTAAATCCATCTGGATAGACAAACTGGATAAGTCTCTGCACATCTGTTCCAAACTCCTGCAGACTTTCACCAGATGTTTGCACTCGTGTTTGAATTCTAGTGCAGCAATCAGGTCTCCATACTTGCGATGCTGGTTTGATGCCAAAGCAGATCTTCTCAAGGTCACTGTAAATGCAGTGGTCTTCTCACTACGATATAGGGACCATGGCAACTGTCCATCAAAAGTCTGTGTTTTCACGGAATTGTGCAATGTGGCGTCCTATCAGGGGGGTCTTGGATCTTCAGGGAATCACTTCCTTTTGCAGTTCTCCCCAGTGCTGCAATGTTTTCCCACTTCTCGCACCGCCCACATTTCTTCCTTTGTTTTTTTTTCTGGACTCTCCTGGCTTTTTTCCTCGCTTCTTTTCGTACCATATACATTTTTTTCTAGACTGCCCTGACTTCTTTTCGCCCTTCTTCTTGTACCGCATTAACTTCTTCCTTCAGTCCTGCGATTTGCACTGCAGTTGACTGTTCGATATATGCTTTATGTTCTTCTCGTTATTTCTCTTCTATTCGTTTTTATTTTTCGTCGTTCCTCCTTCTATTGTTTTTTTCCGACGTTCTTCCTTTTCTTGTTTTTTCCTCTGTCTCTGTTCCACCAGCTTTTGTTTTTCTCTCTGTCGTCGTTCCTACTAGTTTTTCGTCTCTCTTGCTAGGCAAACTGCTGTTTGATCATTTCCATTATGGCCTCCATATCTTGGAAGGGTGTATTACTCATGTTCACCATAATTTTTTTCACAAATCGGCTACTTATATCCTCACTTTTGTTTCGAATCTGGGGTTCGTGGCTTACAATCTACAATCCACCGCGAGCGACACTGCACTTCTAACCTTTCACCGCATCCGCTGTCTATTATACAGTCATTAGCACTCAGAAACATCTAAAGGAGGGTCCACACATGCTAGGTATATAACAGAGTTATACAACATGTTACATCTTTTTTAATCATATTTGTCAAATTTGGCTGCTATATAACTTGCTAGATGTTATCCACTTCCAGTTGGTGATTATAAAAAGATGACAACTCGTCCAGATATGCAATGTTTGTAGTTTAACTTCTAGTATTTATCAGGGTCGCGCGCGGATTTATTTATTTACTTTATTACTTTGTGGTCATCAATTATCATTATTAATGGAGTGGAGTAAAGAACAGACCTGCAAACCAATTGAGGTATATAGGGACAATATAGCAATGGGGTACCCATAGTCCCTTATTTAAAGTGAAAAAAAAGCATGATGCACTGATAGAAATTTGCAAAAGTATGAATTTGGAGAAAAAAGTTGGAAAAAAATGCGTTTAGATAAAGTGTATAATTCCAAATGGTTCGCTTTTAAATCATTAATGTTTTTGAAAGACAGAAACAAACCACAAGAAACAAGCTTGTAGGCTACGACGGATCCAAAACCGCCTTTTTCGCGTCTTTCTTTCACTTTCTACAAAAATAATTTCGCACGCCGCTACTGCGACCAGAACGCCATATGGATTGTAATCATGAATACATTTATAATGTGGACCTAACCCGGTTTTTCAACGTAGAGCATGTAACATGTAACATATTGAAAAGTTCTACAGCATGTCATTAAATGTGGACCTTGCTTAACGGTAATTTTTCGGTCTTTTTCGGAGTCGCTCGAATTGCCGACCATTCTGGAATTCTGTGTCATCGCGGGCCAGGCGCCATGCCAGTGTATTAGTTTTCGTAAAAGTACCTTCTTTCATATCATTGTCGGATCGAAAGTACTTCCATCAAATGGTAGGTCTTTTATCCGAAGACATCTATTGACAGAATATATATAGTCACATTTAGGGAGGAACACTTCTGATACATTACTTTTCTTTCCTCGCATCATCTTGCATAATAATATCTCGGTTTCATAACACATCGTTAATGGAATGATTCGATTGGGTCGTGTGGTGTAGACTTACTGTTACAAAGATGATCAGAAGCGTGAGGGAAACATTTATTTTTATAGTCCCAATGAGGCACAAAGTCATGTGATGTTACATTTGAGTAATAAGGGAATTCAGTGGGTTCGTCAAAAGTAATAAAGGGGTTCACTATCAGGTGTATTAGTTTGAAGGATGTACATATAAAGGAAGATTATTATTCAATTCAAGCAAAATAATGCATAGAAATACGATTAAATAGAAATAATTGGAAATATGATCGATCCTGTTCCAACGCGGGGAAAGGGCATGATGGTGGGGGTTTTATATATTTATATATTCGGGGTGTTTTCAAAGTTGAGGCATTTTTTTTCAACTAAATTTCAAACTGAAAATATATGGTTTTGCCCATACAAAAGTTGCAAATATCTAAAATAAAAAACTTACCGATGAAATTGGTCCATTGCGATCCTGGTAAGTTTTTTTAACAGTTAACAATCCGTTTCATGCTCTCAGTCGTACTTGGCCTAACAATGAATCAAAAGTAGGTACCCGTTAAAAATCAAACACAAACAACTTCACACGTGTTTTCTACTCTCCGTCTAATTTCTTCCACGTTATTCACCGTAAATGTATTCATCTCGCAGCGTGAGGACTTTCTGCTACCAAAACCTATGTATTATTTCACATTTCCTTTGAAATAGGCTTCGTTTGTATCCAATATTCAACTCTTGTGGACCAACCTGGATATTATAACGCACCTTTCGATACTCATATTATTAAGACTATTCTTATTTCATCATATTTTATACTTTACTGTCATCATCACGACACATTCGAATTTTTGCAAAGATCACGGTGATTTATCGATGAAAATCTTTTGGCATTTATTATTCTTTCCGAATGTGTTATATCACCGTTATTTTGCATCTTCCATGTAGGAAACTTTCCATGTATAATATATATATATATATATATATATATATATATACATAGTTTTCGCATTTGAAGTAGTTGAGAAAAAATATATGCATTCCCTTTGAACTGCCATTTATTTTGAACCTTGCGAGAAGCTAGGTCAGTCTATGAGTGATCCATATATTGTTTTGATCCAAACCTAAATAAGTTTTTTTGTCAAGATTTTTTTTTCATGATTTCTGGATAGTGTTTTGAAATTATATGTCTACATAGCTTTCAATAATGTATAAGGTAGGTAGGTCAATGATTTGATTGACTTATTTGTTTACCAGCAAGAACCATATTAGTCATCACTTTGTTTTATTCGTGAAGGGCGAAGAATTGTTTGCAGAAACATGTAGTAAAAGTCTTTCGATAATTTTCTCAAGGTTTAAACACGTATCGCATGCCAGTAAAACGAGTTATAAACACCTCATTGTTCGTTACTTTGCTTCAATTCTGAATAAGAATTGCTCAGATTATCTTTATACATTTCGCAAAAAACAATATTCCACATATTCAAGAAATTAAAATTGATTCTTATCAATTTTAGAACAATAGTAGATCAGCTCAATATACCGGACCTAACACAACCATGCACAGCCACTGGCGTTTTTAGCTTTAGTTTATATTTACGTTATTCAGAGCACACTATGGTACTTGTATCTTGCATCCAGGAATTGCCAGTGTTTTCTTATGGCTCCGACTAGCAAGTTATCAGTCAGATGGTCAGTGGTTCCTAAAAAGATGATTTCAATAACGAAAAATTATGACATTTCAAAAGTTATTGTTTCAATTTTTGAACCTTGTTCTTCGTTATAAAATAACATTATACATGTCATTCACGGGGGTACAACAAGATGAAATACCCTGTATATATAATGTATATGAAATTATTTTATTTTTCAGGAAAGAAGTGAAAACCATTTTAAAAAGTGGATACGCAATGGTGACATTGATGATTACGAGTAATTTTATGGGAAAAATTGCTTTTTATGTTTTGATGATGGTATACATCTATGTAAACGATGATATGAGTGTGGAAACTGTTTTCTACCTCATGAGAAATTTCGCTATCTTGAGACATTCACTAGGAATGTCATTTTCGATGGGTTTCTCCAGAATTGCCGAACTGATTGCAAGTATAACTAGGATAGATAGGATCTTGCAACTAGATGAACTCGAAGATGATGTTGTCGATAAACCTGATGACGATCCCCAGATTGACTTACGAAATGTTAGTGTGACCATGAAAGATACCAATATACTCAAAAATATTACTGGGAAAATGGAAACTGGCTTCAATGTAATAACCGGTCCGTTGGGATGTGGCAAGAGCTCGTTAATGAAAGTAATTTTGAGAGATTATCCAATCGATGAAGGAGAGTTGCGTACCAGAGGAAGAAAAAGTTATGCGTCCCAAGATCCTTGGCTTTTTCCATCTACTATAAAACAAAACATTCTGTTCGGTGAGAAATACGACTACAAAAGGTATAACAAGGTTAGTTTGTCTTATTCTAAATAAATATATATTCATTTAATCTACATCACAAAGTGATACATATCGCTATAACGATAACCTACGAATAAAGAGATGGTTCAAATATGATTGATTATTACTATCCATATTAATCAAAAATACACTATTTCCTTGATATATGTGAAGAAAGCTAAGAATTTCTTTATTTTGACGGATTTCCTTTTTTGCCAACATCACTGTCACCTATGTGTTTCTTTTCTGGAAAACCAAAATTTTGTTATGCATTGCTTGTCAGTAATATTTTTCCAGATAAATACAGTAGATCCATTCGGTATTATATTTTTGTAATGTTGAAGAATTGATTACTTAATATCTCCAGCTGGAATTGCTGTTTCTATTTGTTCATCCACAAGTCCATAAATAAGCAATTAAGAACAATAATTGTAAAAAAAAGTAGCACACAAACTATGGTAACAAATCTGTTACCTTCGTTTTCATAACGAATTGAATTAATCAAAACTTGCAATAGTTCAATACTAAAATCGTTCAGGGGGATACTTCATTAGCGACACTTTTAATGAGGGAAGCTTTTTTATGGATGCCACATTGGAGGAGAATATATTTATCCGATGGGATACTTGCACGTTATGTACCTCGCACATGGTATGTAGTAGTGAAAATTTCAATACATTTAAGCGAGGGATGGGTAGATGGAATATAATATTTTATCTACTTGTGATCCTATGTGTTATTCGATCATATGAAGAATACTTGTACAATCAGTATGCCCATGGAGTGTTTTCCATAGATATTTGTTTTGCGTTCAACCTGCGATTGTTTAGTGTACTGATATTAAACCTCCGAGTGAGCTCGGTCTGGGGATGAGCCCCATCTTCTTTAGAAGCAATAAATTTCAGAAAGCGCCTTTGCACCCGTTTCAAGTTTTCTATATAAGTACAGTGATGCGAAGCCCAAACCACAGATGCATACTCTAGCTTTGACCTGAAATAAGGAGTTTATATGTGCTGATGTCTTTGAAGGAATATGAATGTCAAATAACAAAACCTAAGTCCTTGAATGATTCCTTCGTGATTCTTTGGACATGATCCATAAAAGACAGTTTCTGGTCAAATGTAACGCCAAGGTCACGTATGGTAGAGGTTCTCGGCAAATTGGTGTTATCAATAATATAGTCGAAATGCAAAATACTGCGTTTTAAGGAAAATTATACTACATTGCATTCATTAATATTCAGCAGAAGGCCGTTGGATGAACAAGGATCATGAATTTTTGTCAGATCTTCTTGGAGAGAAGGGCAGTCATTATGTTATGTGATTCTAGATAATATTTTCAGATCATCTGCGTATATTAGGCAATAATAGTTAATATTAGATATTATATCATTGACGAATATGTTGAAAAATAAACACAGATCCCTGAGGCACTCCAGAAGTTGGTGAGAACTCCACGGACTTTACAGTCGACAAACTGTGATCGGTTTGTTAGATAGGAAGTTGAGAAATCAAGCAAGTCAAGTGAGAATTGAAAGTTGTGTAATTTACTGATGAGAAGTACGTGTTCAAGTTTGTCAAAAGCCTTAGAGATGTCCTTATAGATCACATCCACCTGAGCATTTTCATTAAATGCATTACTTACGTATTGTGTTCGTTGCGGTCCTCGCATGAAATCATGTTGGGATTCTGTGATTCGATTTTTTACTTGATAGAAAATGGGCTGGTAGATAGCTATTTCAAAAACTTTCGAGAAATTATTTAATATTGTAATGGGTTTGTAATTCAAAATATCACATTTATCCCCTTTTTTATATATTGGCACAAGTTTTGATTGTTTTAATAGTGATGGGAAAGTTTAAGTGGACAGTTTTAGTGAAAGTGCAATCATGTAGGAGAAATGCAGGGATTTTGTCGGGTCCTATTGTGTTTTTAGGTTAAGTTTTTTCAGGGCAGAAGCAACTTCTTTCTCTGATTGATTATTAATTCCGAATTCTTGTGGTGGAGAGAAATTATTTGCGTTTATAAGAGAATATGATTCGCGAAAAAAATCACCAAACGCATTTGCAATGCTTCTGGGATCATCAAATTATTCATTTAGGCCAGTAGATATAGACAATCAATTAACATTAATTCCAGAAGTTTTCAAACTTTAATGGTATGTTAGTGTAATAATGAGAACAAACTATAAAATTTTGCAGAAGTCTGCGATGAACGGAACATTGTTTTAATTGCAAAAGTTATGGAACCTTGTTTTTTGTCATTTGTTCAAGTTTTTCATTGTAATTTGTTTAAAAAAAAATACAAAACTTCTGCAAATTGGATGAGTGAACGGAAAAAAAGTTCAACATATTCACGTACATTTGCAACTTTTTCTGAAAAATGCATCATTTATATATAAAACTTTTTTATCGACGCTGCCATTTTCAATAAACACAAGCATTGAAATAATTACAAAAGTTTTCTATTGTGGTTGCAAATAAAGAGAATATTGGTCTCGGTGGATATGTAACTTTGCAACCTCATACGAAAAACGGAACCTATTTATCCACCAATATATTTTCTTTGCATTTTCACAGCTGTTGAAATAATTGCAAAAGTTCTGCAAATTTCAGTTAAAATTACACTAATATTTTACGTGACGCAAGAGATTTGCAACCGTCTTTTCAATAGAAATTTTTTGTTAATTTTTTTTAATAATTTGGCTATAAATTGTAAACATTGTGCAAATAGGTTTGAGATATATATTAGACCGACATATGTCTACAGTGGTCCAGTTGAATACTTGATTATCCATCGCGTATATCTGTTATATTTTGTACTGGTTGATTGAAATTGCATCCGAAGAATAATACGGTTACGTAGTTAACCACTACAAAATTTTAAACTAATTATTAATCTTAGAAGCAATCACTGTTTTCGACTAATCAGCGAAATAAATTTGATCTTATATTTTCGAATGCAACAATCGAAAGAGTACAAAATTTTACTAAATTCTGCTAAAAGACTATTGGAAGACATTAATTTTCATCGCATTAGAAATGACAAGCAATCATTCTTCATTTAAAATTTTCACTTGTCACAACATGACTTTTAGCAATTGAAGAGATTTTAAAATGAATAATCGATGCTCTATGGAAGTGAGGATATCAAAACGTTCTCGATTGCAAATGTCTCAAGTACATAATTTTCATCATCAAACAGAAACGATGCTGAAAAAAAATTGTTAAATCGATATTACATCTCAAATAAAAATTTTACAGCTATGTATTTCTCGAATTAAATAAAATTATAATTTACCTTTCCACTCGACTTTCTTACTCCAATTGTGGTTTCGCATGAAAAATTCCATCGAATCCGAATGGAGGACTGAAATGTAATCGACATGTAGAATCATTTTCTTCATTTATAAAAATTTTGAAAATAAAGAGGGGAAAAACAATATGACGTAATACAGTTGTAGGTTGATCGTACCTGGTAGAGTGTTTTTCAAATCTCAATAATTCCTCTATTTTTTAATGAATCAAGAAAATTATGAAACCGTGTCGAGAGATTCTCGATCCTCCATCAAACGTACTCAGAGTATTTTTCTATGCAAATTCCTAATTGTAATATGAAAACGTTAGCTTTCAACATTGAATGATTTCACCTACCGTTGACGAGCTTCCTCTTGGTCGATAGTTAACTTGGTAACACAATGGATGTCATTTATTAGGTATATAAAAATCTTTATTATTCAGATAACACAGGGGTGTCAAAGAAATTATTTTTTTCAATTCCTAATGTTCTGCATTGTAACATAGTTTGCAAATGATTATACTGCCACCAATTGGTAAAATTGGTTGTCTGCCCGATTCACAGAACTTTTGCTTTTTTTGGCAGAGTACAAATACGAAAATATTTTTCTATTGATTTTACCCTCATTTCCGTGTTGCAGACAAGGTTGCAAATTAATGAAAACATTGTACGTCAGGTCATCTCCACTTGCAACCATTATTTGAAACTTTTGTAATAATTCCGATACATATTTTAATAAAAAAAAACAATTTCATGAAAAAACATATTTTTCGTTTGACGCAAATTAAAATTCTTCTCGAGAACATTATTTTAGTAATTTTTTCGAGTTTGCAGAACTTTTGGAAATTTCATCAAAAAATTAGGATTTACAATATTTTTTTTTCGATAAAACAAACATTTCCATTTTGTTTGAATGGTTGCAAAATTATCAGAGGATGTAAATCGCTATTTTTCAAAACTTCGAAAGTGTGCGGAACTTTTGCAAATTTTTCCGCGCTAATGTGAAAATTAATTAAATCTGATTTTCTACATCTTCCGTTCAGAAAAAAAGGTTGCATAATCAGACTGAATATCATTTGAAAGTCCTCTGCACTCTACTAAAGTTTCGGAACTTTTGTAATTATTATTAAATTTTGTGAAAATCCTGTCTATCTCTACTGGCCTAATTCTTATAGTCAATACATTAGTAGTGAATACCACCTTTTGTTTTTCACGTAATGCCAAAAAAGTTTCGGATCATTGTTTATGTTTCTTTCGATTTCTTGACAATACTGTGTGTGACTTTTTTCAATGTCAGATTTTAAGCGCCTCCTTAGGGATGAAAATCCTTCGTATGAGTGGATCATTGGTATTTCAAACTAGTTCCATGCAGTGTGTTTAGGCCTGATACATTTTATTATATCACCACTGTACCAAGGAATATATGACCCTCGGTTCACTTTTCCTTGAGGGACATGTGTATTAATGATAGAACAGATTTTTGCATAGATTTGGTCAAATGCAGAATAGGCATCAGGAATGCCATTGAAGATGCTTCAATCCTCATGTGGAATGTTTTGATGAGTTTGACTAGCCCGGCCCTTTCATAGTTGAAGTCAAAATCCTTTACATTGACTCTATTGCATTTTTCTTTCCATACATCGAATAGAATGAGCAGAGAAGGATGATGGGCATCTTCGTTTACCAGAATATCAGGAGCGGGGTTCACCGTACATTTGAAGTTCGCCAAGATTAGGTCAAGGATCCGGTCATTTGAATTTTTAACCGACGAAACCAAAAAGGAGGAGGTTCTCTAGTCGACCCGTATATTTTTTTTCCATCATTTTTTTTTATGTATGATTACGCATAACTTTTTACTGATACGTCCTATTTCCGATAATTTTTTCAGTGGATAGGGTGTACTTTGAATTTGGTCCCATTCGAATTTAAAAGATGAAATCCACCCCTAAGGGTAGCAAAATGAAGGATATTGATCACTCACCCTCTGAATTCTGGTCCGTTAACCGATTCTATTAGGCATAACTTTGTACTGGGTTCTTCGATTTGGATGATTATTTTTTTAATAGATAGGGTATACCTTTTTTTTGGATTTTGAAAGGGATTAGCCACCCTTACGGGTAGTAAAATAGGGGATAATTGATTTTTCACTGGTGAACATTGGCACACACATACGTAGTTGACAATGACAGATCGCTACTGACATTATTCTTGTTCCACATCCGTCAAAATCAGTATATTTTATGAGAGGATGGAATGATATTCAAAGTAATGAAATAAACTAACCAGAACAACGAAAATAATTTATATTACAACAAATAGTAAAAGTAGATAATCATATTATTTAACTGGTAATAGTTGAAGTAAGGTGGGTAAGTAAGTATTTTGGAAGTTATCAAAAAACAAGTAGGTAGTAATTGGTAGATTTTAGCCACAAAGATTTGAAAAATAAAAACTTTTTAACAAAAAATTAAACCGACGAAATAAGGAACTGAAAAGTAAAAAATAAAAACTTTTTAACAAAAAATTAAACCGACGAAAAAATCAACTGAAAAGCAAAAAATAAAATAAACCTTCTTAGTCTAAATGATAATTGAGCTCCTAAACTAATGTAAGTAACTGATTTTGAGTCGGCGCCAAACAAACTAGCAATTGAATTAGGTGAAGCGTAAAATGATGGCAGCGAGATGCACGGCTGCGTTTTGATGACTTCTTTCATAGATAATGATCTTCGATAATTGTTTGTTTGGCTCCGACTCAAAATCAGTTACTTACATTAGTTTAGGAGCTCAATGATCATTTAGACTAAGAAGGTTTATTAATTCTTTTCATGATTTCGTCAGTTAATTTTGTTAAAATTTTGATATTGTGTGTGTTCGTCGAGGTCGATGAAGTTGCAGTAATTTAAGACATACGTGATACGTGCATTTCTTTACAATTTTGAAATTTCCAATGACTATAATATTTCTATTGTGGATGAAATCAAAGGTGCTCAATATCTCAAATAATGAATCGTTAGTATCTGATGATGTACTGGGTGGGATATATAAGATAATAATATAAAATGTTCGGAACCCTATTGTTATTTGAATGCCCAAGATATCTACCAAGTGCAAGTCTATGATGTCTGATGATGCTTTCAAATTTAGGTCGGTTGATTTAATAGACGAGTCAATGGCTAATGCAATTCCACCTCCTCTAGTACGGTCAGTATTTGCAAAATCGCGGTCACAACGGAAAACTGAAAATTGATTTAGATCGTATAATTCAGCACTACTCACACTTGGCAATAGCCATGTTTCTGTGATTGCTATGCAACGTGATTGCTTGCAGTAAGTACTTGAGTTCAAAAGATCTGTGGTTTTGGTTCTCAGGCCGCGCATGTTTTGATAATATATAGAAAATTCGGAGAGGACAGGCGTGGA
This sequence comes from Gonioctena quinquepunctata, assembly GCA_018342105.1. Taxonomy (NCBI): domain Eukaryota; kingdom Metazoa; phylum Arthropoda; class Insecta; order Coleoptera; family Chrysomelidae; genus Gonioctena; species Gonioctena quinquepunctata. The sequence goes on from JAFIRS010000190.1 coordinate 78,895, forward strand.
AGCAAAAGTATACATGTTAGAGAGGGACAGTAGACTATCAGTTGTTTGCTATTTACAAGGTGTGCCAAAAATGTCACACTTTAATTTTTCAACTGTTTTTTTGTAGACAGAATAGTTAGTATAATCCAAGGCTTTGTGATTTGTATCTGAGGTGGTATTTGCGCCCAGGCTCTCTCCTGCACAACTTTTTCCAGCTTGGATGCTTCGACGGATTGGCTGCATTGAAATAACATTCCACCATCTAATTATTATTATTATTAATTAAGTTGCAATAGGTCTTATTAACTTATTTTTCACCATATCAAGATTACAATCTTTTTTAGGGTAGATATTAAATATGTAATTTGAAATCAACTGAAGTACAACTCTGAATTCATTTTCAGGTTGTTGAAGTATGTGCCTTAGAGTATGACTTCAAAATTTTGGAGAAGGGAGATGAAACTATTGTAGCTGATCGAGGATTGAATTTGAGTAAAGGACAGCAAGCTCGTATAAACTTTGCTAGAGCGGTGTACAAAGATAGTGACATATATCTCATAGATGATGCTCTAACTGCCCTTGATCCCAAGGTCCAGGATCATATTTACAACGAATGTCTAAGAGGTTTCCTGAAAAAAAAGTTGATCGTTTTTGTAACACATAATGCAAAACATATTGCAAATGCAGATTATCTCATGATTCTTCAAAATGGGGCTGTAAAGACAGCTGACAAACAGATGAATATATCTAGGGACATTATAGAAGAAATCGAGCTGGACGAAAAAGAATTGCATCAGAGTGACATCGAGGAGAAGGAACCGGAAGGAGATGATGGGACCAATGAAAATTCGGAATTGATAAATCGTCCTCAAAAACATAAGAAGCAGATCTATCACGAAGTTAAAAAGGAAGGGAAGGTTGACCTATCAATATATTCGAAATATATACAGTTGGGAGGAGGTATATTCTTTCTACTGTTCATTGCTCTTATGTATTTTGTAGCAACCTTCACGGACAGTTCAGCTCAAAAAATCTTGACCAACTGGTGAGTATTCAATAATAATTTCATTTAATGGAATGAATGGAAATATTATCCCCAACATACAGAAACCGAGCGTTCTAGATCAAATGTAGATACCAACAGTGTATTTATCATGTATAGTTTTTTTTAGAAGAATCTGATTCATTGCATTATATATATATATATATATATATAATATATATATATATATATATATATATATATATATATATATATATATATATATATATATATATATATATATATATATAAATTTGGATGGGCCAATAATCATCATTTGTAATAGATATAGTCTGAGAATGTTCGATCTTTTGCTAATCGCACTAGTTCTGTTCCGGTACATTCCGAATAATATCCAAACAAAATATAATCAATTGAAAAATGTTTACTCGATAAGTATATTGACTCAATTCTTTGAAAAATGGAAGAAATAGTACAATCCCAGAAAGCATTTGTGAAAATATAGCCTCTACCATATGTCATAATTATGTGGTCATACGGCCTAAAAAGGGTTGGTAGCTCTCAGATCAACTAGATTGTGAACTCAGAATCCAAAACAACCCATACAATATTCATGAACTCAAATTATACAACTATACTTACATCTATGTACAATACTGCAGGGCAGCTCGTCGAGACTACATTTCGTATTACTATACTTTTGTATAACTATACGCAAATAGAATTCACTTCTTCTAAAATAGTTTTAACCTTCCCTTGATAGTGCCAGCAACACTCTAATTCACATTTTCCGATATGATCCATTCCCAAAAATTCGAGGTTGAATTACATTCGAATAAAATTAATAGGATAAACATCCGCGTATACGCTAACCCTGAACATGAAAATATGGGGCGATCACTTTCGGAGGGCATATTCCTGCAATATTCATTTATATGATTCAACTTTAAGTATTCGGTAAGTTTGCGTTCCACATAACCTTAAAAAACTGTGATTGTTTCTGTCTCAGTCAACTGTATTTCCAGATCCTATGGAAACTTCCAAGAATTTTGCTTCGAGTGATGTTGAAGATCTTGCCGAGATAAAGTTCAATGAAAAACGTATTTTTCAATTTGAATTTTTACGACCCTCTAAATAGTGCCATCGAGTCCATAGGTTTTTTTTTCAATAGATCAAATGCAGCTATTACTCAGACTCCCCTTTGATGATGAGAAAACACACAACTGTATCTATATCTTGTTTAAGTTCGAAGGAGAACATTGTGGTAGTCAGACATGTTTGGTAAAAATTGAGCCCTGTGAGGTTCTTAAAAGAAAATCACAAAAGAGACTTAAGGAAGAAAATAGACACATTTCATATTGTTTATGTATTGGCGGAAAAAGAAGAATATATTCAGGAGAGAACATTAAGGCTAGGAAGAGGGGTTTTTTGGGAGGTAAAGGAAATCCCTTATGGGCAACACCTTACGGTAGTGTGGGAGTCCCTGACACAGGTTTACCCACTAAAACCTCCACTTCGTAGGCTCGTCAGGCTGTGGCCTCCGACGACGCTTGAGCCCTCTGGCCCATTGTATCTTACCAAGTACGATTTTTTTCACCATGTCGCATCCATGGTTCCCGATTAAGGTGGGCGTTCAATATGGCTTGTAAAACTAATCCGATAGAGGAGCCACCATGTGAATATTTATCCAAGCCTCCGACCGTGCAAACTAATTTCTCCCAAAACCAATTTTGAATAGAATCTGACCATAATCACAAAACTCGTCCTCCATCTTGAATTCATGAAAATTTCACAACTTTCGACCTCGAAAACCCCCAAATACCAGTTTTGAGTCGAATCGGACCATAATCTCAAAACTCGTCCGCCATCTTGTAGCCGCCATTTTAAATCTATGAATTTTTACAAGAAATCAATAATTTCCGACTTCGGAAGCCCCCACATACCAATTATGAATCAAATCGGACCATAATTTCAAATCTTTTCCGCCATCTTGGTGCCGCCATTTTTTTTGCTCTAACAAAAATTACCTAATGCATTGACACCAGAATTATGAACACCTGCCAAATTTCAAATTAATCGGGCGACTTGAAGTCGGTCAAAACTCACTTGCAAGATTTGATCCAAACTAACAAACGAACGAACTAACTAACTAACAAGTGAAACTGAATAAAATCTTGTTAAAAGGATATAATCATCTGAACACACGTTATATGGAAATATGAAAGAAACAAAAATATCTTCCACGTATTACCACTCAACGATAATGTCCGTCTTGTATTCACATAGATATCCTACTGCTCATGTATCATTTTAAATTTCCCGCAAGCAGAACAGCAATTCGGATGGTTTCGTACACCTTCGGGATCGTATGAGCAAGGGCTAGACGCTTGTCACACAGACTCGTATATAACAGAAAGAGACAGAGAGAGAGAAAGTCGCAAGGATGTCTTTTTTCTTACTTGACGATTTCTACCAGTCAACACCTACCGCAAGCCGCGCAAAGGAACTACGTTCCAATAAATACTTCCATGGAAAAATGTGTGATATGTACAAAACCCCCAAGAAACCATATTTCCTTCCAATACTTCAAAAGCTAATTGTAACAGTTCATTATTGTGTTATGAGTGTTCAGTGGTTACGAGCATTGTTCAGAGAGTAATTTTAATGCAACACATATTTGCCTTCTTAAAGGAGTTTATTGGAGCTGCCATTCTGAATGTTTTTTATTCATAGTCTCCGACCCCAAAAACCCGAACTATAAATCACAAAACCCATCCCCTAAAAACCCTAAATATGAGTCTGTTATTCATAGAATAACCTAGGTCAAACAATTAGAGATATATGTTTTTTCTTTCTAGGGCATTTATATAAAAACTTATCTTTAATAATATTTCTTTATTTATTTTTAATTATTCCCCTTTAATGCATTTGTAAAATAGTTTGTCTTTATTTTTTTCTCATTTTCAGTTAATTCTTTCTAGTTCTCCATGAAATCTATCATCTTATTAATTTCTGACAAAAAATTTATAATCTTCGACTCCAAAAACCCCCTCACACCAATTTTGAATAGAATCGGGCGATAATCACAAATCTCGTCATCTCAAATTCATGAATTTTGCCAAAAAAATCATAATCTCCTACCAGAGAAATTCCGACCCACCAATTTTGAATAGAATTAGACCATAGTCGCAAAACTCGTTCGCCATCTTGGAGCCGCCATCTGAAATCAATGAATTTTGACAAAAAATGTATTATCTTTGACCCAAAGAACACCCACATACCAATTTTGAATAGAAGCGCCCCATAATCACAAAACTCGTCCGCCATTTGGTTTTTTCTGTAACAAAAATTTCATAATAGATTGTCACCGGAGTTATGAACACATGCCAAAGTTAATCGGACAACTATCGGATCATAATTCATTTGCAAAATTTCACCCGAACGTACATATCGATAAATAAATATTAATCACAAAGAAACAAATGAGGCAAGGTGGATGAAAGCTTGTAAAAATATCAGCGTTTTGCGAACAAATACGATTTTCGAAATCTTGAATGAATGAACTGGCAAAGAGGTACACTACCCTCAGAAGAAAGTTTGGAAACACTATTTCTAGTGTGCCTACTATCAGTTAGGAAAAGCTTCGTTATATTATTCACATTGAACCTCCGGTCCCCGTCACTGATTTTTATTTATCCTTCCCCAAATTACTCTCCATAATACGATTATGAATAATCTCCGAATCCGAAACTTTCATGTTCTATATTTTGCTACTTCTACAGACGTTATCAAAATCACATTCTTATTCCATTGAAGAATAGTAGTCCCTCAATGAATGAAATTAACAATGGCGGTAAAGAGGAACTATTTCTCGCTATGTGTTTGAATTTGGCTCTTTGCCGCCTATTTCGTATTTCAAGTTAATGTCCCGAACGAAATTGTCTGGAGATTCGCTTTCAATCGGAAGTTAAACTATTTTCATGGGTCTTTCGTTTGAAATAAAAAAGGCGTATTTCCTTCAATTTTCGATAATAAAAATCTTAATTTTCGAAAAGAATTCAGTCTCAATATTTTCAATTAGAACTCTGATCCTTACTAAATTTGATTTCTTAAAGTGTAACCGTTTCTCTTTGAAACTTGAAATGAAAATACACTACATTAAACGCCCACCTTTTGTGCCTCTTCGAATTCCCTCCTAGCAACTGCATGTACTGCCGTGGCTAACTTGCGGTGCTGGAGGTTCATCTGCGCGGCCCCTATCGTTTGTTCAGCACCCTTTGTTTTGAGACCATACATCCGTCGCCACGGCGCTCACAGCTTGGATTTAGGTCTGTTTGCCAGAGCCTCGTTAGTCAAGTCGTGGCCGCCCACACACGGTACGAATGTCCACTAACCGTCCCTTTCGCTGTGCGGCCGCGGCCCGTTCACCCCATACCACGTGAAGGTGAGGTTGGACTTTGAGGAGCAAGAAGGAGGGGTGTAGGGAGAAGAGATATTCATTAATATTCTTCTTTGATGTTTGGGGGTTGCAGTTGTTGAAAAAAAACCTGCTCAAGCAATGAATTTCAAAATTTTGCCGTGGGACAATGTTACTTGATAAAGCGATATTCGGCAAGTTTGGAGCTGAAAAATGTTGGGTGGGCTGACTGGGTCTGTCGAGTTTGTCGGACAAAAACTGCTCGAGATGAAATAAAATATTTGATTTCGAGAGATATCTGTGAGGAAAATGTCTGTAAAATAGAAAGATGTCGCCCACTTTTCTGCGATATTCTAGAATAGTTGAAACAAGGTAGCAATATGAAACAAGGGGATATCTTTTTTTTTTAATGAAATCCAGTGAGTGAATGGATTTCAGTGTGTGCTTGGACACCGACCCTCACACATAGAAATAGTATTTCAGAACGGGGCGATCTTAGCTCCATAAATATTGAGACGCTGTTGTGGCGTGAAATAATTGTGGAGCTGATTTCAGAGTGGTTCTGACGTGATGTTTTACTACAAGCATAGAAACAGAGTTGAGCGTTATTGATCTTCCTGAAATCATTGCATCGGTCGTAGTTAAATCAGCTTTTCAAGAGAAAACACAAGTTCCGTTCTGGGTTGCTCAGAACTCTAACAGGTTAAAGATTCCTATTTCATAATTCGTTCCAGATCCTCGCTCACAGTCTCCACATGCCTGTTTCATGCAGTCCGAGTTTTCTGGAATATTATAGACGATTTACAGAGGAAATACGTGTGAAGTGTGCTATCGTCTGCGGAAGAATATAGAAGACTATTGGAGGATCTCAACAGATCGTTAGTATTTATGAGAAGAAGTGTAGAGACCAGAATGGAATCTCGAGGAACGCAGGTGTTGGTGGGAAAAGTTTCGGATTATACTCCTCCTAAGACAACATTAATTGATCTATAAGCAAGGAAACAAGATAGCCAAATGCATAGTTGAGAACTCAGGACATAGTATGGAAGTTCAGTCGTGAGAACTTGGTACCAAACTCTATCAAAAGCTTCGCTACGTTTTTCGATTGGAGTATGTGTCATGTATGTAAGCAAGTCTCATGTAGACCTCTGGTGGAGAAAACCATATTGCCTATCGCTGATTATGCGTGATCATTCAAGATATCTCACAAGCCTCTCCATCGCTTCCGAGATGGAAGGCAATAGGCCTAGAGATTTTGGTAGGAGTCTTCTTTTCATTTTTTGGGCACAGGCTGTACTCGACTTGTTTTACAGTTATATGAAAAGTTGTACGATAGCGTGAACTGTCGATGCAAGACTAGAGTTAGTTCGTAGGCATATCTCTTGAGGGCCATTTGAGAAATTCCACCGTATCCTGTAACTTTATTGGTATCCAAATTATAAGGGTTACGTTGACTAGTTCGTCGCCGAAATATTACTTGAGGCATTCGGCTATCAACATTTCGGCTAGTAGGAGTGGTGGCAAATATTCCATTACTTTTGACAAAGAGAGAACTGAGGAAAAGGGAATTTCTTCTGTAAATAAACATTCTTTTTCGAACTGAACAAACGTATGTTTAGTATTTTTTCATCTGATTCCCTGTAAAGTTTTAAAACTTCCTTATTTACAAAAGCAGTTGATGTAGCACAATTCAATAGGCTACAACATCAAATATTTCTTATTGAAATGATTGATGAGAGAACAAAAATCTTGATGTTCTCGATATTACTGAATTTAACAATCATAATTATGTAACTTCACTAATTATATATTAAACTGCGAATGAAGCAATCTCGTCATTGTCAGGTAACAATGATAATAGCTTCCCTAGCAGTATCATCGGAATATAATATTTAAATTTCCATAAGTTGCATGCTGATACCGCTAACCGAAAGGTAGAAATGGACTCTGCGTAGCCTCACTGTAAACGCAAGTGACAAAAAAATAAATAGCATTTTGATGCGAGTTCGAAACCTAAGACATCATTAGTCTCGAATGAAAACATTAAAACGATTGAATGCAGGAAATCGAGACTCATGGTTTATTTGTTTTTATACATTTGGGAATTAATTCCTCTAGTTCACTAACGTAAGTAAGTAAATTTCATCCAATTGATTCAAAATTTGACAATGCATTTTCACAGTGTGACACTATATAATAAATTCAAGATGGAGGTTCCAAAATAGCAGACGTGTTTGGTGATTAATGGTCAAATTAGGAGATTTTTGAGGACAGAGAAAATGTTTTTATCAAAATGCAAGGACTCAAGAGGGAGGTTTTGGGGTCAAAGATTGATGATTTCCTGCACGTGAACTGTTGAACAAGCGTCCTGCTTCGATTTACGGTCGGATAAACTTATGTAACTACATGTTCGTAAACTCAATATACAGATTGTCCCAAACGGAGTACGTACTTCTAAACGTCGTTTTCTGACATTTGACAGTATTACTACCAACTTTTTTTCTAGAAAAGACAAAACATTTTCAAACATTTTATTTGGGAACCTTATCATAATCTACTTTGCGAAGACTACAAGAACGCTCCTTCTGGTAATGATGCATACAGGATGCTCTGTCATTGTTGTCGAATGTAGAAACCATCCACCATGAGTTGTGCAATTCTTCCAAATTTATTATTTCTGAGCCAATATTCAATTGATGTAGTTTCTGGTCTAGAAAATATTCCTTCTGATGTCATTGTACATAAATTATATCACATCATAGAGGTTCTGCTTAAGGATTAAGTCCAGTGAATGATATTCAACAAAACTCGAGGAATATCGTAATCCATGAACGTTTTTTCCAAATAGACGGCATTCTGTCTGTCTTCTTTACTCAGCAAAGAAAAGCATTTGTTTGGTTATAGTAAAAAAGTGTTGCATTGATCTCCGGTTCTGATGGCAATCTCCGTTGGTTGGAAGATCCCCTCAACGACGAATGCTTGAATATCAATAAACGCTTCTCTCATATCAAAACTGGCAGTTAGTTCAATTTGCTAATAATTTCGGTGAGTGGGAGGTACTCGATGATGGTGTCATGCACGAATACGCAATAGGTTCGAGTATTGTCGGGAAAACCCGCTGATGCTTCGATCTCTAGTTGAACATCGACACTGGAACTCTTGATGCTCTCGTCTCTTCTAGAACAATCGATGACGAAAAATGTTTTGTTTGCAAAGTCGGCATAAGAAGAAGAGGATTGTGTTGGTAGGAATTTTTGTAGCAGAATCCAAATTGCGTGTAATTATGATAGGCTTGCAAAAAGTCTCTTTTCCTGAATTGCGAATGCATTTTTTCCTTGGGGTAATATTCTCCGTTGAGAGACAAAGTAATATTCTCGATATTTATGTTACTGAATACTGTGGGATCATTAATAACGCTGTTATGATCACGATTTTTCTGGAAGCGTACAATAACATATCGAGGACTTTCGAGAAACGATGAAGTTTTCACTGCCCACATTTTGGTGGTGGAACCACTCGTGAGAGTCGGCAACATCTGCAAGTCCCATTTTCTAAACGGCATCAGAATGGGAATGTCTGCTTTGATGCCTTTCAGAAGCTGCAATTAGATGGGATCGCTGGGATACAATCGCTTAATTGTGAGTTCAATGTTTTTCAATTTCCAATTTGACTTATGTAGGTATTGTAGCCTCTTTTTTCTGATCAATTTTGAAACAGTTATTATCGTTTCCGGCTCGTACCGATCGTATAGTGTATTTTCCATAAGAAACGCATTGGTAGTCGTTGAACATTTTCAATAAGTATTTGAGCGGGATGAACATGTTGAATGCCAGAGAAGTGGATGGAATAACGACGCTCACATTATTGAGTTCAGCCAGAGTTGGAGAGGAATTTCATTTGGTGTAGCACAAGAAGCCTCTGACTGTGCTAACTATCCCCACATCACGTACAGTCTCCTATTCCTTGCCGGTTTGTTCGTATCTGGCCGATTGAAACATTTAGGCACCAGCGTTGTTTATAAAAGTCACTTTTCCATCTACTCGAGTTCTGGTTGCTTTTCCGCTGATGTTGAAATGACTATCGTACAAACCATTGAAGGAATCCGATTGGTTGACGCTTATATCGATGATGTCATTATTCCGAAAAGATTTGACATAGGGGTAATACGTTCTCCATTCATTTTTTTGTATTGTTTCGTCCATTTGAGGTTTTGGAAAATGTTGAACACTTGACTCAACAACATGGTATCCGAGAGATGGGGAGGTATATACAGACAGTTGACGAATCGTTGTCGTGTAGGTCTTGGTGAAGACCGGAGGATTGAATGTTGATGCTGAACTTTTATCGACCATAGACCATAGACCATAGTTTTATCAATTATTTTATCTCCTCGAAAATCAATCAATTCAAAGTTTTGATCCAACACTATCAGCGTGATGTTATCGATTTCACTTTGATGATGAATGGGTAGATATATGAGATGATTTGAAGTTTCGTCGATGGCGTAACCGGGGTCTGCGTCGATGGAAAATTCATATTATTATTGACGTGAATGGTTTGTACTTGTATGATATTGACGGGTCGATCGGATGCGTGATGAATGTTGGGTTCGAGGATGGAAGACCAAAATCCCAGTATGTGAGCCGGAGAATCTTCCGAAGTAAAGTCGATGGCGAGTTTTGCGCACAATATTTCGCTTTTCAGTGAATTATTATTGAATCTGAGATAGAAAAAAGCGTCGAGACGCTCGACGAATTGTTTTGGTACCATGTGTTTCTGCAGCAATGCTTCAATATCTTCAATTTCATAAGCTACAACGGGAATATAGATGCTTTTTCTCCTTGCTCCTATCGCCATTCTCGAAATAATGAAACTTTGTACACTTCGATATATTGGGTATGCTGTTGTACGAATGAAGCCAATTCGTATTCTGCATCAGCATCCAATTGAATAGGTGGCGTGAAATTGATGGAAAGCGTCGATGAAGGACCGTTCAAGGTTAATATCATAGACATGACTGAGCCATTTCGATCAGGTGTAGGATAAAAATGACGAAAAAATAATTGATTATAATTTATTCAAGCAATAATAACATTCATTTTGTGAATTAACGTATCCAAAACAAACGTATGCGTATTCAAACAAACTTTGTATCCCTTAGACAATTTATACCATACATCTAGTAATTCCCATGGTCCTGCATATTGTGTCATATAGTCCAGAGGAATAGCTTTCAGTCCTCAAACAAGTCTCTGAGACATATTTCAGACATTCTGTAGAAAAAACGTAGACCGAGATGACCGCAATTGAACTGATTATAATTCTGATAGCGGTCGTTGTTAGGCAGCTTCAATGAGAGTTTTTGCTTCTACAAATAAAGACCGCGTTCTCCTCGTCGCTGTTGCTGCTGCTTTTTCAAGAACAATCCATAACCCCGAGGTGTCTTGCGTAAATATAGACCAGGTCCCAAATGTTCTATAGCTTTATTATGACGTTGATCTTCTTCGAGTTTCTTTTTGGCATTTTTTACATCTATAACAATCTCTGCTACAGCGCTTCATTATTAGCTTCACTGTACCTATTCGAGCATACTGATATTTCTCCCCTTATAGCGTATTCTACAAACATTAGAATATCTACATATTTCAAAATGCGTAATTTACAACCTGTATATTTGAGCATACAATCTGACGTATAGCCCGGCATCGTAAAATACCAAGCTGGACCGAGAGTATGGTTTCAGAGAAGACATCATGAAATTTTCAAAAACATCTGAGTTAAGAAGTATGTCTGTCCGCAGTAGTCCGAGTAGTCTCCCAACGTTTTGAATTCCCACCAAACGTGAGTGTAGTCATCGTCAGAAATATAAGCATCATAAAATTTGTTATGGACATGATTCTCAGCCGGTAGTTCAGTTTCTTTAAATTTTTCTTCAGTATCGATGGGAAAGACACCTTTTCGCGTCAATAATTTGAAGTTGGTCTCATCTAACCTATGAAATTCTTTTTTCAAAATTTTCAAATCATCCTTTTTTAATGTCGACCTGCTCCCAAAAAACGAAAAGAATCGATAAGTCTACATTTTATATCTGTGTCTTGATCGTATGAAGTGGAAGATATGAACTTTTTCCTATTGATGTGGAGTACGCTCACATGTCCTCGTTTTGATATATATCTCTTTTAATGACGTGGCTATGGTAGCCGTACAAGTTATGAAACGGAATAGGAACTACAAACAGCTTTCTGAAACTCAACTTACAGGGGGCCTAGTGAGCAAAGCCCCTAAATTGCCTGTGGAATGACAATGATCGCGAACGATAACGTCTTTTTTGACGAAGGGTTTTTCGCAAATATGACATATCGTGGCGCTAATAGTATTTGGAGCGACTGCCATTGTTACGATATTCTTAATTTTTTATGAAACAAGTTTTGCAGTTTCAGTCATTTCATCTATGAACCAGTCCATGCAATCTCAACCTCGATGACTTCGATAGAATGACAGAGTGTCATCGTATGAGCACTTGAAATAAAACCCTGCACTATAGGCCCTATGACGTTGGTATTTTGATGTCGTTTGTGAAATTCGCACATCGTATTTTTCCAGATGAGACTTGGAATCAGCACAAAGGACATTTTTGTTTGTAAATGTGATTTCGGAATTCAACAAAGTCATACTTTGGAAAAAAAATCTTGAAATCATTGATGTTTTCGTACATGATAGTATGATCTTTCAATTTCTCTTCAGGATAAAAATAATCGAGACACCTGCCACATTTTTTTACCGTCATGTTTATTGAGTTGGGGGATAACAATGCAAAGTTTTTTATCCAAAAAAAATTTTTTTATTATAATCATTTAGTTTTTGAAAATATGCATTTTGATTCATTTGATTGACGCTCCTGCTTTTTGGAAGTCAATCGAACAGGTGTGACAGCATAAAATGATTTTTCATTGACTTTGTTCACGGAAATATAGTTAAGTTTTTGGTGAAGAGACATGGGGGCATTTAGATTTTCTGTTTTTAAAACTGTGCTGTAATGAGGGTTTGAGGAAGTACGTTGTGCATTCTTTTTAACGGAAAAAAGTGCACTTAGTACGGTCCAGTAGAAGCACATGAAATCGGAATTTTGAATATTTATGCATGCTTTTTCTTTATAAATTTGATCCGGTAGTCTGATGAAGGACGAGCAGCTTCCCACCTCGAATTTATTTATGTTGACTTCCAAAGGAACTACTTTCAATAAAGCTCTCCCAGAGTCACGTTCTTGAAATTCGCTCAATTTATTCAAAAGTATATCGATGAATCAGTTCGCAAGTCTACTATGGCATTTGGGGCAGTAGAATGTTTGCGCTCAACTATTTCATCATTGTTTGACTTTTTCATAAAATCCTCTAATAATGTCATGTTGATTTTGAGCATGGACATGTGTTTCAAAATCGTGGAGATTTGTATAGTCTAAATGAATCGCTCAAAAAATCTTTTATATATTTGTGTCGTAAATTTATTATTAGTCCAGTTTGAATTCGCGAATCGAAAATGGAATTCACAGATATCCACCGAACCGTTTGCTTCGACCAACGATCTTTCTCAATTCTTTTGATGAAAAATATCATTCGTTTGAGCTCTCCAATTTGGGTTTGAATGTTTTGTTTCTGACCTATTGATTTTTTTTTTCAATGCCAGCATGCATTTTCGTATATGCAATGCAATGGATTTCAACGCGAAGCTAGCCAATGGTTTCGTATAATTATTTTTAATTTCCAAAAGTGTTTCATCAATCTTATTCAAAGTATTCTTAAAATTCTGCATCTTTTTCAGAATAAATGTACCCCACCAATAGGATAATCAAATGGTTGCGTTGTTGTTGTTGTCTGCTGAGCGACTGTTGTGATGAAGGTTGTTGTTTTTGTGATGTAAGCTGGAGGGTTGTAGTTTGCTGGAGCTGTTGTGGTGTAAACTGCGGGGCTACTACTGCTGTGATGAGGTTTGGTAAAGCTGTTTTGGTAGGATGTTGGGAATGGAACTGCCGCCGATTGTCTAAAATAGAGAAACCCTTTTTTATTTCAATTCAAAAACATGTATAGAGAGTTTGTTCATAGTTCAAGATGAAAAATAATTCACCTCAATTTTCAATGATTTCGAATGAGATTCCTGGGTATGATTTACCCGTATCCACTACTCCCCGAAGAACTAGAGAGTATTTCTCTTCGGATAGCTGCTCCAAATAGGGTTGATATTGTGTTGTTACTCGTTGAGGTAGGAATGTATCTCCAATAGTTTTTTTTTTTTTTTTTTATGTTTTGGTTCCCACGAAAAGGGATATCCTGTAATGTTCAGAGAACATCGTGGGAACCTAGGGAAAGAAGGTAGGAGTTGGTGTTCTTCTTAAATTTCTGAAGGTTGTATGCCTCGGGGAATATCAACAATAGTAACGAAGTTAGCTCCTAGTGCATTTTTAGCTGTGTCCAACCATAGTGGAACAATCTATAGCGGACACTACACGGCTTACAGCAGGCACCCTTATGCAGGCACATGGTACAAGTACAATGACTCCAGAGTATCACCGATATCCCCAAAATCCCTTATAAGTGGAGAAGCATTCGTCCTCTTCTATGAGCAAGAGGACACCCAATCACACCTTTAGATTCTCAGTTTTCCATTTTTATCCATTTGTTAAAATATATTTTTATATTGTTACGAAATATACAGCTTTACCTGAGAAAAAATATTTATAATTAGTTTTTACCATACATATTATGTATTGAATAGCCTCAAAATTATAACAAATTGTATTCCTGTATTTTTTGCTACTGCTGGTGAAATTTACTTTTCATTACAAGTTGCGAAAAATTTTACTTTTCGCAACTGGTGATGGAAAATAAAACATTTGATAACGTCGAGTTTTGAAAAGTGTCACTTTAAATGTCAAAATTAAAAAAGTTATGTTTAAAATCTCATAGCTACGTTTCAACTCACGATAGATGAAAATTCGAAACGTCTTTCTGATGAGGTTTTAACAATGTTTCAACTCCTTTCGCACAGCCTTGTGGTACAAGATATCACACCCAGAACCAATGTGGATGATTTTTTGTGAGTGATCCATAAGTTTTATCCGATACCTTGATTGCCTAAGATATTGCAAAAAACAAATTTTAATGAAGATATATTTTTTTTAGGGCGAATGAAAGAGCAAATATTTTGAGTTTGAAGGAAAAGTTTTTCGGGAATGAATCTGTTCCAGAAGTCGACCTCACGGAAATATTTGGAAATGAATTGAATCATACAAGAGATATACTTTCTTGGAGTCATGAAGCAAACATATCTGATTTCCTAGAAAAAACTTCACATGAAGGACTGAATAAAACAATAATGACCGCTTTGTATGTGAAGAGGCTGGAATGGCATGCTTCGAAGACGTTGAATCTCTACTCCATTATGTTGATATCATCAGCAATTCTGGAAATATTGAAACATTTGATCTTCTTGCGATTTACGTTCAAAGCATCTGTCAATGTGCATAAAATCATGATCAGAAGTGTTATTAATTCAACCATGGCTCTTTACGATACTCATTTCATTGGGAATATTCTGAACAGATTTTCTCAGGACTTGGGTGTTTTTGATGAACATTTACCTCATGTTCTTTCCATGCTTATTTCGGTGAGTTTTTTTTAATAAATTTAGTGTTTTTTGTCAATTCTGTATCTCCTTGAACTATTTCGATTCACTACGAACTTTAGTATTTTTAGAATACTGACTTGCGAATCGTACTGGTACTTCCCTCGTACACCATGAACTAATAATCATTCACACACCCCTAATTCAACATTTGGGTAAAATTTTAGACTAATCTCATTAGAAATATTTACCGGGAATAAAAACCGATACTTGAAAGAAATAAACAAACCTTATTGCACGTGGACTAGTTTTTCAAGCAAGCCGTGATGAATTCGAATTTTTCAGGCCTCTAAATACGTTTCGACACCAATATATTATTATTATTATTATCATCATTATTGTGCCTTCAGACAGTGGGTTTGGGACGCTTCACTAACTGCAACAGGGTGATTTACTGCATGTTTTCTGTGTGGCCTGGTAAAAGACACTTATTTTTACTAAACTGTACACAAAATTGTTCTTTATTTTACTGCATAATATATGATAATCCTATCACAGTATTCCTGCGACTTAACAATGACTTCAATTGTATAAATTAGTTTACGAAACTATATAATTCACACTGAATTAACGGTCGCACTACAGGTAATTCACCTGCTGACCTACAAAACACAACTGGGATAGGTATTAACGTTCCAGCCACCATACTCACTGGCGTATTGTTGGAGGTATTGATGCAAGGAAAAATTACCTAGGACTGCTCCAAACTTTTTTACAGGCTTTTTCATATGGATGACGTGTACAACGTTTCATGATCCGCGTGTGGAGGTAAATCACCCTTTGTTTAAAGTAAGTCGATCATCGATCCTTAGTTCATTAGTCCAGTAAATCGAAGAAGGGTTTCATTCGTACTGATAAAAGCACATCTTATCATTTAAAAACGTAATAACGTCACTGAACGCCACTAAAGTGCTCAATGATTGGAATACACGCTTCAGTTCGAAACCGGTCACGATATCGTGAAAACCTACAATTATTCTACCAACTGCGCCAGTTTACTTTTTAAAACACAAACGATTTTTTTTATTTTGGAATAGAGGTTATGAAAAGTTTCTGAGAGAATGAGCAAAGAGTGAATCTTTATCGAATTCATAATATCGGATGGACATTGCAATGCAACTGGATTCCTGCGAGCTCTTGCATCAGTAGCCTTGGGCATATAACTAGTGGCACAACATGAAGGTTTGATTTGATTATTTGTATTTCCATAACCTGATATATATATATATATATTGTTGAGGTTGGACGACTGTCTATATTAATGAAAAAGGGATCTTTATTTTGGGTATGCAGTCGTAGGGATGGAGTGAGTATACTCTTTTTTCTATTCGAGCTTTCGAGACTTTATTGACTCTTCATACCCAAAATAAAGATCCCTTTTTCATTATATATATTTATATATATATATATACAGGGTGAGTCAGAATAAGACCTAAAAACTCCGACTTCAGATTCCTCACCTCATTTCGAGGTGAAAAGTTATTATCAAGGTATGTCCTAAAATGCATCCCCTCTGAGATACAAAGTGTCGAAAGTACAAAAAAAAATATATTTTTTTTTTTCTCAAAAATTTAAAATTTGGTACACTAATCAAGGTTCATCAACGTGCTAATTGAAAGTTATAATTCTTTATTTTCGTAAACCAGTGGCGTAGTTACTATGGTATGGGGTCATATGTTCCTTCATATTTTCTTGGGACAAGTGAATGGAAAAATGAGCGTTCGACATCAGTTCGGCTCATCGATACTTAACCTAAAAGTAATATCATTCCATGTGCCTAAAAGTGGAGGTTTATGAGATAATTGAGAAAAACTGAAGATATGTTCCTATGTGCAATAATCGCATAATGCTAATTTCTTACAACATATCGGAATATGTGTAAACCTCCTGAACATTTTTTAATGTTGGGAGAATCGGAAACTTAGTACGGGTGAGTCAGAATGAGACCGATGGCTCAATTTTTTCATTCATCATATTATTTGATCGAATCGATGACATTCACTGATATGTTACCATACTTTCTTGCATATGATTGTTTTGACAGATCAACTGACAAACAAATCCAACCTCGAATTCATAATACTCCACTTAGATGAGAGTTAAGATCTGAAATAATTTTTGCGAAAAACTGAAGATAAGTACTCTCAATTTGTTGACGTTTATGTTGGAGTATCATTATCAAAGCCATTTCTGATTGAATTATCTAGGAAAATATTATCCGATCAACATGTTCTTGATGAAGAAAAACAATTATCTACTTCAATGATTTCTTTCGATTCGTGATAACTAGTTGCAAAGTCGAGCTTTCCATGCTAGTTTGTGGTAGGCTGTTCAGTACACCACTGATCAATGCATAAAACATACACCAAATTTGGAAGTAAAAAGAAACATAGCCTTTTCTCATTGTTCCCGGTAGAAACACACTGATATATCGATACTTATACTAGACATAATTGACAGTAACCCAAAACAGTTTGTATTATTGTCAAGTCATCTGTCATAATTTCAGTCAGTGAACACCGTTCATTTGAAGATTATACAGATATGCATTTCGTTTATGGTGAAACAGGGAAAAATGCCAGAGCCGCTGCTGAATTATGTCAACATAGATATCAAAACACACATCATCCACATTTCACTACTTTTATAGCTGTGCATCGACGATTGAAGGAAACGTGGTCCTTTAAATTCAGTAAACACCATTGTGGTGCGAATCGAACAAGAAGAGATAATGTTACAAAAGAACAAATTCTTGAACCTTTAGCAGCAGATCCTTCTACCAGCACTCGGGCTATTTCGTATAGGTTAGAAGTGTCACAATCAACAGTAAGTCGGGTAGCACGTGAACAACTATTGTATCCATTCCGCCTGCAGACGGTGACGGTCCTAGATGCTGGTGATTATGGCCCTCGTAGATTTGCTGGTGATTATGGCCCTCGTAGATTTTTTTGGTAATGGTTTTTGAGGGTATATGAAGGAGCAAACGACTTTCCTAGATATGTTCTATTCACGGATGAGGCATGTTCTACGAGAGATGGATATTTTAATAGTAGGAACAGCCATTTATGGGATGAACAAAATCCACATGGAATGTTTCGATAAGGCTACCAACAAAAGTTTTCAGTTAATATTTGGGTAGGAATTATCGAAAATCGTATCGTTGGACCATATCTTTTTCCTCCCCGTTTGAATGGGCAGAACTACCGAGTGTTCTTTAAACATGTTTTACCTGGGCTTCTTGAATAGAATCTGTGGAAGATTTAACGGCAAGAATTTTAGCAGCATCTACGTTAATACAGGATACACCAGGATAATTCCAAAGCGTGCGACAGTCGATGGTGAGTGGTCCACTTAAACATTTGCTTTAATGCCTTGTTTGTTTCTATGTAGTGTACCCACTAAACCGTTTCTATCATTTAAGTAGATATTAATACACAATAATTGTTTTTCTTCATCAAAAACATGTTGATTGGATAATATTTTCCCAGATTATTCAATCAGAAATGGCTTTGATAATGATACTCCAATATAAACTTCAACAAATTGAGAGTACTCATCTTCAGTTTTTCGCAAACATTATTTCAGACCTCAACTCTTATCTAAGTGGAGTATTATGAATTCGATGTTGGGTTTGTTTGTCAGTTGATCTGCTGAAACAATCATAAGCAAGAAAGTATGGTAACATATCAGTGAATCCGCGACATCGATTCGATCAAATAATATGATGAATGAAAAAATGGAGCTATTGGTCTCATTCTGACTCACCCGTACAATGTTTCCGATTCTCCCAATATTAAAAAATGTTCAGGAGGTTGTAAGAAATTAGCATTATGCGATTATTGCACATAGGAAATTATATCTCTACTAAGGACATATCTTCAGTTTTTCTCAATTATCTCAGTAACCTCCACTTTTAGGCACATGGAATGACATAACTTTTAGGTTGAGCATCGATGAGCCGAACTGATGTCAAACGCTCATTTGTCCATTCTCTTGTCCCAAGAAAATATGAAGGAACATATGACCACATACCATCGTAACTACGCCACTGGTTTACGAAAATAAAAAATTATAACTTCAAATTAGCACGTTGATAAACCTTATACCAATTTTCAAATTTTTTTCCTTCAGAAATTTTGGAGGAAACAAATTAAATCTTAATTTTTTTCGTTCTTTCGACACCCTGTATCTCAGAGGGGATGCATTTTGGGACATACTTTGATCGCAACTTTTCATCTCGAAATGAGGTGAGGAATCTGTAGTCGGAGTTTGTCGGTCTTATTCTGACTCACCCTGTATATATATATATATAAATATATATATAAATATATATATATATATATATATATATATATATATATATATATATATGTTCGGATAGGTTTCCGCGGTCATGATTATTATGAATATTGAAAGTTCGGGTTGAACCGCGTCTAGAAATTTGGTAATTTATTTATTTGTTTATATATATATATATATATATATATATATACTAAAATACAATAGAAGAATCATTTATGACAAAAGGAAAGAAGTAATTGCATATGAGTGGCATTAAATCAAAAAATTACATTTACATTTATGTCGGTTTCCAATATTACCTCATTATTTCCACTGTTATTTTTATACTAATGTCATGATTAAAATTCCCCTATTTACTCAATTTGGTTTTTCAGACGAGTTTCGCTCTAGCAGGAAATGTGGGTTTGATTGCGTCAGTTAGCGTGGCTTTCATTTTTCCTTCGATAGTACTCATGGTTTCGTTGATGATGATTCGATTCATATACATTCCCACAGCCAGAAGTCTCAAGCGTCTTGAAGCTGCCAGTAAGTATACTTATTCTTCATAAAAAAGTATAAATCGACTCAATAGGTTTCTCTATATCAGCTGAATATACAGTCTTGCAGAAAAATAGATTCATAGATTTGGAGCAAGAAGTATATATGTTGACCTGGAAATGTGTGATTGAAGAGCTAAGTTTCTCAGTATGGACGTATTACTTTACAAATATCTCACATTCCATCACTGCAAATGAAGAAAAAACTTATTAATTAATCCTTTCCATGTTTTTTGACTTATTGTTCCCACAAACTGAACTATTGAAATTTATAAGGAAATCTGTACACCTGTAGACGGACCAAATTAAGCTGAATATCACCTTTGGTAGTTCAAAAATATCGTGCAGATAACGAAAATTTAATTTTTCTACGTTTCGACCGTGTCCAGGGACTACAAATATATTTTTGATTGACACAAACATACAATACTGATGATGAAGTGGACTTATCTAAGGAGAATTAGCTGGACCATCATTTTGAATCAAAGTAGTTTAAAAGCAGCAGACGATTATTTTTATGAGACATTTTCCATAATTTTTTTTTTCTCTCTTCATTGTGTTGTCAGGTAAGAAACGCGAATTCTCTGTTATTGTACTATTTTTAACCGATGAAACCAAAAAGGAGGAGGTTCTCTATTCGACCCGTATATTTAACCGACGAAACCAAAAAGGAGGAGGTTCTCTATTCGACCCGTATATTTTATGTTTTTCCATCATATTTTTTTATGTATGATCACGCATAACTTTTTACTGAGGCGTCCGATTCCGATAATCATTTCTTCAGTGGATAGGGTGTACTTCGACTTTGGTCCCATTTGAATTTAAAAGATGAAATCTACTCCTAAGGGTAGCGAAATGAAGGATATTGATCACTCACCCTCTGAATTCTGGTCCGTTAACCGATTCTTTCAGGCATAACTTTGTACTGGGTTCTTCGATTTGGATGATTCTTTTTTTAATAGATAGGGTATACCTTATATTTGGATTTCGAAAGGAATTAGCCACCCTCACGGGTAGAAAAATAGGGGATAATTGATTTTTCACTAGTGAACATTAGCACACACATACGTAGTTGACAATGACAGATCGCTACTGACACTATTCTTGTTCCGTCAAAATCAGTATATTTTATGAGAGGATGGAATGATATACAAAGTAATGAAATGAACTAACCAGAACAACGAAAATAATTTATATTACAACAAATAGTAAAAGTAGATAATCATATTATTCAACTGGTAATAGTTGAAGTAAGGTGGGTAAGTAAGTATTTTGCAAGTAGGTAGTAATTGGTAGATTTTAGCAACAAAAAATTGAAAAATAAAAACTTTTCAACAAAAAATTAAACCGACAAAATACGGAACTAAAAAGTAAAAAAATAAAATAAACCTTCTTAGTCTAAATGATAATTGAGCTCCTAAACTAATGTAAGTAACTGATTTTGAGTCGGCGCCAAACAAACTAGTAATTGAATTAGGTGAAGCGTAAAATGATGGCAGCGAGATGCACGGCTGCGTTTTGATGACTTCTTTCATAGATAATGATCTTCGATAATTGTTTGTTTGGCGCCGACTCAAAATGAGTTACTTACATTAGTTTAGGAGCTCAATTATAATTTAGACTAAGAAGGTTTATTTTATTTTTTGCTTTTCAGTTGATTTTTCGTCGGTTTAATTTTTTGTTAAAAAGTTTTTTCTTTTTTATTAAAAACAGGCTGGCTGATATGGATGTAAAAAATATCGTTGGAACGTTGCGGTGAAGCGACTTCGATTGTCGATGGACGGAATTATATGTGGAAATCTACTACTTCGGTTGTTCAAATTGGGGATTTCTGGCTTTTCTGGAAATATGATTTTTGTCGATTCTATTATAGATGGCGAATAAATATCAAGCTATTGCTTACCTTATCCTTCTATTTTTCAATTCAAACCAACTCTCTATAATTTTGGTGATATCTAAGGAGTCAGTGAAGTCATTTTGTGTTTTCAAAAGCATCAGTGACACCAAACGGTCTGATTTCATTTGTGATCTTGAACTATTTTTGATGAATTTCAAGGTGCGGAATACTCGCTCATTGGAAGCAACGGAATAACCAGAAGTGAATATAAACTGGCATAACACAGGTGTGTTCCAAAGATTCCTTCCGTTCCACTGCAATTTTCATTATATATATTCTTCCTACACATATGCCGAAAAATACTTCTAATTCACAAAGAAGGGAATAGCTGTTTGGTGTACTTGATGGATATATTGCCAGTAATTTTTGAATGTTATCAATGGAAATGTTATTTTTCAACAACGACAGAGCAAATATATTGGGTTGCACGTTTTTTATGACATCATTTATATTGTTGTTTAAAAAATCAATCGAAAATAAATGAGAACATTCAAAATGCTCAAGATTTCTTTTCTGTATAACTGTGTCAGGTTGAATCCAGCGGAACTCTGATTGTTCTCATCATATCTTTTAGGAATTACACATTTTCGGTAGTGTTTTATCTTCTTCGGGCAATATACATCCTTCTTTCGCATATTCAGCACTCTCTATATTGAATTATCAATCTCTTCACCAGATCTGATCGTCATAAGAGTATTTTTTGCACTTTTCATTTCTGCAACAGAGTTAACAATATTCAATTCAATTCAATTCAAGAATTTTCGTGACGATTTCGTATTTACAAAAAAATACTTTCAAAAACATCAGACTCCACACAAAATCAAAATTCAGCATACGTTTAAATAAACCGAATGCTTTCGATTTTGTGACTCTATCCAGTGATGCATTCAAAGATGTTTCTTCTGTTATGACCTCAAAAGATCGGTTCACGGTTTCCAGAGATTCCGCTCGAGCTGTCCATCTCGTCATTGACAAATTTTTCAGTTATAACGAATTTTCGACATCTTCGAGTTATTCCTCAAAGGAAGACACCTTTTCGTGCTGCTACTAAAAAAAACCGTAATGTTCCTCCAGAATGTAAAAAGCGTCACTGGCCAGCCGACTAGCTTCTGAAGAATGTTCCATTGCCATATGCGTTCTATGACTGATATGTAGGGTATATCACTGATTTTTTGTTGGATTCCAATGAACTCCCCAGACATTGCCGAAGCGAAGTCATCGGATTGAAAAGATAACTTGGAAAGGTCAATATTCTGCAAGTTCAAAATCCTCAGAATATCTGAAGCTGTTCCAATTCCTGTTTTGTCAGTAGAGTCAGATATGGAGTATTTCTTTCGGACAACCTTGATCATCAACGAACCTTATCACAACAGATACTATATCTTTGTGTTGAATATCTGGTGTGTGGTCAGCCATAATAGTTATAAATGGTGCTGTTTTAATTTCATCAGCCATTGATTTCTTTACTCCATCTTCCAAAAGTTCAATAAATTCATTTCGTTATTTTGAACTCATATATGTCGATTGGTAGGGTCTAAGTTTTTCGTTGTTCAACCATTTTTCTAAAATATAATTATGTGTCGACATAAGGCATACTATTTGCAAAAATTTTCGTCTTCGGTTTCATTTTCCCCGAATGCTATTCCTTGATTAGCCAACGTTTCAGAAATGGCAAACAGAATTTCAACTACCTCTGTGTTATACGAAATAATTCGTTGTTCTTCAATGATAATATTTCTTTTGGACTTATCTAGGAAAACATCAACATGTCTAGATTCCACTCGAAGAGATCACTTTTATGGGCAGTAGAAATGAAATGTAATATCAATTTTCCGTGTTTTGTAATACCAGAACTTTTCATCTTTCCCCAGTTTTTCACTCCTCCGGTGATCCAGGCTGACTCTCCCTTTTCTCAAATAAATCTCTTACTTTTCCTTGGAAAATTGACAATGAAGCGCTGCATCCTTATGGACTGTATTCTGAAGAAATTATATCAAATTTGTTTCTTATATGCTGAATTGATGCTTGACAATTAACTGTTAATCTTCCGATTCTTGTTTGCAACCGAATCGTCATTTTAACTCTCAACATCAATTTTTGATTGCACACTTTCGAGGTCTGAGGCAGAAAAATAACCCCTACACGAAAATAACAGTTCATCACAGGCTTCCTTCAGGGTGGTAGTGAAATCAACGATTCTAATGAAATTATGATATTCTCACAGTATCATCCATATACATAATGACACGAATGATATTCATTTATATCAACAACAAAAAATTGATAAACATTGTGATACTCACGACCACAATACGAGAAATAAAAATAATATATTAATAAACATGGCAAAACACTCTTTTCGAAAAAAAACACCGATTTCTTCAAGTAGTCGCTTCTTCAACAAACTTCCTTCTTGCTTTTAATAAACTCCTAACAAAAGAATGTTTTACACTGTAGAAGAGTTCGAAAATTATATCAATGGTAATTAACTATTATCACGTACCTATTTACTACATTTTTTTAAACTTACGCTCTCTCTCTCTCTCTCTTTCAACGCCGAATTATTCGCTTACCTTTTATATCTTGTTTATGTTCAGTATTGTCATTTTTACACTTTTATATATTTTTTCTTTATACACATTCCTTACAGCATCTTCATTCAAGATGTTTTTTATGAACCGTCCAATCTGCTTTTTGTGAATGTGATACGGACCCAATAAAATTCTATTGGATTTTAATAGTAGTCAGGTAATGGTCAACTATTGTTTTATTACTGATTTGACCAGCGAGCTCTTTCATGGGCGGAAATAAATCTAACAAAAAGAAATCCACAGCATTCCCTCCAGGTTTAGACACTACAACCGCTTCGGTAAAAATATGTTTTTATTACCTTCTGAAATTTTTCATCCGCCGTTTCCTTTGGATTATTACAGCCTGAAGATTCATCTAAAAACGTGAAATAATTGAGGGATAAAATTGATCATCTAGCCAATACAAGAACTAACCATTGAAAATTTCCATGGTATCCAGAAAATCATCGGTTTTATTTGGTTTAAGGCGTGTGTCTGTACTGCTTTCAAATCCGCCTGAAATTGTCGATTAAATGAACACCTATTCAGAAACAAAAATATAAAATATCAGATCAGATTCAGTATACGTAGAGGCTATTAAATCAAAATGCGAATTCCTTTTTCTTGATGCTGCTTCAAATGGATTTGTTGGGGCACCAATAGTGCAAATATTAACGTGTTATGCGTCTTTTTATAATCATTATTAATTACTGCTCCGCAAATCGAACATTTCACTTCGATACGGCGTTTACTAGAACTATTCATTTTTATAAATATATTCCAAAAACAATCTGAAAAAATCGAAGTTGAACCACAAGAGTACTGCAGTTTATAATTGAGTTGAATTAATAGGGTATACGGTACAGCACAGCGAAGCGAACTGAACTAAAAACTGACTAGTAAATTAAAAATAAAGAGACTGTTTGAAACATTGGGGACCTTGACCACCAAGTTTTTGGTACGGCCAGTCGCGCATGGAGGCGCTGCCCGCAATCGAAGACGACATGATAATTTTCAAATATCGATATTTGCCAGAAAATGACAAACCACGTAATAATTTGAGAATAATTCTACTGTTAATTGTCACCGAAAAATTAAGGATAGAAATTATTCTATGGACTTTAATTATGAACCCAACGTCGTAAATGGAATGTTTTGTTATTCGAGTTGACGCTGAAATTCCTCGAAATATTATTTTACAAGGTGAAATATAAGCTGCTTTTCACAAACTGATACTTATTTCCATCCATCAGTTGCAGAAATTTTTTCACAAACTGGTACTTATTTCCATCCATCAGTTTCCATTTCCTATCACCATTTGAGGAAGTACGGAGTACATGGTCTCCTTTTCGCTAATAGAATAACAAAATTATTGAAGGTTTTTTGTGAATGTAATTTGTTTTTATTTTGGTTGATTTGATGATAGGACTGAACAAATTTTAAATTTTGTTGTTTTTCAGAGTTTTATTATTGTTTTGCCTGTAGTTGTAAAATGTGTTTTTATAGTGTTTAACTTATTATTCTTGATTTATGAGAACTTTAATTTTGTTCTTGATATCATGAATTAAAGATTTATTTTGAAACTTTATTTTGACCACGAACGAACTAAAATTCTACGAATCGATAACTGTATATATTTTATTACTGATCGATTTGCCATTGTTGTATTTCATATGATACAACCATTCATATGAAATACAAGAATGGCAAATCGATCACTTATAAAATATATACCATATCATCCATATAAAAATAATACATTTAAAAAACCCGCCTTATCTCAATCGGTAACTGAAGAGGAATCTGTTTTACCAACTGTACTAACTTAGTTCGGCCAGTTGCGAGATATGTCGCCACTGTCTAAACGAGGTGCCAACTTTTTCTGCAGGTTTGACAGTTCTCTTTATTTTTAGTTTCTCTATGGTCCGATCCGATCTATAAGCAAATCAAATCTTGTTGGGCATATCACGTGACCGGCAAAGGCAGCAGACAGGGTGCAAGGCGAATGAAATATTCAATAAAAATCTTTTTAAAGACAAGCTTTTATTCGAATGCACTAAAAAGTAAAACATAATTGCTTTGGATGTGTGACGTAGGTTATTCCGTGAGTTATAGATCCAAAAGCTTGTCGCGCAAAGTTTTCAGTTCGAATACAAAAGCGACAAGCTTTTGAATCTATAACTCACGGAATAACCTACGTCGCACATCCATAGCAATTATTTTTAAGTTTTTAGTGCATTTGAATGAAAGTTTGCGTTAAAAAATGTTTTTTATTAATTATTTTATTTTGTGCTTTTTAGTACTTAAGTACGCCTAAATCTATGCATTTTTGTTAAAGCATCGTTATTATGAGGCCTTTCTTTCCTGTAAGTTCTGAGCTATCTAGTACTTTAATGAGGAGACATCTAAAGATTAACTCATCCGCCATCTTGGAGTTGCCATCTTCAATTTATGAATTTTATCTTAAAATCAATAATCTTCGCTAAATTCATAATTTCCGACTCCAAAAACTCGGACATACCAATTTAGAATCGAATCGGAATAATTACAAAACTCGTCCGCCATCTTGAATTTGTGAGTTTTGACAAAAAATTCATAATTTTTTAGTTTTTCTATTTTAACAAAAAATCCACAATTGCCGTCCCCGAACACCCCCACATATCACTTTTAAATCGTATCGTACCATAATCACAAAACTCGTCCGCCATCTTGGAGCCACCATTTTGTTTTTTTTCTCTAACAACAATTTTATATTGCCACTGGAATCATGAACACCTGCCAAATTTCAGCTCAACCGGATGTCGGTAAATGCTCCAAAAATGGATTAAAAATTTTGAACCGGAAAGAATGACAGAATGTCACGAACGAAGCAAGTTAAATATAAAAGCTTATGAAAAGAAATTTCACGTCATATTAGCGAGTAAGCCATGAATCGTAATGTATTTTTCGTTCTTGTGTTGACTTTTTATTACTACAAGCTTTTATTTAACTCGCTCCGTTCGTATGACATTCTGTCATTTTTTCCGGTTCAAAATTTGTAATCAATTTTTGCTACACTTGCCGACATCCGATTGAGCTGAAATTTAGCTCCAATATGGCGGACGAGATTTGGGTTTATGGACCAATTAAAAATTGGTGTGGGTCGGGGGGTTTCAGGGTCAAAAATTATGAATTTTTCTTCAAAATTCATAAAATTAAAATGGTGGCTCCAAGACGGCCGATGATATCAGTGTTTTAGGGGTCGGAGATTATGAATTTTTTATCAAAATTCACAAATTTAAGTTGGCGGACGATTTTTGTAATCATGGCCCAATTCCATTCAAAATTGGTATGTCGGGGTTTTTGGGGTCGGAGATTATGAATTCAGTCGAAGATCATTGATTTTTAGTTAGAATTCATAAATTGAAGATGGCAACTCCAAGATGGCGGATGAATTGATCTTTAGATGGTCTTCTCATTGAAGGACTAGATAGCTCAGAACTTACAGAAAAAAAAAGGCTTCATAATAACGATGCTTTAACAAAAATGCATAGATTAAGGCGTTCATAAGTACTAAAAAGTACAAAATAAGATAATTATAAAAAACCTCTTTAAAAACAAGCTTTTGTTCAAATGCGCTGAAAAGTAAAAAAATAATTGCTTTGGATGTGTGACGTAGGTTATTCCGTGAGATATACATTCAAAAGCTTGTCGCGCAAAGTTTTCAGTTCTAATACAAAAGCGATAAGCTTTTGAATATAACTCACGGAATAACCTACGTCACACATCAAAAGCAATCGTTTTTTAACTTTTCAGTGCATTTGAATATGTCCCTTCCATATACCATATTTTCTCATAAGTAGGAGACTTTTGAGTTTAAAGATCGAAATTCCGAGTTTGAACTGAGAGTACTGGGATTACTGGAAATTTCACTATTCCATCAATGAGCTATGGCAAACTCTGAATTTCCGACTCGTAGGCTATGAGTCGGAAATTCAGAGTTTGCAGTTGGACATCCTGAGTTTGTAGTGTTTGTACAATGTATTCCATATTTCATTTTCAGACTTTTCGATTCATAAGTTTGAGATTTCGAGTTTGAACTTGGAAATTCTGAGTTCGAACTTGGAATTTCATTTTCGAAATTTAAACTTGAAAGTTCCAACTCAAAATTCTATTTTTTTTTTCAAACTCTTAATTATCTACTCCTAAAATTTTTTTGGAAATTTTCCGACTTGACAGTTAAAACTTGGAAATTGCGACTACAAACTCGGAATTTTAAGTTTGAACTGAAAATTTTATTATCGGGCTAAAAACTTGGAAATTCCGACCACACACTCGGAATTGATTTTGAAGTTGGAAATTCCTACCTTCAATTGAAAATTTCTACTTGGAAATCAGAAAAAACTTTACGTTTTCCTATGAAATCACAATTTCCAATTTGCCAACTTGTCTAAAATTGGGGGGGGGGGGTACCCCAAAGGCCCGTCCCTCTCTTCATATAGATACAATATCACAAATTGATGATATTTCAGCACATTCAAAACAGTGATTTGCTAATAACGAGTTATTTGTAAATGAAACAACAGCAGAGGTATGCTTTTTTTTTAAATCACAATTGCAATGAGAATTCATCTAAATTCCTAAGAGTTCATACCTGGGGCCCAATACACTTTTTTCATGTATCATAACTTACCGCTCATAACTATCTTAAATTCCATCATCACAGAAATCGCAACGCCGACCAAAATCCGTGGTTACAAAATGCTGCGCCGGCGCGACCAAAGTGTTTCGATCATGAGCTTCCATTCGGCATACATTGCAAATGACTATTAAAAAAACAAAAATTAGGCGGATGTCAATGCCCAACACGGAGGGTGGCTATGAAGGGCACTAGCGCCCCAGGCTTTTGTGAAAAAAAATATTCCAAAAATTATTATAATTTACTGTTTGGCATTTAGTTAATATTCCTAATTATTCTGTTCACAAAAATTCAAAACAATTCGGTTGCCGAACATTTTGGTTCTCTAGGAGCCTAGCCGCACCCATAGAGAAACTAAAAATAAAGAGAGTTGTCAAACCTGCAGTAAAAGTTGGCACCACGTTTAGACAGTGGCGACATATCTCGCAACTGGCCGAACTAAGTACAGTTGGTAAAACCGATTGAGATAAGGCGGGTTTTTCAAATGTGTTACTTTTATATGATTGATATGGAATATATTTTATAAGTGATCGATTTGCCATTCTTGTATTCCATATGAATGGTTGTATCATATGAAATACAGGAATGGCAAATCGGTCACTGATAAAATATATACAGTAATCGATTCGTAGAATCTGTTAGTTCGTTCGTGGTTAAAATAAAGTTTCAAAGTTAATCTTTATTTCATGATATCAAGAACAAAATTAGAGATCTTATAAAACAAGAATAATAAGTTGAATACTATAAAAACACATTTTATTGTATCTAGGACAAGGTACAACTACAGACAAAACAATAATAAAACTCCGAAAAACAACAAAATTAAAAATTTTCTTCAGTCTTCATCAAATCAACAAAAATATAAACAAATTACATTTACAACAAACCTTCAATAATTTTGTTCATTTATTAGCACAAAGTAGAACGAGTAGGTATACTTAACAAATACTCCAGTTTGATGATAATCTTCGTACTTCCTCAAATGGTGATAGGAAATGGAATCTGATGGACGGAAATAAGTATCAGTTTGTGAAAAAATTTTTGCAACTGATGGATGGAAATAAGTATCAGTTTGTGAAAAGCAGCTTATATTTTACCTTGTGAAAGAATATTTCGATGAATTTCAGCGTCAACTCGAATAACAAAACATTCCATTTTCGACGTTGGGTTCATAATTTATAAATTTATAGTATAATTTCTATAATTAATTTTTCGATGACAATTAACAGTAGAATTATTCTGAAATTATTACGTGGTTTCTCATTTTCTGACAAATGTCGAAATTGGAAAATTATCATGTCAGTCGTCTGCATAGAGAAACTAAAAATAAAGAGAGTGGTCAAACCTGCAGTAAAAGTTGGCACCACGTTTATACAGTGGCGACATATCTCGCAACTGGCCGAACTAAATACAGTTGGTAGGACCGATTGAAATAAGGCGGGTTTTTCAAATGTGTTACTTTCATATGATTGATATGGTATATATTTTATAAGTGATCGATTTGTTATTCTTGTATTCCATATGAATGGTTGTATCATATGAAATACAGGAATGGCAAATCGATCACCAATAAAATATATACAGTAATCGATTCGTAGAATCTGTTACTTCGTTCGTGGTTAAATCTTTATTTAATGATATCAAGAACAAAATTAAAGATCTTATAAAACAAGACTAATAACTATAAAAACACATTTTATTGTATCTAGGACAAGGTACAATTACAGACAAAACAATAATAAAACTCCGAAAAACAACAAAATTTAAAATATTCTTCAGTCTTATCATCAAATCAACCAAAATAAAAACATATTACATTCACAACAAACCTTAAATAATTTTGTTCATTGATTAGCACAAAGGAGAACGAGTAGGTATACCTAACAAATGCTCCAGTTTGATGATAATCTTCGTACTTCCTCAAATGGTGATAGGAAATGGAAAATGATGGACGGAAATATATCAGTTTGTGAAAAGCAGCTTATATTTTACCTTGTGAAAGAATATTCCGAGGAATTTCAGCGTCAACTCGAATAACTAAACATTCCATTTTCGACGTTGGGTTCATAATTCAAGTCCATAGTATGATTTCTATAATTAATTTTTCGATGACAATTAACAGTAGAATTATTCTGAAATTATTACGTGGTTTGTCATTTTCTGACAAATGTCGAAATTGGAAAATTATCATGTCAGTCGTCTGTTGATTGCGGGCAGCGCCTCCA
This sequence comes from Gonioctena quinquepunctata, assembly GCA_018342105.1. Classification (NCBI taxonomy): domain Eukaryota; kingdom Metazoa; phylum Arthropoda; class Insecta; order Coleoptera; family Chrysomelidae; genus Gonioctena; species Gonioctena quinquepunctata. The sequence goes on from JAFIRS010000190.1 coordinate 110,180, forward strand.
TGCGCGACTGGCCGTACCAAAAACTTGGTGGTCAAGATCGCCAATGTTTCAAACAGTCTCTTTATTTTTAATTTGTCTATGGTCGTCTGTTGATTGTGGGCAGCGCCTCCATGCGCGACTGGCCGTACTAAAAACTTAGTGGTCAAGATCGCCAATGTTTCAAACAATCTCTTTATTTTTAATTTGTCTATGGCCGCACCTTTGCACTTCCGTATATCCGGTGTCATTAAGTGTGACATCATACCCTACTTTTTCAAATTTCGATTCTAACTCGATAGAATGGCCGAACAAATAAAATAGCTATGTTGGATATAAAAACATCTGCAAATTGCGGATTTTATGTTTAAATAATATAATTACAACTTACTGTTCGGATTTGTCCGGCATATATTTTATACTTTCATTTCATTTCATATTTGTTATAAAATTGACGCCGAACAGTATATAAGCGATGATGTCACATATTAAGACACCGGAAATACAGAAGTGCGCAGGTGCGGCTAGGCTCCTAGCAAACCAAAATGTTTGGCGACCTTATTGTTTTGAATTGTAGTAAATAATTAGGGATATTAACGAAATGCCGAACAAGTTATATTGATTTTTGGATTTTTTTTTACAAAAGCCTGGGGCGCTAGTGTCCTCTATAGCCACCCTGCATGTTCGGCATTGGCTTTCGCCCAAACTTTTTTTTAATAGTAATTTGCAATGGGTTTTCGTTTCGAAAACCCATATTTGATCGCGCCGGCTCAGCAACTCTTAGCCACGGATTGGGACACAGATTTATGGAATTTAAGAAAGTTGTGAGCGGTAAGTTATGATACATGAAGAAAGTGTTATGGGCTCCCGGTCTATACACACATCTGTAGCGAATTAGAAAAATCATTTTATGCAATCCGGCGCATAACATTCACTGTGAGTCAGGATGCGGCCTTGTCACCATAACAACTCAGGAATGGGCTATGGGTTACTGGGCTGGCAAGCTTTACACAATTACAAAGAGTTTTTACGCCACAAAAAACAGCTTAGCTATAATGAACACTGCAAACCATCGTTCCAAGATTTGGAAATCATGGCATACAAATTTTCAATGAAAATATCATACATATCAGGTAAAATATGCATACATTCACAACAAAAACATTCAAATATTCACACCTACAATACTCGGAACGGATATAACTTATGCCTAACATGAAAAGACTGGAAAAAGAAAATCAATAGGATTTTTTTTTTAATTTTCTTCCTAGGGAAATTAGAGATCTGCAAATGGAACTTTTAAAAAACATAAAAAAAACCTTACCAAAATGGGCATTTATAGATTTCAACATTTCAGTGGGTTTGTCAAAAACTCTCTTGTAGACAACTGGGGACATCCCAATTGGTTTTTTAACTAATTTCATTTCTCATTTGATTTGTATACTCTCATATAAATTCAAAGATGATTCCCATATGGATACATACAGGAAGATTTACGTAGACCCTGCATTAGAGGTTTTCCAAATTGCAGCTGGATTAGAAACATGGAATTTGGTATGCTGTCATAATCAACCATGTCCGTTCTATCGGAAATACTTTTAGTCCTACAGCTATACAAGATGTTCCAAAAGTCAATTTTTTTTATTTTAAATAGAAACTCACCTTTTTTTCAAATGGTTCGATTGGCCCTACAATTCTGAGTTTAGACAGCCTACCAGACTACCTAGACAACCAAGTTATGTTCACTTATCTATTACAGTTTTTGACAAAGTCGCCTTTTTTGAAAAAACATTTCGCCGTATAGTTTACGAAAGAAAATGTATCACGCAAATCGTTGGAAAGTAGAAAACCTGATGTTCCATTAATTCCATTTCGTACCATATGGGCGCCGGTGATTTTCAAATGCCGCATTCAAACATTGTCAAAAACATTTTATTTTCCAAATGGCACCTACAATTTTTTTGACACCATTCGGAAATAATTGAATTATAGGGTAAGTTACTTAAGCATTCCCTATACCTTACTTCAATCTCTATCGAGTTATTCAATGAAATCAAGAAATGCCTCATCTTTCCAAAAAATTATTTGCCATGCCATGGAAACTATGGTAATAATTTAATCAAGACACAAGACAAATTATTATTAACGAACAATAACAATGTTGACAAAACTAAATGTTCAATATGTCCACCATTTTTGTTCAATCATTCTATTATTCTATTATTCTACTTTCAATAGATTGCGTAGTAGCACTTCTGATTTCGTTCGACTGCCAGAAATCTGTAATATTCTAAATCTTAGATCATATATATATATATATATATATATATATATATATATATATATATATATATATTATATATATATATATATATTTATATATATATATATATATTGATTTTTTCTAAATTATTTATTAAATAGTGAGACCTTTTCCCGTGTCAGGCTTGATAAGTTTGGATATTTCAAATTAAATTCACGGTTTGCTGAATAATTATTTGACACATTATAAACAAGTATAACACAACTTTATTTGGATAATTTTCCATTATTGAATAAATTTTATTTAAGGATTAGCACAATTCATTTTTATAACGATTGGCATTTGTTTATATGGCATACTTGAAAAAGCAAAGAAGCTTTTAGCAAAAAGGCATTTCCTGACTTTTATTGAACTCGATAGAGGTTAAAGTTAAGTAAAGGGGATGCTTGAGTAACTCACGCTAAAATTCATTGTTTTTCGAATGGTGTCAAAAAAGTAGGTGCCATTTGATAAAATTGAGTTTTTGATATTTGAAAATCGCCTTGCGCTTAAATGGTACAGAATGGGACCATCGATGGGATATCAGGAGTTAGCTAACTGCTCCACCAAGGACTAGAGGGGGGTTTCTAGGTATCGATAGAATTAGCTAAAATTTTAGTATGTTACACCTAAGGTATATTATTTTCATAATTGCATGCTGCGTGACTACGATAGTGATGGCATTAGTTGATATACGGGGTGTAATAGAAAATATAAGGGGATTTCTAGGCATCGATAGAATTTGCTGATATTTCAGTATGTTACACCTGACTTATATTAGAATATAAGATTAATAATTGCAATCTATGAGACCACGAAACAATTGTTTTAGTTCATATTCAGGGTGCGAAAGGAACTTCCTATTTCTTCTCATGTAATAAGTGGTTTTTATTTTATTTTTCTGTTGAGGGCTTATACAGTCCATGGAAGCTATTAGATACATCAATTGTAATATTTTTATCTCTTCCGGTTCGACGGGAAATGATATCAATTGGGAATATCACTATATATTTTTTCAATCTACGTATCTACGTAAAGCGCCGGAACCTTTGAATTTTTCATAATTCTTAATATTTACAATAATTTACTATAGACACTCTCATTTTATGTTTTTCATAGAATAAATGTTATAAACGTAGATTATATCAAACTGCATAAGAAATGGTATATCCTTATTACAATATTTTTCATACTGTTGGGGGTATATAACCTTCAGTAGAGGCCCGTAGGTTAGTGGTTCGGCAAACATCTGAGTGATGGCGCAACTGAACAAAAAGAAGGAACACTAATAACTATTCGTTATTAGGTGATATATTTCTAGATGCATGGTTCAGGGTGTTAACCAAGGGATGTAAACACGTGACACTACATTACAATATCTATTCGACTATTAAGAAATAACACTATTATTTATTTCAAACATTTCAGTAATGCAACAACAATTCAACATGTTAATTGTTTGCAATTGAATATTATCAACAATTTCAATTTCTCTTTCTGCGGAATCTGAGATAATCCTTAATGAAGAATTATTAGGGTATACAATATTTTATTCGTAACTTGCATAGCCTAAGGACCATATGACGCTAGCATCGTGTGCACATAATCCAAGAGTTCTTGCACCTACTTTGCAAGTGCAATAAGTGCCGCTTATTGGTTCTTCATTTGGCCCTTGGTTATGATTATTCAATTCATTATAAGCTATGTACAAAGTATGCTTTCTTGCTTGGGTAAATCGAGAGTACAAGCGTGCTCATATCAACCCAGGTATCACGACCCAATGTATCTTGGATATAAGCTGCTGCCAAACGAACTTGATAAGTACCAAAAGTTTTGTTCAAAATATACTGTAGCGGCAGTCTGGGAAAATTAAGCTGATTTTGACTCATTTTTAACATTCTTTGGTCTGGAGCATCATCTGCATTTTGCATGAGTATAGGTTTGTGAAATAAATTAATTATGGCACAAGAAATTTTCAGAAACTCTCCCAAGTTAGAGCAATGTTGTACTGGAATCATGTCCCGAAATAATTCAAAAATATTTTTTAGATGTCCATTCCGTGGTTCCACAATCCATCTTGTTTTAGTAACTAATCGTGACTGATTTCCCTCTTCAGTCATATATTGTCTTTGGCATCTAGCTTAAAATGGTGGCATGTCATAATCAATATTTAAATCTTTGAGCAACCCAAGTGCATCCCTGTAATCTCGATCAATAATAAAAATGTCGCCCTCTCGAACCCATTGTCTCAGATTCTCCGGGTCCTGATTCATGTCATGAATTAAAATAGCTGCATCATTATTTCAGCTGTCCGAAAAGTATGGACCATGTACATCCACCACAAATCCATCTGGTGCTACAACTAGACCAGCCTTTAGGAGTGTACATTTTTTATGAATGGAGTAAGACTGTCTTGCTACACAAAAATTAGAAATCTTAGGCACCTTCAGATTTGTACAATCAGGATAAAGTATAGCCTTTTTCACCTCAGGTTGATGATTATACAACACATTTGCGAACTCTGTTACATGTCTTCGGATAAATGCGTCCCTATCACGTGCCTCATTAGATGTAATTCCTACGTTTTCAGGAACAAATCTCTGCATAAGACTATGTCTTACTTTCGTTATGATCAAACTCACAGATTGTCTAGAAGTATATGGTTCATAAATGATTTAATGAAATTGTCTGATAAGCCTTGACCTAGTTTCACTAGAAACGTGATAAGGTCTTTTTCGTAACTATTCTATTCTTTCCATATATAACAACAGGTTGACAATATCCATACAAAGTTCTGAATTGCTGTTTAGTTAGGGACGTCAAACTTTGGAAATCTGTCTTATCAAAATATTCCTCATCGTCATATTTTATAGTAGGTGCAGTTTGCGTATATCCTCGGAGAGTTCTGAACCATGGAGCAATTATAATTCCATCCATAATCATTCCTCTGGGAATAGATTTTCCATATGTTGGAGGTTAACACAGCCTTTGTGATTCAAATGCCCAGTACAACATCTCGAGGAATAAATGTTTGCGTCTTTACATAAAAATCCAAACGAGCACTCAACTCTTATCGAATTCTGAAGTTACGGGCACATATGAAACATTTCCCAAATCTTTGTACTATTACTTTTATAGGAATTGCAGCTGAATCACCTTCTGTTTCAATTACTTGCATTAATCTGTTGTTACAGGCCAAACATAATCTGGAATCTGTAGTAATTACTGCATCATTTAATCCCAATCTCTGTAGTGAGGCTAGCTCATTTCTTCTAAGGTTGATATTCCCTTCGAAATTCATAGCATTTATCCTATGAAAAACATGACTCCTCGTGTTATATTGGCATTATTCTATTTAAACGGTACTTTTTCAAAATACTATATTCAATTCATTTTTCTCATATACTCGAGTAGTCAAATGCAAATGTTGTCAAATGCAAATGAAGTTAAAATATTTTGTATTATCATGGCAATTCTCGATGGAATAGAAATGGGTGAAAATCAGCTTCCTTTTATTAACAGTAATATGAGGTGATTTTTCAAAACACCTTGCTGACCGAGAGTTTCCGGTAGAACATGATTGCACATAACATAATTTTTGCGCGATCATAGGAAAGATACAAATCAGCCCCCTGATAAGGGTAGTTCATTTTCCGAAAAACTTTGCTGGCCGGGTGTATCCAGTGAAGATATTTCATTGTAATTATGGAAGATGATTTCAAACCGGATTTCGTTAATGGGAATAAAAAAAATATATTACCAAATGGGAACCAACTATATAATTTTTGACTAGATCAATAAATACTGGGATGAGAGTACCTTTTCAAATTGTTGCATAGGTACTAGTTGTTGGTCGGGGACAAAATTATTTTATGCTCTAGTTGTGATCGTTGATATCACGATAGTGCCAACGCAGTACACCCAAGAAAAAAATCAATCGTCATCCGAATTACTCATTGTTTGTTCAAGTTGCATTTCATTAATATATTTTTTGAATATTGATAAGATTGAAATTGTATCGGTCAATTGAGATATAGATATATTTCATTTTCTATGATGATTCTGCCACAATTATTCAATTGGATGTATATATTGGAATTCTATTTTTATTTAATTTTTCAGGTATAATAATCATAAAACTAAATTGTTTAATATAATGTTTTTCCTAATACTTGTTTCTCCGGTAAGCAGTTTTTCGAAAAATCGCCAGTGAAAACTATCCTTTTTTTTAATGAAGTGGTTGAAACCCTTTATGGGCACCTTATGGGGCCTATTTCACATCCCATCAGGTAGTGTGGGAATCCCCTGAGTACGAATTTTATCACTTCAGATATATACCCACTGAACACTCCACCTCGTGTGGTAAAGCTGGTCTGCAGCCAAAGCAGTCTCGATGACACGTAGGTAGGGTTGCCAGGCGTTTGGCTGAAGCCGGATATATTTGGCTTTTTATTGTATATCAACGAATGCAATTGCTATCGTGGTCGCAAAGAATACAATTATTCATCTTTCATACCTTAGGTGTAACATACACATACTTCAGGGAATTCTATCGATGCCTGGAAACCCCCTTATATTTTCTATTAGTCCCTGTATATCAACGATGCAATTGCTATATTGGTCGCGCAGCATGCAATTATTAATCTAATATACCTTAGGTATAACATACAAAAATTTCAGCAAATTCTATCGATACCCAGAAACCCCCCTATATGTGTGCCTGGTCCTTTAGTTTCCTAATTTTTAACGACGGTAATTTCAAAAACTGTAATAGATAAGTTTATATAACTGAGGTTGTCACCTCCGAATTAGAAGGCCAATCAAACAATGTGAAAAAAATGTAGGTTTCCATCTAAAATAAGAAAGTTGATACCGACTTTTGGGGCAACCTGTAATATATGACTGCAAATATTTCAGGTAGAACGGACATGATCGATCATAACAGCATACCAAATTTCAAAAGTTTCTAGTTCAACTGCCAGTTGAAAAACTTTTATTCTTCTGTATGTATGAGGGGTCCAAAATTGTAAATCTATGGATGTAATATATTCTTTTCTATTAAAAGTTGGAGCAGTTAAATCTCCCTGAACGCTTCCTAATATCCTATGTAATTCAACTCAAATCAAAAGTACAAGTCCTACCTGAGCGACCAGGCAGCGGGCGTTGCGGGTGACGCGTGTATCGCGATCGGTGTGTCCTGGAGTTTCTCAGTGCATATATTGTCTGTAATGTCGCTTCGGCAGAAATTATTGTTATTAAAAAATGCATACTTAAAATTTCGTGTTTCAAGCAGAACGATTCAAAGACAACCAGCACATCCCATTTTCCTAGAAAGAAGATTGAATGGTGAATTGTATCACCTCAGGACAGGTTGTAACTCAGCTGGTCATCCTTTGGTAAATGTTTACTACAGGTTTTCACTCTTTCTATATCATGGCAATGGAAAGAGAGAGAACCTGCAGTTAGCAGAACCAAAGATGACCAGAGATGATACAAACCCGCCCTAAATGAGAAACTGAGTAATTATTCCACGGGTATGCTCGAATGCAGCCGGAAACGTTCGACCACCTCTTGAGCGCCATCAAGACTGAATTTCAGCACACAGGAACGAACGTACAAAAACCAATAACAGTTGAAGAAAGATTGATGTTGACCTTAAGATAAGTAATGCAAGAAACTTGTATGCACCCAATAATTTTTATTTCCTCCATTTCTACATAGCCCCAATTTTTATAATACCGTATTTTTTCATAACACAGTATAAGTATTTCCTACTTGAGAGTAAAAAACATCATCAGTTTCTGAAGGATTGGTTTGGCGATCTTCATGCAATTCTGTAAATGCAGTAGCCAACAAGTTTTGTACATTACTGCGAAATAGCAGTTTATTTATAATAGGAAGTTGTTTAGCGTGAGGTAATAGAGATTTGAAGAAACTCATATCTTCGTCGTCTTCCTCAGGCTGCTTGAATAGGAAATCTTTCGTTTTTGCTTCAAGAGCTAACATTTTGTTTTCAAAATCAGTAGTAGTTATCATATACTATTAATACCGTAGTTTTGAGATTTCCGCATCGTCCGCACCGCCCGCGTTGACCGCGGCTGGTCGCTCAGGTAGGACAAGGCGTAACAAAACTGGGTTTCTTTCGGTCCGATTGAACTATAAAATTTCATGAAAATATGAAAACAAAATTAGATTAATAAACTTCTGAAGATACAATAGGACTAGGGTTTCAATCTCAATATCACTTTGAATTCGATAAAAATCCAAGACGTTAGAACCTGTCATAAAGCTGATTGGCACGAACGAAAGAACCTTAAATTAAAAGAGCATACGGTTAACACAAAATATGGAATTATTGAAAATTATTTATTAGCAAATTTTTGTTTGTGGGTACATTTTAGAGAAATATCTTTTCGGATGGAAGTTGTGCATCTCATAGAGCTCTATCATACAACCTATAGTTTTCCAATATTGCTATAAAAATAAGAAATTGAGAATTTTTTTCAATCTTCCAACAACCGCCATTTTACAACTACTCAACCGATTTGGTCCATCTTTGAGCCAAATTTTGTTTCAATCGGTTGAAAAATAGGCCCTATTTTCATAGGTATATAAACTTTCGAACTGAACTGATTGTAAGTATCGAATTAATGTGATTTTTTTGTGGAAGAACAACGTTTCTTGACATGTTTTTTTGAGTAACCTTCCACAGTCTGAAAATGAAGATATAAACGGGAAAATCTATACAAGTATAGAAAGTGCAAACTAATTAGTTTATCCCGATAAGTTACTGCGTTCACCAAATTATATTTCCTATAGAAAAATGATTCAATTAGTCAGTAACTTGTCGTTTTCTGAATTTGCCTATCAAAAAAATTGTAAAAATTCAAAAGATACTTCTCCATATAGTTTTCGATTGACGTTTCGGGGACTATATCTGCCCCTGTTCTCAAAATCTTCTAAATCTCCTTTGATTGTTTGAATAATCTGGTCTTTTCTCTTGCAGAGTCTTTTTCGCTTTTTCAAATGACGGATGTCAATTGAGATCTGTCAAAAAAATTTAGAGTGACGTATTGCTCATTTGACATATGCGGTGTTGTTCACATCAGTTTATTAGCATCACCAGTTTATTAGCATTCTGCCATAACTCACTTCCTCTCTAAGTAGAGGTAACCATGTATGGTCCATTTCAACAGAATTTGTTGAAAAGCAGTTGTTATTAGAAAGAAGAATTCAGGCTGTTTCATTCAATTTTCTCTTCTCTTGATTTGGTTCTTTCATCAAGATTTTCGTCCTATTCCATTCAATCGTATAATCGCCATTGGATGTGAGGATATGTTCTGCAATTTTTGATCCGGTTATTTGTCGATTTTTGATGTAACTCTGATGTTCACTTTGGCGCACTTCTAATGGTCACCTATATAACTATCACCACACGAACAAGGTATGTTGTAAACACAGTTTTCGGTACTTTCTTCGGCGTTTTTTGGTTTTGTTTGTGTTAGTATAGATCTCAGTGTGTTTGTTGTTCTGAATGATGTTCTCACATCATACCTATGTCCAATCCGTTTGATCTTCTCAGATAATCCGGGGACATAAGGTATTATATTGGTAGCGAAATGTGTAGGTGGTGGGACTACTCCTGTTGGTTGTGTTAATTGGTTGTTTGGTGGATTGTCGTTTTCAATGTCAGTGATTGTTTTTTCCACAAACCGATCCGGATATGCATTTTTCTTGAGAACTGATTTTATGAGGTTTATTTCTTGCTGTAGATTCTGATTGGAATTGCAAACTGTTTCGATTATAGAGACATTTAACTATGCCTTTTTTCACACTGGCATGATGGTTTGAGTTGTAGTATAGATATCGATTGGTATGTGTCTTCTTTCTGTGTACAGATGTTTCCATTTGAGATTATGATTTTTGGATCATGACATCTAAAAGGGAAGTTGGTTGTTTTGTGTTCTGATTCTAACGTGAATTTGATCGTCGGTTCTTGACCGTTTATATGGTCCAAGAAATTTTTCAATTCTTCTTCACTTCAATTCCAGATAGCGAAAACATCATGCACGTATCTCCACCATACTTTTGGACTATTGTGGAAAGTTTCAACGGAGGATTCTTCAAAGTATTCCATGAATAAAATGGGTGACAAAGAAGAACCCATCGCCATACCAAACTCTTGTTCATAAAATTCGTTCTTGAATTGGAAATACGTTTTTTCTGTACATAGTTTGAGTAATTATATGATGGCACTGACATCCAGTTTAGTTCATTTCTTCAGTGATGTGTCATTTTCTAATATTTTTTTCACGATTTCCAGAGTTTTATCAATAGGGATATTCGTAAACAAACTTTCGACATCAAAACTTTCTAGGAGATCTCCATCTTGAATTTGTAATTCATTCAATTTCTCTAGAAAGTGAGGGGTATTTCCATTTCCGGATAGTGGTTTCAGAATGTTGAGTAGGTATCTAGCGAATTTTTGTGAAAGAGATCCAATGGAACTTACATTTTTAGACTGTGGAAGGTTTCCAAAAAAAACATGTCAAGGAACTGATTGTATTTTCATATCTATACATGGCAACCCCCCTATGTGTGAAACATCATTGGAAAGTTCTTTGAAAATGCTTTTCAGTAGAACCCAATTTTGGGGGTGATATTGATAAAAATACTAAAAAAATCCCAATTAACAAACCACTTAATTCCGAAACAATTATCCTGTTCGCATATAATAGTAAATCCTTTCTTCCACTGAGGAGAGAAACATTTACATTCATTGATCGGCAGCGGAACAAAAAAGGCGAATGCTATTAGTAATTCCGTATCATAAGGTGGGTAGGTATACCGTTTATTGCTGTTTTAAAAATGATTTTTGAAATCTCGAGTATTGGATTTATTTATAAGTTTTGCGGGTGTATTGCTGTTGAAGTTCTCTTTCATTTTGTGCAAGTTATTTTTGGGTTGTGAACATCATTCTATACAAAATTGGTATGTGGAAGTTTTCGTGGACAGATATCACGAATTTTCTGTCAAAATTCATTAATTCAAGATAGTGGCTCCAATATGGCGACGAGTTTTGTGGTTATAGTTCAATTCCAATAAACATTGGTATATGGGGATTTTTGGGATCGTAGATCATGTTTTTTTGACAAAATCAATGAATTCAAGATGGCGACGTGTTTTGTTATAAAAGCAAGATTCCATTCAAAATTGGTATGTGGGTTTTTTTGGGGTCGGAGACTATAAATTTACTTCTGAATTTAATAAGATTACGGATTTCATGAATGACTAAAAAGAATTGGTTGAAAAAATAAGACAAGCTTTTATACAAATGCACTAAAAATTTTAAAAAAATATTTAATTGTTTGACCTTAGTTATTATGTCAGTAGCAAATTCAAAAGCTTGCCGCGAATATAAAATAGATATTCTTGCGCGGCAAGATTTTGAATCTGCTAGTCACAGAATAACCTACGTCAAACAATTAAAGATTTTTTTTTCTTTTCAGTGCATTTGTATGAAAGCTTGCCCTATTTTTTTTATTATTTTCATTTTTATTGATTTTCATTGCCTGAGTTTTGTTAGAGTTTTATTGGTTCGCGACAATGGTTACACCCATCCCATAGAATGATGAAAGAATTGAAATGATTCAACTGTATGCGAAACAGGATAATTGTTTCAGGAGAACTCAACCGTTTTTAACGAACGTCACCCAGAAAAAATGTTACCTACGAATACATAGGTAAGTTGATGACAAATTTGGAGAAAACGGGATCCGTAAAGAACAAAAAGAGGGTTACACCACGAGTAGAGGGAGTGAGGGCAGATTGATTCACTTTTTTAAGAATTGAAAACAGAGATAGAGCTAGTTTGAGATAAAGTTTGATGCACCAATGCAGACACAATTTTATCTAGTTTGTTGGTGGACTACATGTTTTTTCATAACCTCACATGAAAAAGAAAAATGATCGATTATGTGAAAAATGGGATTTGTATCGAACCACCCCGCATACGGGGCACATTGAACCAGGGTATGGGGCACATTGATATTTCATATACTTTATGCAAATATAAGAATCTTAACGACTTCTTTCACTGAATTTTTTATATTAATTCAAAAAAAAACAAAGTATTGCTTACAGATGTAAGAAACTAAGGAAAATTGAGAAAAATAAGTATTAAACTGAATATAATAATATGTTTCAAATTGCTGCCCACTGCACGTTATAAATCAAAGAAGTGTAGATGAAAAACAATGGCTGCTCATTGTACATTATAAGAATCAAAGTCGAAAGAAAAACTGAAGAACGAAGAAGTTCGGCTGGTTCCTTTGGTTATATGAGGTTTTGGTAATTTGGCCATAACATCCGCAATATCGACACTTGCCGTGTCTTCAACATATGGATAAATGAAAACATAAGATGTGGATTTCTTTCTTAAATAGGTTATTTCAAATTCGGAAAACCATATTTCACTTTTCCCACGTAGTGCACGATAGATTTCTTTTTTGCAAATCTAACTAACAAGAAGTCTCCAATTTCGATAGTCTCAGGGGTAGGTGGGCCAACCTCTTCTATTAGTTCTTCAGAATTTCGATTTTTTTCTGTATCTGAAATATCCATGTCACTGTCGTCATCTAGAACTAGTTCCTCAGAATCAGAACTAGTGGATTCTAAGTCAGGTTCGCATCGACGCGATCTTTTCTCCCTGTTTTTCTTTGGAGAAGCCAAACCCAGTTGGCATTTATCAATTGTGTTGCCTTTCCTTTCATTTCTTTATTTCTTTTTCTTTTTTTCTCTTCTCTTCTCTCTGATCGTAAAGCATCTAAAATCTATTTTTTTCTGGTGTGTCTGTAAAAATTCTTGATTTTCCCTTTTCTCGGCTTTTAAGTTTGGATGTTTTTTGTTGGACCTTTGGATATGGTCTAATTATTTCAGGTGTTATGATGACAGCCGAAGTGCATGGAGGTGTTGTGTGTCGTACACGAATTGGTGAAACAGTTTTAGACTCCGTTGTTGTACTTTGGGTGGAGAGCTCATCGGTTGTTTCTTTCAGTTGGATGTCTCCTTCTTGAGGTTGGGGAATATGCCTACAATTTGAAGACGCCTGGTAAACTTCGCAAGGCGCAAAATGTTCATCTCCGAAGGCAAGCTTGTTGAAAGGCCAAATACCAGGCTTAGCGAATCCATGAACAATGTTCTTTGGAGTGAAAAATTCATAAAATGCAAATTTGGATAGTTCAGCGGTTTGGCAGATTGTAATCGTTTTTCCCGCGTTAGCCACGTGTCAGTGATTGAATGCAGTCTTTAGTTTTCCTTTGAAAGGACCAAATACACTCACATCTAATGGTTGTAACTTATGAGATGTGTGTGGAGGGAATGATAAGTAAACGATTCCATTATTTCTAGAGAAATTTATCGCCTCTACTGAAATGTGTGATTCGTGGTTGTCGCACAGTAATAAAACTGGATTTTCATTCGAACATGAAGTATGTTTCATTATATGTTGTAAAGCATTTATGAACAAGTCTGCATTCATCCATCCGGATTTAGTGGCCAGTCCCAAGCTGCCCTCTGGTGCACCCTTTAGAAAATGGTCCTTATAATGAACACGGTGAAAAATATAAATTGATGATAATGAATTTCCTGTAGTAGTTATAATACCGCAGAACTTCACCAATTCACCCCGTTCGGCAGAAACGAGCTGTCCAACTTGTCTGTTTTTTCTCAGCCAAGACTTTGGAGGTGTTCAACACGGTTGTTATATCATGTTTCGTTAAAATTCAGTATGCGGTCAGGGGTGAAGTTCTGCCTGGCCAATAGAATTTCATAATTTGCGTAGAATTCATCAACGGCAGATTTATTGAAACTAAATGATCTCGCTAGGCTTGTGTTTTCTGGTTTTCTAAAGCTTATGTTTGGGTTCCTTTTTCGGAAGCCAGTTAGCCAGTCTATTCCAGCAAGCTTATTTATGTCCCACGAGGCAGGATGTTTGCAATTTAATTTCTCCGAATATCCATACGCTAGGCTTCGAGTTTGAGTCAGTGTCAGGCCATAATGCATTTTACTGCTTTTTAGTATGTAGTCATTAAGATGCCCCTCTTGTCCTTTTGTTAAAACCTGTGAAGTCATATATTTTGAAGAGTAAGTTTGTATTCTTGGTAGTTCTTCATTATTTCGTTGTGAATTTAGGCGGCTTTTTTGAATACGATGTTGTAATGTAGATGCTTTCAAATCGTACTTTTCAGCTGCCTTTCTGATTGATAAAGTTCCAGCCAGGAGGTCAGCTACTGCGGATTCAATAGTGTCTTCATCTATTTGAGATCGATCGGTTTTTCGCTTATAATTCCTCACCATGATTTCTAAAAAATAAAATCACAAAATTTAGCTATGGTATCCTTCATTTGTAAGGGGCACATTGATACACATCAAACTGCCCCATGCACCTTGTATCAATCTACATGTCAACATGTCGGTTTTTGCAAACATTAACCTCACAAAAAAACTATATAAGATCAACAATTAACCTCTCATATATACATTAATCAGACATGTACTTACATGGATCCGAAGAAACCTGACGAAACAAACACGTAAATTACGAAAACTGACTGATTATCTGAGACTCTCTAAATTTACTCATACGGCTCTGAAACGCACTTGTGTTTGTCAACAGCGGAATTCGCATTGTAAACGGCCATAGTTTGGCTGGTAATATTGGTTCACTAGAGCCATCTATTGAAGGATAGTCAAGTTTCTTTCGGTGCTATACCGTTCGAATGAGTGGTGGTATATCAATGTGCCCCTTGCATCAACCTGCCCCCATTCCCCCTACTTGATGAAGCTGCTACTGTGGAAGTACTGGGACAATTTGCAATGAATCCTCAATTTTTGTTGCGAAAGGCTGCAAGGGAAACAGGAACTTGTCATGAATCGGTGCGGAAAGTTCTGAAGTATCATAAGTTTTTTCCGTATAAAATGAAAATTTTGCAAGAACTAAGTGATGATGACCCCCATAAAAGAATATAATTTTGTGAACTGTTGACTAACTTGATTGATGCTGCGCCTGGAACGGTAAAAATATGTTTAGTGAAGAATGTACTTTATTTCTGAATGGGTAAGCAAAACCATCGTTATTGGAGTGATCTTGAAATCTATAGTTTATAAAACTCAACCATCCTAATTTGGAGAACCTAAAGATCGCATTAGTCGGGAATTCCGAAATATCTCCCGCAAAACTTTCGCGAATGTGAGACGAAGATTTGAAACCATGCTCTTCATTGTTATGGAGAATAACGCAAATCATGTTGAGTATTTACTGACTTATTGTCGGATTTACTCAGAACTGCAGGAAACATGATTCGATAGTTGTTTGTTGTTTGAAAGGTCTTTTCAATGGCCACTGTACAAGAATCATACTAAATGGACCTTGACACTCGACTCACCAGGTGAGTTACTCTGAACACCGAATAAGAGATAGTATTAGATGGAACGGCTAAACCTATTAACTGAGTTTTTCTAGTATTTTTGACAATTATACCCCTAAAATTGAGTGCCCTCGAATCAACGGGACCATTCGATGACGTCATTGGAACTCCCAACGGCCTGGCTGACGAATTCAGTTTAACGGTTGTTAATAACACAGGGATGGACTCGGATTATTTTCGTTATTTCCGTAATACTGCCCGCCTCTAATTTTGATCGTGCCGATCAAAAGTCATTGGTTCATCTTGATGGGGCTTCAGTCTTTCAAAGTGAACAACATTCATCTCAGTCCTAAGGCTACGTTGGATTCTGTAAACCACGTCGTTGATCCTCTTCTTTACCTCGTACGGTCCTTCCCCAAACGGTGTTAGTTTGGGGGAAGGGAGAAACAGAAAAGCGTCCAGCTACATCAATGGCAATTCACGAAGGGTGCGCCTACGTTGTATATCTTCATCTCACTCCTGGACCTTGTTTTGGGACCTTTAGTGGCGCCGCACTCTGGTCATCTTCTGCACCAGCTTTCCACATCGTCTCGACATTGAACCCAATAGAACCTCTGCCTGATATTGTCCAAAGTTTATTGACTCCCAGAAATCCTCCTAATTTTCCTTCAAGACTTCACTTATTCTCTTCTTGGGCAGAACCAATAGGGAAATTGATTACGTCTCATCAGCTGACTCCCATAACCGTTTGAGTAGTCCATTCTCCACAACTAGGGAATCCCATTGTGCCCACATTGCCTTGAAGATGGGTTCTCTGTTCGAAATATCTCTCCAGGAGGGTCTGCTAGTTCCGTCTTCTTTTCAATGTAGAAAGTCCCCAGTGTTTGAGTCGGTTTTCTGGTCCTGTCTCATGTGCGCGGTGGTCCGTTCGTCTCCAGTTAACAGTCTCGTGCGACTTCTTCATGACATTCAATCCGCTGACTATGCTTACAGGCTTCTGGACACGGTCTTCTAGATAAAGCATCCATATTACTATGCAGTCGTCCTGGGCGATATTTGATTCTGAAATGGTAATACTTCAGCTTTTCTATCCATCTGGGTATTTGGCCTTCCGGGTTTTCCATCTCCAGTACTCATTCCAGGGCAACGTGATCGGTCCTAACGAGAAACTTCCCTCCATATAGGTGTTTGTGGAAGTGCCCTGACTATTGCTAGAAGTTCCTGGTGACACATAAAGTCCTTTCATGCTTGTAGTATTCCTGTTTTAGTATACGATTAATCTTTCCTGACCATCTTGCAACTGTGATAACACAGCTGCAAGTCTGGAATTACTTGCATGAATTGGCCTTCTTGCTGTGGGTATGCCAAGGTTGGACTTGAACAAAGCGCTGCTTTCAACTTGCACAGGGGTGAACTCGGATTATTTTCGTGATTTCCGTAACAATATGAATGGATATGAAATACTGAATACGTAAAACTTGATAACTGAGGGCAATTTCTAGTTCATCCAACGAAGATATGTACCCAGCAAAATCTAAGAAGGTTTTATAACTTTATTCCATATGCTGTGAACACTTTTATGTATCTACAACTTGTTTGCCATTTAAATCGGGAAGGCAACAATATAATGTTGTTACAATGACAAAAAAAGTTGTCTATATAGCTAGAAGTATTCAATAGTATTTTTTTGTGCATTTCAAATTTTTTGTGGCTTCATATTATATTAAAGTTTGGTGTATATATGGATAAGTATCATATGAAATCATTATTCAATGCTATAATATTCCATTTCAGCACGCAGTCCTCTGGTTGGCCACCTGAACTCAACAATAGAAGGATTAACAACAATAAGAGCTTACAAGGCACAAGAAATAGTACAACATGAATATGACCAACATCAAGATGTTTTCACAAGTGCCTATTACACGTCGCTTTGTGTTGGGGGAGCTTTTTCATTTTATATGGACCTGATTTCCATATGTTTCCAAACATTCCTTATCGGTAGATGTTTAATGAACGGTGCAGGTGAGTTGAACTAAAAAATTTATGGATAATCTTGAAAATTCACTAAACTTTAACGTTCCATATAATAACCATTTGATGACATGAATTTATCATGTTTTGTGTTGCACACTGTCTGAAACGTCGTGAAATCCGACCTTTTGAGGACCAATACTACAATACGCAGAAAGAAACACCAGAAAGTTCAATATATTACTAATATATTTAGAGTTCGTGTTTTTTGCTTTGAAAATAATGAAAAATTATGTTGACGATTTTTTTCCTATCGATCGATTACACCTGTCATATTCGATATTTTTTCAAAAGTATTCAGTATTTCGAATAATATATGAAAAAGTTGTTCATTTTTTGGTTCCCTACCCATAACAATTTTTTTTCGCGTTATCTTAACTTTACAATTCTTCGTCTAATTCAAATTTTGTAAAATCTGAAAATACAAATTGTCATTCTCGGTGCAAAGTGGCTCTAGTTCTGAATTTTTGAATCGATTTCCAAAATCGATAGACCCTAAGTTATTGTTAATTCTATCTTTGAAAGTTAGTCTCCGGATTAATACCTAAAAATTAATCAAGTTGCTCTTGGTATGCTGTGGAAAGAATTATATGTAGTAATAGAAAAATAAAACACTAAAGTACAATTATTTCATAATAAACATTTATAGAACTAAATCTAATTATGAAGTGATTTAAATGATAACACCAAACGCATTTTTGAACTGAACCACAATACAATAGGCAATACGAAAGATTACGAAGAATGACAGAAAACCTCAACATAACCTTCCCACATATCCTGCAAGATGATATTGAACACCCAGGATTGATCCCAGTCTGTAACACGAATCTTACAATTAACGAAAAGAGCAACACTAATCCGAATGTTATTAAAAATCCCCTTGTAAATATACTGACTACTACTTACAGCGATGCAGACACAATTTTCACAGATGCCTCCAAAACCATCGAAGGAGTGGGATCCGCAGTCGTGTCGACAAATACCTATCAATACAAACTCTCCCCTCTCAGCAGTATACATTCAGCAGAATTATTTGCGATATACCAGGCACTTATACATATAAATGATAATCGTACGGCAAAGAAAAATTCGTCATCTTAACTGATTCTCATCCAAACCTTCCAGAAAGTGTTCGCAAAACATCCAATTGGACAATTGATAAAAAACCAACTGGATATCTTGAAGAAAAAAAAACGGTAGTTTTTATATGGATACCCTCACATATTGGTATCAAAGGAGATAAAGAAGTAGATAACAGTGCGCGTCATGCAATGACCAACGATAACGTGTATATCCTCGGATGTGAAAATCTACTTTAAAAAGAGTGTACTGGATAAATGGCAAAGTGAGTGGCAAAGGTCTTCATCTAAACTAAGAATTCCAATGGTGCCTAGAACGAATAAAAGATATACTCAAGTGATTGTAACCCGCCTCCGACTTGGCCAAACATTTTCTAGTGGACTGTCCAATGTTACATAACTCACGAGTTACACAAGAAATGTCATCATTGTTGGGCCATTCATGTACATTCATGTACCAAACCTAACTGATTATCTGAAAGACATTGGTTTATTCTATGATATATAATTGTATTGGACTGCATTGTATTTTCACATGATATTTTTATATGTACTGTACCGTCGCTAATAACCATAAGGTGGATGCGACTTTATTTAAATAAGAAAAAATTATAACAGCTGTATGTACAATGTATGTTGTCAATTATAATATTTCGGTATGTCTGCCATTTCGCTCAATGCAAATAATGGTTCGCTTGAAAACTTCGTTGACAGCGCTTCTTGACAACTGAGGAATAATATTCGATATACATTCTCGAATTACTGTCTCCAGATGGTTGACATCTCGAAATGGTCTGCGCTTGTAGACTTTTTGCTTCAAATACCCCCAAAATGAAAAATCCAGTGGGGTCAGGTCTGGCGACCTGGTTGGCCAGAGTTGTTCCATATTAGGCCCAATTACCTAACCTCGAAATAGTTCCAAGATACATTGTTCAACATCTACCCAATTATGAATTGGCAATCTATCAAATTGAAACCATAAGTTTTGTCATTCATCAAGGGGCATTTCATCTGAAACTTGACTTATTTAATCATTTTAAAACTGCAAGTATCTCTGTTAATTTAAATTGTCTCCAAAGCAATATGGGCCAATCACTCTTTTGTTTAAAAAACCGCACCACACATTTGTCTTAAAATAATATTGATCTCGGCCTTCTACGACTTACTTGTAGTCACCACCTGTAGTTTTGTGAACTGACTACCCCATTTTAGGTAAAAGTCGCCTCGTCTGTCCATAAAATTTGACAAGTAGAATATGCATTTTCTTCTCTTTGTCCTCGAAACCGAATAGAGAAATGCCACCCTACGTCAAAATCTCGCTCGTTCAAAGTAGTTATAAATTTTGGTTTAAACGATATGCATTTGTGTGAAAAAATTCTCAGGGCTTCCCTTTTAGCACCAATCCTATTACAAATATCTGTTATATTAGTTTGTCCATGCTCTATTACATCCAAGCATACACTTAATTAGGCTTCTTCATCATATACTCTTGGCTTATGAGGCCTTTTAAAAGTATTGTATACTGAACCCGTCGATTTGAACTATGAGATAATCCTGCTCGCAGTAGACTGTTGGATATTTCTTCCAGGATGTCGTGCATTAAAAATGTCCGCTACTTGTCGATGAGTGGTATTTTCTCCGTAAATGAGTACAACTTCTATTTTTTCCTGCAAAGTTAGCATTTTTATTCTACTACTTGATAAAAAACATATTTTTTATTTTAGAGATACTGTCAAACTCTTTGTTATTTCAATTTCCATTACATTCAATTCTGTTGTTTCCATAGCATACTTTTTAGCACAAAAACACCTTGATCGGAGAAACATTGTTTAGAAAGTGTATCACCAAAAATTGATGCATCACGTATGACAATTTTTTAGCATATTTTGATTTTTTTGAAAATATGTGATTAGAAACATTTTTAAATAGGAAGAATCCCTCTAGCAGATTAATGTAGTACATCTCAACTGGTATTTTCAGATTTTACGAAATTTGAATTGGCCGAAAAATTGTAATTGTAAGTTTAAGAAAACTCGAATAAATTGTCTGAATTGGTTCAAATTTGGTAGGTGGGTAGGAACCAAAAAATAAACAACTTCTTCGAAATATTGAGAAATAACCTAACTTTCCTTAATGATTTTGAAAAATTGTAAAATTTTACAGGTGTGTGGATTTTGATAGACTCGTGGTATGTGTTTTTATGAATTTGGTGTAAAACATTATTATTTTTTTTGTACGAGGGTGTTTATTTTTACAGGTGGACGTTCAAAAGATTATAGAAGATTGTGAAAGAGTTTATTGATCAAATTAGTGTCTTTTCTGTCATTCATTTTTTTTTTATTTTTATGGCCTCGTAGATTTCACGTTTACATTTGTGTAATTCTGTTCTCAAAATTTTTGACCCATCAAAATTGAAATTGTGATTGATCTGAGATTCATGTTTGGAAAGGGCAGTTTAATTTTTTTGTCATACTCATGGGATTGGATCTTCGACCTGTGCAATCTTTACATGGAATTTCACTTTTTCTGAGACTTTTTGTTTTTTGAAAGTTGAGAATTAGTTTACTGTTATTAAGTAGGTTATGACCCTTGAATGCGATTGAAATGTCATATTTTGATAAGAGATGTTTCAGTTGTTCTGACAAGACTTGTATATGAAGAACGGTTAGGTATTTTTTGCGTATCGTTTTGGTTTTTTGGATAGATAAGCTATTATAAAAAAGATCGATTCTATTTTTGAAAATTAGTTGTTCGATTAACGTGAAATTTGGCAGGTGTTCATAGTTCCCGTGACAATGCATAATGCATTTGTTAGAGAAAAAAAAACAAAATGGCGGCTCCAAGATGGCGGACGATATTTGTGTTTATGGTCCGATTTGATTCAAAATTGGTATGTGGGGGTTTTCAGGGTCGAAGATCAGGAACTTTCTGACAAAATTCATAAAATCAAAATGGCGGCTTCAAGATGTCCGACGATTTCTGTGATTATGGTCCGATTCTATTCAAAATTGTATGTGGGGGTTTTCGGGGTCGGAGATTATGAATTTTTTGTTAGAATTTATAAATTCAAGGTGGCGGCTCCAAGATGGGAACGAGTTTTGTAATTATGGTCCGATTCGATTCAAAATTGGATGGGGGTTAGGGGTTTTTGGGGTCAAAGATTATGAATTTAGTCGGAGATTATTGATTTCTTATCAAAATTCATAAATTGAAGATGGCATCTCCAGGATGACGGACGCGTTAATCTTTAGATGATCTCCTCGTTGAAGAACTAGATAGCTTAGAACTTACTGGAAAAAGGCCTCATAAAAACGACGCTAACAAAAATGCATAGATTAAGGCGTACTTACTAAAAAGCACAAAATAAAATAATAAAAAAAAACATATTAAAAACCAGTTTTTATTCAAATACCCTAAAAAGTACAAAATAATTGCTTTGGATATGTGACGTAGGTTATTTCGTGAGTTATAGATTCAAAAGCTTGTCGCATCTGTATTCGAAATGAAAACTTTGCGCGACAAGCTCTTGAATCTATAACTCACGGAATTACCTACGTCACACATCCAAAGCAATTATTTTGTACTTTTTTGGGTATTTAAATGAAAGCTTGTTTTCAAAAAGGTTTTTTTCGATTATTTTATTTAAAAGTGCATTTTTGGCTTTGACAATAGCTTTTTCTCTAAATTCTGTGTCTGACAATTTTATGGCTCTTTCGGCCAGCGCGAAAGGGATAAGGATGATTAGAATTGAAATTGGTGTAACGAGAAGACCACTTTCCTTTGCAGTCTAGTCGAGAAGTGAGTTTCCTGCGAAAAATCGTTCCAAGTCTACTAAAAATCTGAGCAATGGCTCATTCGATTCGCGATGTCATTCTGAAAAAGACGTATTTTTCGATTTTTTTTGTTTACAAAAAACAAAATAAATGGCCAGAGTATCCTGCGAAAAATCGTTCCAAGTCTACTTAAAATAGGAGCAATGGCTCATTCGATTCGGGATGTCATTCTGAGAAAGACGTATTTTTCGATTTTTTCCGCCCTAGTTTTTTAGCAATAGCTCAAAAACCATTGATCATAAAGAAAATAATAAAACAGATTCTTGAAGAGGAGAATATTTCCCATGGAAGAGTCCCGGAACTCTATCTCAATTATTTATAATTATAATTCATCGTTGAAAACAGTGTTCCCGCAGGCGTTACGGATGGAGTCACCACCTCCCGAGAGAGCAATGTACATAAAATATTTTCGCAGAAAACTCGCTTCGCGACTAGACTATTGGTGTACCATTCGGTTCGTTATGAATCATGTTTTTGTGTTAAGTTATATATACGGTGAATTACATTTTTTCTGGTTTTTATTGAAATAAGTTAGAACGTATTCAACTTTGTCCTCTAGGATAGCAATTATGCAATCGTCAACATATCTGAAAAAGAATGGTAAATTGAAATCAAGATTGTTTGTTTCGAACTACGCGTCCTGTCTTTTACAAAAAAGTATGTTAAATGTTCCCCTTTTTTACCTCACCTGGAAGGAAAATTGTTATAAGCAATAATAAAACTAAATTATTGCTTTATGGTAATTCTAATTTATCTCTTCTAACATTTATGTATTTCTCTAACCGTAACAATTATTATAGTTGATCAAAAAATTTTTGAGAAAGGCATGAGTTCCCTGGCGAAACGTCAATAAAATACCACAGTATGTCGTAATGACAATGTTTCACTTGGACCTATACCAAGAAAATTGAAGTACTAAATAATTCCTCGACTTCAGCTTGACATTTTTTGTAGAATTATCAACTACATTTCTTGAGATACTACTTTTTTGCAGGTTCATCGGCAGGAGATGTCGGACTAGCGATAATGCAAGGTGGAATGTTAGCAATGTTCGTTCAAATGGGACTACGTCAGTGGTCTGAAGCTGAAAATTCAATGACTTCGGTTGAAAGGGCACTCGAATACACCGATATTGAATCCGAAACAACTGCAGGTGAAGAAGTTCCGAACTGGCCCACCAATGGAGAAATAACGTACAATAAAGTTTCTTTGACATACACCAATTCTCAAGAGAGGGTACTCAAAGATATCAGTTTCACGGTGAAAGCTAAACAAAAAATCGGTATCGTCGGTAGAACTGGTGCTGGAAAATCCTCAATAATTTCCACATTGTTCAGGCTATATAATTTTGAAGGAGATATATCTATCGACGGTGTCGACACGAAATCTTTACCTCTCAAATTCTTGAGGCATCATATTTCCATAATACCTCAAGATCCCATTATGTTCTCTGGTACCATTAGGAGTAACGTTGACCCTTTGAATGAATTCACCGACGAAGAAATCTGGAAAACTCTTCACAAAGTGAGGTTGGATGTTCTTGTCCCGAATTTAGGAACTCACGTGGAAGACACAAACTTCAGTACGGGACAACGTCAGCTGATATGCCTAGCGAGAGCAGTCATTCGCAAAAATAAAATCGTAGTACTTGATGAAGCAACGGCTAATATGGATCCAGAAACTGAACAAATAATACAGAAAACTGTGAAAGAAAATTTCTCATCGTGTACGGTTTTTGTCATTGCTCACAGATTGGAATCTATCTTGGAATGTGACAAGGTTATAGTAATGGATAGAGGTGAAATTGCTGAGTATGACCATCCCCAAGTTCTACGAGAAAAGCCAGATGGATTGTTTACACAAATGTTGAGGGATGCTGGGATTGCGAATGAGCACAAGAAGTAATAAAATAAAAAATATTTCCTGATGATTTCTTTTGGTCTTTTTCATGAGCTTTATTTATTATAACCCAACTGTGGACGAAAATAGATGTTTTTTTATGATTGCATATAAAACCATGGATGCATATAAAGTAAAAACGAGGTCATAGAATTATGACATGAGCATATCTGGATATTGAGTATGTGTGGTTGGAAGTTTCTTTTGTGAATGACATATATTTCTTCTTGGATTTTTCTGTGGTCCTATAATATGATCAATCTAAACATATAATCAATCTAGAAATCTATACACTGTCACTGGTAAGATATAATTACATGGCGCTGGAGACATGCAATCCGACATAACATGCTGAAATTCGGTATGAAGGTAAAGTTTTTGACCTGAATGCGACTATTAGTTTTTGGTCACCTGTCAAACGAAAGTGCCCCACTATTAAAAAATGACAGAAACTATAGCGCACCGAACTTGACTTGCAATATGTCATTTGAAAGAACTTGAAAAACTGTATCCAGAACAGTCAAAATTATTTCTCCAACTGACATCTGTCAAAAATAAAAAATAGCGATGTTCAAAACTTTGCCATTCAATTATTCAAAATATTAAATTTGGCAGGGAGTAACACAACAAAAAAATTAAATTGAGTCTGTTTTAATTTTTCTCCTGTGCGTTACCATCCGAGACGACCGTTCATCCGGGCTTTGACTAGGACGACCCGCGTTTGGTGTAGGGGTCGAATATCTCAATTGGTCAATTGACTGATCAAATTGACTTCGTACAGCTCTAAAAATGTTTTATGAATGATTTATTTCAAAATAACCCCATTCTTCCGAGGACCGTGCCATCCCGGGGTGTCCCTCAGCTGATTTTTTTCATGTATCGGATCAAGAGAGCACCTATTAATATATATATAAAATCCTGTCTACGTGTGTTTTTTTTATGATTTCTGGATATGATATTCTGTGAAGCGAGTTGATCAACTACGAATTAGTATTTTTTGTTTGTGTAGGGGGTAAGCCAAAAGAAGCATCAGATGTCACTCATATTGAATGAAATCTTGTTTACTTGTGGATGTTTTCTTGATTTTTGGGTATCATATTCTATGAGAGCCATATTCATATGGGGAGCCAAAAGAGCGTTGAATGTCAAACACCTATTATAATAAATCCTATTTACGTATGAATATTTTTTTTGCGTCATTATACGGATCAAGAATGTTCCTTCTTTTGTGTATTTGGTGCAAAAAAGTACGCGTGCAAAAAAGTACAGACCTACGTTGTTTAAATACAGGTAATACACAATACCCATCATTCTCATTTCAATCGTTTTTTATTAAACATATTACAATCATATTCCATCCATACTAATTTTTTACAAGATTTATATTAATAGTACAATTGCTGTTATTCTGTATGTTAATTTCAAACGATAGACTGAAATGATTTTGCTTGATATCACTGTCACTGCCTAAACAATAAAAATTAGACGTTTACTTTCAAAACGTTAATAATAATGGGTATTTTCATTTTTATATTAAAAAATCAAAGTATTGGAAAAAATCATGTATGAGACATGAATATAAACCTTTTTTTTGCATTTGCGAGGTTTCATAACACGCCTACGGCTCGTTATGAGAACTTCTCGCGCGTGCAAAAAAAAGTCGTTTTATATTCTTGTATAAATAACTATTATGATTCCACTGGATGTTCAAAAATGCGTATAAAATCTACCATTTGACACCGTACCTACGTACATATTATTTATTAATTTGTGGATATGTCGGTGTATTAATTAAAAGAATCATATTGAGTATTCGAAAAAAATGTGGTTTTGAACGGTGAACTAAAAAACTACTGATTGAAACCGACAAATTCGTAGCAACGTACAATTTTCTTTGAATATCTGTGAGGGACATTTAAGTGATTCTGGAACAATAAGTCCGAATTTATTAAAAACCAGATATTGGTTCCAGTGGGAGTTGAAATGAATATATCAGAAACTGGAGAATGGTTTTTGAAAAAAAGGAAGCAACGAGTACAGCAGTGGAAGTGCGATTCGATACTGAAAGCAGTTTCAACAATGAATACTCCAAATCCCTGACATCATCGAAAGAAAAAACAATTTTTAGTGTTGTACCTATATCGTTATTCCGTTTAGTGACAGTTATAGAAGTATTACAAAAAGCATCTTTTAACATTTTAAATTTTCTGATAAGGGTTCTCTGATGATTTACTGAAATCTTTCATGATCTATCCCTCTAGGCAACTCGTCAGATGGCAGTTACTGTAATAAGAGAAAGTTTAATAGCTAGATGTGTCCGGACAATCTAGGGTTACCTCTTGGGAAGAAATTGAAAAATAAATCAGTTTCTAAATCCATGTAACCGCTTTTGTAAATATGCTATATAATTCTCACCCTTAAGAACACCGAGCAATATATTATGCACAGACTTCACAAACTTAAAAAGTTCACATTTTTTTAATATTATAATCATAAAAAACAGAATTCTCTTCAACCCGGATTGATTTTTGCTCGGGATGGATATATTTCAGATGTAGGTACATGGTCTTTATTTCAGAGACATGTTTTGAAAATAATTGTTATTGTAGAGAAAAGTTACCCTGACTCTAGTGAATAGGCTAGGACACGAGAGAGAGAGAGAGAGAGAGAGAGAGAGAGAGAGAGAGAATATGTTTATTGTTACTAAGAGTTATCTGTTGTTAACAAACACAATGTTATAAAGTAAGATTATAGATCTTATTTTGTGTGATTGTACAGCTTATTTTGAAATTATATCATTAGCTTATTGTAAATAGTTAAGTTTTCACAATAACATTAATAAAATGTAATATAATACAATAAAAGAACATAAATAATATAGATTAAACAGATAATATAAAAAGATGAAAAGATTGGTATACTTAATAAACTAGGATATCACGTTGAAAAGGGAAACATTCTCAATTGAATAATGATAGAAAGATTTTCCTGTGAATTGAAAAATCCACGATTAAAATGAAGTTATTTTTTGTGAATGTCTAACAGTGTGTCATTAAAGTAATCTTGTAGATTATAATAGGCTTCATCACTCAATATGATTTTTGGTTTAAAAAAAAATAGTATTAGCGATGTTGTTTCTTTAATTTCTAGCGGGAGTTTATTGTACACCTTAATACCATTATATATAAGTGAGTTATGTGTGAAAGTTGAATTGGGTATTGGAAGCCTGAGTTGGTTAGCTTGACGGGTTGAATATGCAGTGCTTGTGACTTCATAATTAGCTCTGTTCTTGTGGATTATGGTCACTGTTTCCATTATATATATTGAAATGACTGTTAGTATTTTATGCTCAAGAAAGAGGGGTTTACATGAATATTGCCTCTTGGCCTTACAAAGATATCTGATGGCTCTTTTCTGTAAGACAAAGACTGACTGCATAAGTGTGTTACAGCAACCTCCCCAGAAGGCTATACCATACCGCAGTTGGGAATCTATCAAGGCTTAGTACACACCCTTAGCGTTGGTAAAACCTAGCTCTTTCACAACATTTCTTAGCGCGTAACATCCAGATGCTAATTTTTTATTGAGATGTCTGATGTGTTCGTCAAATTTTAGATTTTTATCTAGATGGACTCCTAGAAATTTTGATGTGGTGCTGTTTTCGATAGTGTTTGTTCCTAAAGAGATATCTGAAAATGTACATTTGAATGCTATTACATTGGTTTTTTTGGTGTTAAGTGTTAGGAAATTAGAATCGCACCAATCTTTTACTTTAATCATATCTGCACTCATTCTGGTATGCAGCCTGTCTTTGTCTTTGTCATGCCATATTAATGTAGTATCGTCATGCCATATTAATGTAGTATAGTATTGTCATGCCATATTAATGTAGTGTCATGCCATATTAATGTAGCAAAGATGGTGAGTTTTCCTGTAATTGGGATGTTAGTCAGATCGTTGATGTATAGGAGAAACAGGACGGGACCCAGAGACGAGACGAGAAATTATTATCGCTTTAAATATGCTTCAAAATACATAACGCATATATAAATGTACCCAGAGATTTTTTTTGAGTCAAATTTCAATTACAGCAGTTTCCATTCGCTTTTGAAAGTCAGCAAATTTTGAAGCTACTATTATTGGCGCTCTTTGTGATGTAAACGACCGAGCAGCTAGAGCTCGTCCAATATTGAAACGACCACTTTGGCCTTCCCCTACCTTACAACCAATTCTTCTCGAAGATGCCCGAACTATGGCTATCAATAGAAATTTCATAGGCGTACCAAATGATTTGGTATAGGCGATACACAAGACGTAGAGAACTCACACTCCTATGACTTCTGAACGGAAAAAATATTTTTCGACAAATCTGCCAGAGGGATATAGATATATTTGTATAAAAAAAGTGGAATAAATAACTGCACTACCTATTTATTAATCAAACAAACCTTACCTTTCAAACGCTGCATGCCAAGACACTGGTGAAGATTTGCCGTAGCATAAGCTACCACAGCAAATCGTGTCCACTCGTGTTTTTCCCCTCTCCACCTACCAAACGGTCGTTTCAATATTGGACGAGCTCTAGTAACAACCATTAACACATGCATAAACATTGAAGTATGGCACTGAAGTAAACAAATTCAATGGCCCATAGCTATGGTCCAACTGTCACCACCGCAGCGCTGCGATCTTAACCCGAGAAGCATATCCAAAACCGCTTAGGGAATCCAGTATTCTAAACCCCATTGGTTGAGAATCTCACCCCACTCGTTTCTTGCTCGCGACATAGGGGACTTCATCAGCAGAAACCCTCGATGAAAACGTTTTTTCGGGATCAATCGTTCGTTGTTTTGGGTCCCGAGACAAGTCTAAGTGTACCCTTCGCACAACTTTCAGTTTCTGTAGATATACAAAATGTATTCGTCGGGTTCTATTATAAATTACTAATATAATGTATATTTTGCATCATATTGAATTATATGTATTATAATGAAATTGGTGATGGATAAACATATATTTATTTATAAAAAAAAATAAACAAAATTCCAATAACCTTTAATAAAGTTGCAAGTGAAATTCACTTCACGATCCTAACTAAAATACGATCGAAGCTTGGACCATATGTACGTCATGGCAGCGGTTGCATATTCTCAGTGAACGATCTGAATATATTTCTAGAGCCGTCTCCACTAGAATGTTTCACATTGTTTTCCATGAATATAAGAACGTTCAACTTCAAAACTCTAAATGAATTTTGGAACTCAGTACTTTCAATCTAAAATATACACAGGTCGTTATAATCTTTTAATTTCTAGTTTCTCCAACTAAATCAAACTCAACTGTTGTTATTCATATTTCACTTCTTATACGACTATGAATTCTTATTCTCTTCAAGTTTTGGCAATTTTCTAGTCCAGTGAACATCCATAGGAATCATTCGAAGGCAAATAGATTCAAGTTTATTTGATAGACCTTTACATTTACAAAAAATAAATTCCGAAACTTATAGAGGTCGACTGTATTTCATAAGAAATGTACAATCGACTTAGAATGCCATTATATATTTTTTATTTCAAAAAGATATTGCGTTTGAAAGTGTACCCTTGACGTCACGGTCATCGAAAACACTTCCTCCGTAATCCACGTTCAGAAACACGCATTAGTGTTCTTGTAAAAAATATAGCTCACAGCTTGATATACACCACTAATATATAATTGAACTCGGTTAATTGATAGACTCATCCAAAAAAAATCCCATTTCACCAACTGTTTTCTTTATTTAAAACATTCAAAGTTTCTGAACCGGCCTTCCTTTTGATGAAGAGCGATCATTGGCAACACCGCAAATCTCAAAGACAGTTTCCACCCAGTTCCTATTCTCATGGAATAATATTGAGATTTGAGGTTAATATTCGTTTTTAACAACTTTAATTTCTCAATATCATAAACGATTTGGTATGTTTATAATGGAACAAGGCTTCGTAAAAGCAGGTTCAGAAAATTAGGGTGGATTATGAGATTGACTATTTTTATTTAACAAATATGAATTTTTTGGGTGCTGAAATGAAAAATGTGAATACGAAAAGGTAAACAATTTGTGTTAGGTATATGGCAAAAATGAATATCGAGATCATATTTCAACTGACTTATTCGCATCAAAAAAGTAAATCAATAGATATTATCTTTTCACAGATCTACCAGAGGCTCCTATGGTGATAATGCTGTTTGCTACGTACAGTTGAAACATCAAGAAAACGTCTGCAATGTGGAAGCAAAGCTCACACAGGGACATAAAATCCACAAAAAAAAAGTTTGGTTCAGGTAAACGAAGAAGCAATGTCCTAGAATGCCGGTGTTTAGACTGTCCGGCATCTGAAAGTATGTTGTAACGATATATCTGTTACATTTCTTATTGATATTCTCAGAGATACAGAATAATTAAGAGTAGCTAAAGTTACCTTAATAACTCCAATCTACGAATCACTGTTGAAAATCTTAGCGCCATCTAACGGCGAACAGTCATTGGAGTTGGGAGGAAGATGAGCGAACGCATAGATTCTGACAGGACGATCGTATTAGAAGGAATGCAGCATGCCATTCTCGGTCCTTCTTAGCGATCGAGCTTCGATCGAGAGATCGTGGTTCTGAAACTTGTCAGTCATTGAGTTGTAACGATATATCTGTTACATTCCTCATTGATATGCTCAGAGATTCATTGATTCACTTCAATTGACGAATCCCTATTGAAAATCTTAGCGCCAACCAACCGTGGGTAACGGCGAATAGTCATTGGAGTTGAGAAGATGAGCGACAATTCATTCTGACAGCACGATCATATTAAAAGGAATGAATATGCCATTATCGGCCCTTATCGAGCTAGCTGTAATAGAGATAACTTGTAAACTTGTGTTCTGAAACTTGTCAGCCATGATTCAATGAAATTGAATTTGTTCATGTTGAACTAACAAATGAATTAGAGCTTTTTCCTTTCTTCTGCGAAAGTAATTTCAAATCAGTGAATTATTGTGTCACATCAAGTAAGGTATGTGGAAATATTTTTGATCAAATGAGATATAAGCCATCTTGGAATATATTTTTTTACGAGAGCGTCAGATAGCTCTTCACAAAGAATAACTGATATCTAGACTCATCTATCGACGTTGTTCAGTATACAGTGAATTAGATTCATTTAGGTCAATCTGATAATCGATTACAGTGCTATTTATTTTTTCAATGAGTTCCGTTAGAATCATGGATGTCACATGTGATATATCAGATTGAATTAAGATATCAGTGTTCAATCTTATCTGATCAGATTGCTTTCTCTGACAAGGCTTCAATGGAATTTAATGAGGGTTTCTCGAAAATACGATATCACTTACACTGTATTTGGACATATTTTTTTTATATTGATCTTAAAATATATGATATAGTTGAATAATATATATTTTTCATGATTTATTGAATATATCTATGGTATGGTTCCTTATTTGGTGACAATTATCATCAAGCTGCGATTTTGGTTTTGATTTAGGTAAAGCGATCACATATATATATATATATATATATATATATATATATATAGAAGAATCCTTTTTAAATTCGGGTATGCAGTCAACAGGGGTATGGAAAAAAAGTGTACTCTTTTTTCTATTCAAGCTTTCGAGTCATTTATTGTCTCTTCATCAGGAACTCTACAATGAATTAAATTGAACGTTATAAGATTTGAAAACCAAATAGGCATATGTGTACTTACAAAAGTGAGGTTAAAAATCCCTTTCACTTGCAGCAATTTATAAAATACCATGTCACAACAGACAACACTCTTGGTAAAGTCATATATAGTTAAAACTTTGATCAAAATTGATCAAGATTACTTAAACATAAGTGTATAAACATTTTAAAATTCCAAATGGGCTCTTATGGAGGTCATGTTGGATTCAAGAGGCAGTGGTGACAAATGAAAAATGAATGATTATTGAAGTATATGAAGTTGACAATTGACAAGTATGAAAAATAGATCTAAGACCTGTTGCCAACATACAATGCGGTGAAAAATAATATCACCAAACAAATACAGGGTACCAACTATGTTAATTGAAACGATTTTGGTATGTCTCATAAGGAGACTCCAAAGAAAATATGAGTTTTTTAGAAAAAGTGAAAAAATTACAAAGTGAAAAATTCAATCCCACCATTCCAGGGGACACAATTATGTTATGTATTGAATTGTGGTCTGTTCATAGGCACAATTGTTGTCTGTTGTGACATGGTATTTTATAAATTGCTGCAAGTGAAAGGGATTTTTAACCTCACTTTTGTAAGTACACATATGCCTATTTGGTTTTCAAATCTTATAATGTTCAATTTAATTCATTGTAGAGCTCCTGATGAAGAGACAATAAATGACTCGAAAGCTTGAATAGAAAAAAGAGTACACTTTTTTTCCATACCCCTGTTGACTGCATACCCGAATTTAAAAAGGATTCTCCTTTAACTTAGACAGTCGTCTAACCTTCACAACTATATATATACATATATATGTATATATTTAAACCTTGGAATTTGGAATATTCTTTGATTTTATAGAAAACTTTCTGAAGAGGTATTTGACGATTGGTCAAACATAGTTCTCATATACTTTCTCTTTAATATCATTGGAATTGAAGTCATTTTCGTATAATTCTGATTTTTTTAATTCTTTGTAAAGTATAGTCTTGGCTGCTCAAGATCAGAATAAATTATCTTTTCTTTATATAGAACAAAGATCAATTTTGATTAAATCATAAAATAATTCTTTAATTTCAGTATTGGACATTACTGACATATCTCAGCACAAGCTGATTTGTATGCTCAATTAATTTTAAGCAATAATCTCTTGATGAGATTACACTCATTTGTAACAACTATGCGTTGAGGAGTGCATTGAAAAATTCCAAATTTCAAGAAGTTGAATTCTTGTATATTAAATTCTGACACAGGCAATATTGTTTTTCATGTTATATTGCTGAGAAAACATTCAATGGACAAGAAGCTGATGCTTATATGGTCCACCTGATCGGTAGCCCAGCAGCTATAAGTACGCCGCTGACTGCGAGCCATACACAATCAGAGGTACATCGTCGTCGATAAAACCGACAGGTTCAGCAAATAAAAAAAACAGTATTTCTTTTCTTTTTCTGGAAATTAAATGAATTTTTCTTACAGCAGATATATGATACATATATGTTATCAAATTGGAAACTATGTATATTTGTAAATAGACTAATATGAGTTTGGTATTTGTTTTATTATTGTAGTTATTCACAGAAGGAAACGTTATTTGATTTGCAATTATGATTAAATAGGGAATTTGAATTTTCATCCCAATTTAACAAAAAAAATCTGGCGCCCATTCAAATTCACAATTTCTCAAAACTTTGCTTGAAACATAAATATATTTTAAACTAGCAAGGCGGACCAAAACTCCACACCGCTCTTCACTGAATAGTTTGGGCATTCTATTACAATAAATAACTTGTTTTACATTACATTGGCGCTCAACAATTAAGTGACTACTTAAAATTGTTTTTTTGAAAAAATAACCTTTTTCTTTTTTCTTCTGTAAGAATACAGCAATAAACTTTAAACCTTGGTTTGGAAATTCATCGCTGAACTTGTCGAATTTTATCTTAAAGTATTTTATTTGACTTTATTTTTCTGAATTGACCTATATATTATTGACCTTGATATTTGTCATATTTGGTATGGTTTCTGATTTGGTGATAATTATCACAGGGTGTTTTTTCTGACCTAGGTGAAGCGATTATATATATATATATATATATATATATATATATATATATATAAACATATATATAACATGTAAATCAATCAAAGGAATCTCGTAATCAATTTTTTGACTGATTATGACAATATAGTCTGATAATATATTTAATTCTACCCAAAAACATAATTATTTTATTGATCTTGCTAATACGAAAATACCCGAAACGAAGCGTTTCCTCATTCTACATTGTATTTTTAATTCATTGCGAAAAGTATAAAAACCATGAGATTGGATTTGTTACTCAATGATGAATTCTATGTCGAAAATTTAAATCAAGTTTTTCTGGTCATTTGCTGTTTCCAGAATAAAGGAGAAAGAATTTGCTACCCACAAATTAGAATAACAAGCGCCACAACAGACAACAACAAAGAAGTACATTTTTTACGTGATAATACTGTGAACTGAATAGAGGAGGATAATCTAACCCTTCACATAATTTAACGGGAAATTTTTGTATTTCTTTTATTCATCAATCTATCCAAATCTATTTTGAAAAAGAAGTATTTAAAAAAGTGTTTGTGTAGTAGTGACATTTATGCATTCATTCATGTCATTTGCTGAAAATTATACAAAATATGTAAGTTCTTACCTGAGACACGTCTGAATATCTTGAACAGAGAAAATAATATAAAATTCAACTTCTTAAGCGAAGCGGGATTGTCCAAATTAATTGTTGATACGGCTCCGTCGAGTTGAGTCTTGCCGCTGTGTTACCTACCTATTTTGCCCCATTAACACGAATTCAAAAGTCAAAACGCGTCGTTCTCAGATACTTCCGGAGGTTCAAAGACCCTTTTCCGCCTTTTTCAGCAATAAGAAACGTTCAAAACACATCTTAATTATAATTTATGAAATTTGTTAAGCCTTTTCCACTATCTACATACATTTTGAACAAGCACCGACTTTGAATTTGTGTTCATGGAACAGAAATACAAAAAACTTTTCAACAAAAAATTAAACCGACGAAAAAATCAACTGAAAAGCAAAAAATAAAATAAACCTTCTTAGTCTAAATGATAATTGAGCTCCTAAACTAATGTAAGTAACTGATTTTGAGTCGGCGCCAAACAAACAATTATCGAAGATCATTATCTATGAAAGAAGTAATCAAAACGCAGCCGTGCATCTCGCTTTACGCTTTACTTAATTCAATTGCTAGTCTGTTTGGCGCCGACTCAAAATCAGTTACTTACATTAGTTTAGGAGCTCAATAATCATTTAGACTAAGAAGGTTAATTTTATTTGCTTTCAGTGATTTTCTCGAGTTAATTTTGATTAAAATTTTATTTTCAATTTTGTTGCTGAAATCTACTAATTACAACCTATTTAATTTTTGATTACTTCCAAAATACTTACTTACCTAGCTTACCTCAACTATCAAATAATATGATTTTTTATTTTAATTATTTATTATATAATGTAAATTAATTTTGAGAGTTCTGGTTAGTTGATTTCATCACTTTGTATATAATTCCATCCTTTCATAGAATTTAATCATTTTGACGGATGTAGGAGGGTCTGTCAATGTCAACTACATATGAGTGTCAAAGTTCACAAGTGAAAAATCAATTATCCCCTATTTTTCTACCCGTAAGGGTGGATAATTCCATTCGAAATCCAAATATGATCAACTATGAGGTACACCCTATCTGATGAAAGAAGAATCATCCAAATCGAAGAACCCAGTACAAAGTTATGCCTAATAGAATCGGTTAACGGACCAGAATTCAGAGGGTGAGTGATCAATAGCCTTCATTTCGCTACCCTGTGGGTGGATTTCCTCTTTTAAATTCAAATGGGACCACTTTCGAAGTACACCCTAACCACTGAAAAAAGAATTATCGGAATCGGACGCCTCAGTAAAAAGTTATGCGTGATCATACATAAAAAAATATTATGGAAAAAAAAATACGGGTCGAATAGAGAACCTCCACCTTTTTGGTTTCGTCGGTTAATAAGTACCAACTCGGTGGAGCCGTATCAATAGAAAATGAACCATACAAAATTGGTATGCACTACAATTATTCATAATTAGAATTATTTCAGAACACTTCTCGAAAATTCTATATAACACTGACATAAGTAGATGGAATAGATTGTTCTAAAATATGTTACATCGATCGATCAACCTCAAAATATTTCACAACGAATTGACATAACCTTAAAGACGACAAAAGCACAATCACAGAACGGATCAAAGACACAAATCACAAAAACACCCTGTGTGGTCTTCAATTCAGTTTACTGAATTATGACAAGAAACGACGTCGACGCCATCTGAAACTCTAGATAACTCCCTTTATCAAGTGGGCTGGTGTCCCCCAGTTTGTCCCAATATTTTACTTGTTTTTTAGACATCTTACTCTGTACCTACCACGACCGGGCATGGACGGCGAGTACCAGTGGCGGATTTACAGATTTGCCGCCCGTAGGCTATTCAATTTTTGCCGCCTCTAAATTTTGATATCGCTGAGATCATAAAAATTATTTTTTCAGTTATGATTAATTACTTTTTATATCAAAAAAAGTAATTTTAATGCCATATCGTATGGATTTTTAAAGATCGTGTTCACAGTAAACACGATAACTTTCGAAAAAATCATTTTTTCACTTCAATTTTTTTTAATATACTCATTTGACTGGAGAGAAGCGGTTGCTGCTTAGTATTGTTTTATCTTATTATAATTAATTCATTCCGATTGGCATTTTCTGAAAAAGTTGGCTTTGTGAAAAAGTTAACAAATGTACTAATGTAAACATTCAATTTAAATAATTCGTGCACGACATGAGCGCTTAAGGCATGCTCATTTGGATTTTCCAAACTTTTTCTTACTACACATAAAATAATTAACTGATGACATTTTCTAATCAGCAAATTGTCTAACTTCATATTTTGTGGAGGGAGTTTTTTTATTGTCAAGTCGCAGTCGTTCAACTATTAGTCAATTACAGTCAGTATTTTTTACGCATAAAGAAATAACTTTCTGAAATTGAATTTGACAATTTGCAAAATTGCTGCAGCAATCATGATTAGACCATCGATATTATATCAAGATTGAATTGTGTAAGGAGATCTCATAATTATTAGGTACACGGAGAAAAAATTATAGCAGTTATCAGTGAAGAACATATGTAAAAATAACTAAAATTTCGATTTTTGTTAAATATTTTAATTCCTCACCAATTTTCGAAATTCGTATTTTGTGTGTGTATAATATTTTTTTTTTTAATTTCTAAATCGAAATAAAAAATTTATGAACTAAATTTGCCGCCTCTTAAAATTTGCCGCCCTAGGCTCCAGCCTACTCAGCCTGCTGGTAAATCCGCCACTGGCGAGTACACAGAACAGATTGTGGGCGAGTATAAGCTGAGCAAAATTTAGGCTTTGGTAAAATGTGTGTTGTCTGCCAGCCACTGGCTGTTAGACTATAATGGGAGAACGACTGTGGCACTCACTCAGCTCTACTCTTAGATTTGAAATCTCTCAGGTTGTATATTGGACAAATTCCAAAACTGTGTTCCAATGGGTTCGATCTGAATCTCATAGATTCAAAGTTTTTGTAGCTCAGCGACTGGCCGAAATACATGACACATTGGAAGTACGTAGCATCAAAACAAAATGTCGCGGATGAAGCGACGATTTCTCTGGCAGGAGTACATGGTTATTTGGTCCTCAATTTTTGAGCAAAAACATCGAAAATTGGCCTAAAGAAAAACCTATGAAGTCAGACGAGAGAAATCAAGATATTTTGGAAATAAAAAATGATTACGTTTCTGTAAACTTCCTCAAGGAAGACTTGATAATTCCTGATCAACAGAGATTTTCAAAAAGGAATCTTATTAGAATTGCCGGGGTAGTAATAAAAACACTGGAGATCTCAGGGTTTCAGAAATTCAAAATGCGGTAAAACTCATCTACAGAAAGATTCAAATGGGCGCATTCTACGAAGATTCAGCTTCACCGAAAATAAATAAGTATTTACACGAATCTAGCAGACTTTTTACTTTCTCGTGCGAGTTGGGCAAAGACGGTATAATAAGACAAGGAGAAATATTGGACAATTTAAAATAAGCCTATGAAGACATGAAAAAACCCATAATCTTGGATCCGACACATAAGTTGACAAAATTAATAATTCATTTTTATCATGAACAGGTATTCCATCATGGCCATAAAACGGTCATCAATAATTTAAGACAAACATTTTGCATTTTACATATTCGACAAGCAGTTAAAGACATAAATATATCATGTCAAATGTGTAAAAATAGAAAGGTTTGCCAAAAACGCCCAACATGGGACAATTACCATTATGTCGTTTGGAACCTACAGTAAGGTGCTCCATTGAAACCGGAGTGGACCATTTCGGACCGATTAATGTTGCTGTGAAAATGAGCAGAGAAAAAAGATGAGGGGTGATTTTCACGTGTATGGTAACAAGAGCCATATATTTGGAAATCGCACATGATCTCATGGAAATCGCACATGATTCACGCACTTCGCCAATTTGGTTGTAGACGTGGATTCCCTGAAGAAATCCATAGCGATAATAGAGGTAATTTCAAGTCAGCAGAAAAAAACTTTCTATAGCATTGATTAATTTGAATCAGACAGAAATCACCAAATTCTGCAATATGAAAAACATCAAATAGATTTGCAATCCACCGCCAGCTCCACATTAGAGAGGAACATGTGAAAGATTAATTGAATCCGTAAAGAAAATTATGAAGGAAAAGTTGACAACCAGATTTCCACAGGAATACATTCTTCGGAAGGTATTTTCTGAGGTTGAAAATATAATTAATTCAAGGCCATTGACTCACGTGTCCAGGGCCTGATTAAAAGGTGTGGAGGCCCTGGGGCAACAAAGGAGTGGAGGCCCCTAATTATTGTTCAAACAAGCTTTTTTTTTATTTATTGCGGAACAAATCAAATTATTTCGACACGAGCATATGTAGGTATAATAAAATACAAGAAATAAATTAAATTACAGCGTAAACAAAGGGATTCTTGCGAGCTTTTTTCGACGAAAAATCATTGATGATTTCGGTCAAATCCAGCATCCGGAGAAAATCATTCTCAATGCTAAGAAGCGATAACTTTGATAGGCGGCTTTGTCTCATCGTAATTCGCCTATTTTTTTCATTTTGGAAAATGAGCGCTTTCTAGTGCAATTTGACATCATCACATTCTCAGTTGTAATATCCCGAAAGAGTGAAAATAATTCGACAGATTTTCGAAAACTTGTTGCCAGGCAATAACCTAACTGGCTCGAGTGGCTATTGCCAACAAGTTTGAGAAATAAATCTAGATAATTATTTTCTACTGTATCGAACTCTCGTGTGGTATTCTTTAGATTATTTTTTGATGTTACGATCATAAACACATTTCCTTGCAGAATTATATAATGTACTAAACCGGATTTGCAAATTGATGACAGACGTCAAATTAAAAATATAGGTTGTCAGACAATAAATACAAAATACCTCAAATTATTCCCGCGACAATTTTCTAGGTAGAATATTCCCACTATTGATTGGCCAAAACCTATATGAATTATTTGAATTGAACGTTTCCATTGGTTGTCAAAAAATAATCACTGTAATTTCAATGTTTGAGAATGTAGCTCTGAAATTTTGGTTTTCAAGAATTTGATAGTAGAACATCTTAGATAGATAGATAGATAGATAGTCCTTTTCATAAGGATTTACATTTGTTGCGGAATGTCATCTTTCTCTTAGACTCACACTTTCAGATT
The DNA here is from genome assembly GCA_018342105.1 of Gonioctena quinquepunctata. Taxonomy (NCBI): domain Eukaryota; kingdom Metazoa; phylum Arthropoda; class Insecta; order Coleoptera; family Chrysomelidae; genus Gonioctena; species Gonioctena quinquepunctata. Next base: position 150,321 of record JAFIRS010000190.1, read on the forward strand.
TCGGGGATTTCTCTGTTACAAGCGCGCCACTCAGCGGACACTTGTCAACGCCAATAAATATGAAAAACCGGTATAGACGGGCAAAGTGTTTGTAGAATCGGCAGAAAAATAGTCAACAGAATTTGAACTTTTGTTCTATTATGGAATGCGCACAGGGCTCTTATAAATAATTTGATGCAATCATATTCATTAATTGAAATATTATTTTCTTTTGCTTATGATTATTGAATTTCATTGTGTATCTAGATCGCTTGTGTCATTCGAAGAATACATCGACAGAAAATCCTTCATTTAATAAAAAAAAAATATATTTTTTTTAAATTCAATTGTTCTTGTTTTTACAGCTAATTTCGATACAATATAATATTTTGTATAATAGTATGATGTTTTACTTGGTGATTGTTTCCCGCATATACACATGATTCATCAGATCGAAGATTAATATTAACCATGGATTTTGAGAAGAATACGAAACATGTTTTTGAATGTTTAAAACGAAAAATGAGAGGAAAAAGTGGGAGAACTGCTCTTTCATTGTCAGATTTTTTATATATAATTTTGCATATCCTTCGGAATTTGTTACGAAATTTTACCTAAAAATTTATATTGTGGAGGCCCCTTCCTTGTGGAGGCCCCGGGGCTGCAGCCCCGTTTGCCACCCTCTTAATCCGGCTGTGCACGTGTCTGTCAACTCTGATGACTGTGAGGCTATGCCACATCATCATTTTCTGAATGGAACACATTATGCTGCTCTACCTTGCATATCCACCGAAAAAAGGGATCTGAATTTTCTTTCAAAATGGAGGGCTTCACGAAAATTGGCAGACTTTTTTTGAAAGAGGTGGACTTTAGAGTAATTACCATTTCTTGTAAGAAGAAGTAAGTGGTTTACCGATTGTTGAGATATTTGCCTTTACTGACCAAGCGACAATTTTTTTGGTGGGGAATAAAACCGTATTTCCGAAAACAAATTATATTCCCGATTAGAAAACATTCCAATGTACGTCATACATGATTTTTCTGGGGAGAAAAATGGAGAGAACTATAAGATATGAACGATCAAAGTCGTCCTTTCTCCAGGGAGTTTGCCATTTTCAAAGATAACGAAGCTTTTCTTTAGAAAAATACTTTACATATTTTCGGTACTTATATAATACAATGCGTATTGGAATATCTAGAGCTTTTTCGTTGTGTAAATAAAAATTAACAAAAAAAATTCAAAGTGTCGAAAATTCAATAATTATTGATTTTTGTGACAGCACTATCATTCAAGTTGTAGAAAGAGTACAGTGTTCAGGAGTACGAAATGTACATTCCCCATTCGTACTCATGTGTGTGATGAGTGCCATACTATGCCGGTTATACATCGTACTATTTTCATATGGAGAAAATTTTAAATGACATGACAGACAGATTCACATTCACATGTCAATTTTCCCAAATTAAAATCTACTCATGACGGGATTCTACATATGGATATGCCCAGCGAGTTTCATATTCTGGATATTTAAAAGGTCTAAGTACTGAAATAAATGTAACCAAGAAAAATGGTATATAAATTTATTTCATAACATCTCAGCCCACAGTAACCTGATCATTTGGTCATTGTTAATAGATGTTTTCAAGGTCGCCCAAAACAAATATACAAACAATATTACTCGCAAATAAACATCTTTATAAAAAAACTAATTTTGAAATAGATCATTACAAATGAAGAAAAAAGATATCCAATTATTTCTCCTGATTTACGGACGATAAAATAGCTAGTAGTTTTCATCTGTATATTCTTTACATTTTTTCATTCTACCTTAGATCACTGCAGTTTGCCGAAATCATTCAACCTATCAAATGAGACTCATTTGAAGGAAAGTAGGTCAGGTCTTTTTATATAAGTCACCACTCGACCTTTCAACAAATCGAACTAAATTCGTTACACTCCAGAACGTTTCTTTCTCGAAATCGCGAAAAAACACTTCTCGGGGTTTATTTTCGTACTTCAATGATCATCTTAAGATGTTTTTTCATTAAAAAATAAAAAAAGGTTTCCTTTTATAGAGCCAAAATATAAGAATACTCCCAACCACTCCAATATCTATGATAATTTTTTCCAAATTATTTTAAATATATTGGAAATACCCAACATCACGATATAGTCAAACTATTGGAGTGCTTAGTTTAGAAAAATTCTTTTTTCTGAATTCATTTCAGCATACTGATCATATTCACCCACTACTAAGGATTATAAAAATTAGTATCATCTGGGGAACACAAATACAAAAATAGCCTGCCTACAAGTTTCTTATTTGTATTTCTGATAAATAGACAATTATTTCCAAGATTTTCAAGAACAGGAAGACTTATCTCTTAGAGCATTTCATCTTATCATTCGGAAAATAAGGATGATGGTAACTTTATAGAAAGAAGATGTATATATATTTTTCATGGAGTTAATAATCTGATACATTTTTGTACTTCCAGTCTTGAAAATCATGTTTTACAACAACATCCATAATTCAAGCAGCTGTTTGACAACTGATATAGAAACAACAAGTTAACGAAGTGGCCAAAAAAAGAATGTTGAAGTTTTACTATTTGTGAAAAATGTTGACTAAACCTCATTTAATATACTTTTTTTACATTGCTTTCCCTGAAGTAATATATATATATATATATATATATATATATATATATATATTTATATATATATATATATATATATATATTATATGTGTGTGTGTGTGGTCTTTCCATGGTATGGAAGGTGACAGCATATAAGAGAATATTGCATTACAACAAGAACTTTTCTGACCAATGTTCAATGATATTTTCTGATCTAGGTAGAGCCCACTGATTTTGGTCGACCAAAGTTCTGCTGAATTGCGCTAAATTAAACTTGAATTGCAGATGAACTTCAAGGAAAAAATTAAACCAGCATTGAGGACGACAACTGCTTGTTGTCTTAAACCTGTCCTCTAATCGACGAACTATTAGAGAAAATAGCTTATAATGTTTTTTAATTATTACAGACTCTGAAGAATCATCTGCAAACATCGGGACCAATCCATCGGATATTTAGTCGGGCAGATCATAAATTCATTAATTAACACTATGAAAAATAATTTATGTTAACACACTATATATTATGTATATATTATGTATATATATATATTATGTATATATATATATATTATGTATATATATATATATATTATGTATATATATATATATATATATATTATGTATATATATATTATGTATATATATATATATATATATATATATATTATGTATATATATATATATATATATATATATGTGTTCGAGTTTCAGTTGCAAGATTTAAGGTACTATCTATATAGGGAAAATAGTAGTTAGTTTAATCGCATCAGAAGACTAATTACACATATCTATCATAATGATGGTATGACAAGACAAGACAACCCAGCGGAAAACGAAATCGATATCCAGGGAAATTAGACGAGCATAGCGATTGATCGATAAATTTGCAACAATAAAGGAAATAAATTAGCAAAATAGAAATCTGAAATTGATTTAGATTTTCACAAGCGGAAGTTGGAAAATTAATACATGGAGTGTCAATGCATCCAAACTTTTACGATTTAAAATATAAATATTATATTTTCTTAACTTTGTATGCGTTTGTAATAATAATAATAACTTTATTTAAACTTTCTTCCATAAGCAACACTGCTTCAATCACAATTTTATTAGATTTTTTTTCCGAACGGTTTGACTTTTTATCGATATCATATTGTTGTTACTACTACCGCTTGTTGGGATGTCTTGTAGCTGATATAAGACAGCGATTGAAAGACTGGACCATTTGCTCTAGACAGATCGTACCTTTATATAGGTTTCTTTTGATGGCCGCTTTACAGTTCACATCGCTCATAAAATCTAACAATGAACACAAAATACATGGTGCTGCCACTGTTGCGCACGATTCAAGGGAATATATTAAAACTGGAAACAGGAAATTTCGGGCTTTGCGCGAAAAACTTGGTATATGATCACATAACATCCATTGGGACAAGACGTTACAATTAAGCAATAAAATTTATATATAACAAAAGAAGGAAACAAATAGGGTTTTGGTAATAAAAATGAAGGTTCTGTCTATTATATTAGTGTGTTGGAATTTTCAAATAACTTTCAAAAAATAGTTCCACATTGATAATTCGATTTATGGAAATAAGGTCTATATTTCCTCATGATTGAAAAGAGGAATCCCAAAAATAAATGAGTTACCACCCATAATAACTATTTCAAATCTTCTGGAATTCACGAAACTTTTGTAAGGGACAGAAATATCAGTATATATATATATATATATATATATATATAATTGTTTTTGTTTGACCAAAACCCTGTCTGTATTTCTTCAACAATTTCAATATATAAAATAATTATTAATAACCCCTACCGTACCGTGTACTATAGAGGGAAAAGGCAGTAATGTAATATGTTAAAACACACACTCGAATGTTGTAACAGATTGTCTAATTTTACACCACAAGTGTTTGACCCAGCTCAATCATTTTTGTTGATTTGGAAAACCCATTGGAACTTCAGTAATGCCACATCCAAAATAAAATATAAAATCTCCGGTTTGAAAGTAGGGAATTGAAGTTGCTCAACATACTACGAGTCTATTTGGGCCAATCATATCGTGTATTCAAAATGGAAATATTAAATAAACCATACTCATTAACGCTTATACAGTGCGCGGCTAAATTATGGAACCGATTCGATATTTCGCAAGCAATGTAGTTTTGACAAAAATCCTGAAAGAGGTCGATTTTTGTTTTTAAATGCCGATTTTTGAATGTATATTCCAAAGAGGTTATGTCACTAGTTTTGAGGTGGTGACGTAATTGGTAATTTTTTTAAATTGAAATATATGTCTTGTGATACTTCATCTGAAAGGTCTTTCAATACTGCATTCAATGATAATACATAATTTGATTTGTTATACAGGGGGAACAAAAATTAATATTTTATTTAAATGTTGTATTTTGTTGGATATGTTATTATAATAAATAATTTTTGTTCACTTTGTACAAACAAATAAATTATTTATTATCATTGAATGCATATTGAAAGACCTTTCAGATGAAGTATCACAAGACATCTATTTCAATTTACAAAAATTACCGATTACGTCACCAAGTCAAAACCAGTGACTTAACCTCTTTAGAATATACATTCAAAAATCGACATTTAAAAACAAAAATCACCTCTTTCAGGATTTTTGTCAAAAGTACATTGCCTTGCCAAATATCGAATTTGTTCCATAATTTAGCCGCGCTCTGTATAGATTTTAACTTAAATACACGAATCGTTGTGTTTGCTCATGAGAACCTCATTATAGAGTTTCATTTATTTTTTATAATTTGAGATATTTTATTTGCAACTCCATATAAGAAAGAGTATCTAAACTGACTACAGAAACACCAATTTTTTGGGAAAAATGTCTTTTTGCGGAATTTGAATATGTTTCGGATGAGAATGTCCTATATGAGGATTTTTTCATTCCAGCTCATTCCTATAGCTGGTGAGGATCAAATCGTTATTCCATAGTAAAAAAATATTATGTTTTTCTCAGAAATTTTAGTATCTTACAGATGATGTGCTGAAATGAGAAAAAAAAGAGAATCATACACCAAGGAACTGAAAATTCAATTAAGTTTTTTTGTTTTAATGAATGCAACAAAGTTAACCTCAGATAATGAAACACATTTATGGAGAACATTGAAGGATTCTTTTATTTTTATTCCGTTACCAATTGTCTTGAAATGTTTCGTCTTTTTGGAACATACAATTCATGTTTCACCCAATACATAATTAGCTTCATTATATAAGTGAATGAGTTATTCCTGGTTGGTTATTCATGTTTATTTAATGATTTACTTCTTGGTCACGATGTTTTTTTTATTGAAATCTTGGCAAACTAAATGAGAACGTCCCCTACAATAAGTTTTCTTTGCCATTTCTCCATGCGTGAAAGAAGTCACTTTACACCCTTTATATTTTTATTCACCTGTATACTGTTTGAAAGTCTGGTGGTATATGAAGGATGTAAACGGTATGAGTGCAAATAATTCCATATAAATAGTAAAGATACAGAACAACAAACAAGTGTTAAAAAATCAACATTTACGGTGCTAACACAAAATTGTAAACTACATTATATGTTAATTCACATCGTGACTTTGTTTTTTTTATCGTTTTTGAAGATAAACATTGGACGGTATGAATAATCAATTTTGTGTTAGTGTAGTAATAATAATGTTAATTCACCAGTTTAGAATTACAATACAATGCATATAACGATTTGGGAAAAAACATTAGAGATACTCAAAAAAGTTCCGTAAAACTTGTCTATGAGACACAATTAATTTTACTAATATTTGGGTTTATGAAAAAACTAAGTAATATAAATGTGTGAAATGCTGAATCAGAAATAAAAAAATGACGGAATCATTCATGGTTTTATGAAAATCCTTTTTTGGTCAAATGATTTGAGTGTAGATAAAAAACTTTTATAAATATTTATTCAATTGAAGAATATCAACCAAAACGATCTGGATGAATACGTGTTAATAAACATGTTAATGAATATAGCTCCTTATTCTGAACACCGAACACTCAGTTAATGTGGTCAAAATAAATTATATCAGTATGCTTCTAGCTATTGGACGCAGTCAGGTTCCAAAACATCATCTGGGTGTTTGCCAATTTCGTGGTTTTCGAATTAAGAATATATCTAGTATTCACCCGCAAATTAACAGACGCCTAAAGTGAACTTACAGAAGACCAATAAAGTACGCCACACTAATGTGCCTGGTATTGAACAGCTACTCATAATAAACAATTTCAACATCACAGTTTTCACAAAAAGACATTTTTTTATAAAATTTGTACAGGTTTTTTGAAGATTTTTTTTACTTATTCTTAACACTTTTTTTGGGATAACGTTTCATTTATTTATTTTTTAGATTGTGTAAGGTTATTATCCCGAAAAAGAATTGTACAGGTTCTTTTGAATTTGTTTCATTACTTTCTGTACATGCTGAGCATCCGGGTGGCATTTATTGATGACATATTTCTTCCGATAATATATTTCCCAACTGAAATTATTCTTTGGGTGTTACCTTTTTCAACACAATAGTGAAGGTGAAAGAATGAGCCGGCGAAGAATGAGGAGTCGATGCAGGGGAGATGACCGTCACGGTGGGAGGTTGGGTGGGATAGTGTTTGGGAGAAGGAGAAACGGAAACAGGTGGTGGATGGGGCGCAACAGTGGCCTTATGTTAGTTGGATGAATGTTTTCCATCTGAAGAAGCGAGCTCGCTAGACCCGCTGCTACTCAAAGTCGTATTGGATCCATATGGGTCAGAACTTTGCACTGACATCGATCGTCCTTGGCCCTGTCTTCTTACCCGATTTGGTGACAGTTTTCCGGGGTCGACACTTGCTGGGTCTGCCTGCAACACGGATTGCTTGACCATCTTGCAAAGAATTTGAAAACTATGCGAACATACATTGTATTGTGTAGCAAGAGCTTTATGGATCAAGAAAAGGACATTCTGATATATATTAGAAGCCATTTATTTTGGTCACTACCATTCACCACTAACAAGTATATGTCGTCATTAAGCGGAGCTGGTTCGAGCCTAGCCAAGGCCGATATACTTTTTATCCTTTATTGGACCAGATTGACAATTTACGAACTTCAACAAAATCAAATCTCCGAGCGTCGGGTGCGGGTTGGTGGCAGCAATTTTTTTATTGGACATCCTGCAATCAAAAATTGCACAAGTAACCCCTTCACCACACTTACTCACTCCACACCTATATACGCATTTCGATAATTAAGTTATCATCATCAGTAGGTAAACTACACCAAATAAATTATTACATGTTATTACAATATATACCTGGTGTTTCTAATTTGGTTATTTTATACTTATTACTGCTCCTCAAATCGCTGATGGGATCTTGATGGTTCAATGGGGATTGAGGTAAATGAGGTGGAAGACATCGTCCCTTTATCGCCATTATGTAAATGTGTATTATTGTTTTCTGTAGATAACTCAATTGATCAGTATCAGATTATGATTATCAATTTTGTTTCCAGATACAATCATATGGTCCGCTCCTCTTGATTTATTCTTCCTTCGATAGGTAGCATGAGCCACATATTCGTGGCGTGTGTAGCGGACCATATAATAAAATCTGGTAACAAAATTGATATTCATAATTTGAAATTGATCAAACCGGTCAATGACATTAGAAAATTAGGTTGCCTGGAGAGTATAGTTATCCACAAAAAACATAATGAAAATTCACTTAATGACGATAAAGGACCGATGTATTCCACCTTGTTCACCTCAATCCCCATAGAACCATCAAAATCCCATTCGCGATTTGGATAAAATAACCCAATTAGAAACACTAGGTATATATTGTAATAACATGTATACATTTGCCACAGATCTTGGAGACTCATTATAAATGATAATCCGATACCGTCATGGTCCATTGTTCGAAGTGCGAACTTCGGGCTGAGGATTCCAGGTACGGATTCGAAAATACGTAAATTATCTCCTTTATTACATTTTAATGCGCGAATTGAAATTTGTCCACGTAATTTCATAGTTATGACTAATTTGATTTCAATTTGGTTTAGATTATGTTATGAGCTAACTTTCTTAAAATAATCAGGACAAGCCGTCAATTAAACATATCATCTTGTCTGAAAATTTCAGTGTATCGAGTACGTCCCTGCTAGTGGTCAGTCGAGCGCTCAGCCTCATCAATAATGAATAATAATGAATCTCTAAGAACTATTGCAGTACTATAACAATTTATTTAGTCTAGTTTACCTACTGATGATGATAACTTAATTATCGAAATGTGCATATAGGTGTGGTGAAGGGGTTACTTGTGCAACTTTTGATTGTGTGACACCACAGCGTCTAGTCAGCCTTCATGGAAATTTCTCATTGTGGAGAATATTCAAGATCTCGCCACCCCTATATTTTCTCAGAGCGTTCCCATGATGGGTAATAATGTATGAAAGTATTAACAGATCCAAATCACCGGATGTTGGGAGCGATTGAGCATCAGCATTTTTTCAATTTAGGATCCAGCCACCTCCATATTTTGCCAGAGCATGATAATGTATAAAAATTTCAACAATTCCAAATTTCCAGGCGTCGAGGGCGAGTGAGCATTTGTTTTATTTGGGATCCTGCCACCCCCATATTTCGCAAGAGCGTTCCTTATGGATAACGATTTTGATCTGTTGATACTTTCATACATTATCATCCATCCATCCATTTGGCCAACTATGGAGGTGGTAGGATCCTAAATAAAAAAAAATGCTGATTCTCACTCTTCCCCGACGCCCGGAAATTTGAATTTGTTAATACTTCCACACATTATCATCCATTATTCTGAATAAAAAAATTGTTGATGCTCACCCACCGCCGCCATGAAATTTGTTTCTGTTTATACTTTCATACATTATCACGCTCTGGCCAAATATGGAGGTGGCAGGATCGCGAATAAAAAACATGCTGATGCTCACTCGCTCTTGACGCTTAGAAACTTGGATCGGTTTATACTTTCATATATTATCACCCATAGAGAACGCTCTGGTAAAAATGGAGGGGGCAGGATCATGAATAAAAAAATTGCTGATGCTCAGCTGTCCCCGACGTCCAGAAATTTGGATCTGTTGATCAATACTATCTTCAAAAATCTCTATAATAAACAATTTTGAATATTCTCCATAATAAACAAACTGACAGGATATTAAAAAAAAACTGCCGCTGCCTACCCCCCCTCGTTGCTCGGACATTTGAATCTGTTAATACTAGCTTTTATAAATATCCATAAGTAACGCTCTGACGGAAAATGCAGGTGGTAGGGTTTCTAATAAAAAAGTTGGTGATGCTCACCCGTCCCCGACGCACAAAAATACTTCCTTCAGATTTTCTCCATAATGAACAATCCGACAGAATATAAAGGTAGCAGGATATCCAATGGAAGAATTGCCGCCGCATACCCGCCCCCGACGCTCGGAAACTTGATTACTATACTATCCTCAAATTGTATTCATAATGAATAATGTGACAGAATATGCAATAAAAAAAATGCCACCGTCAACCCACCCTTGAATCTCGGAAATTTGAATCTGGCAATACTATCTTTCATAAATATCAATAAAGATCACTCGGACGAAATATGGAGGTGGGAAGGAATATGGAGGACAGAAAATACATCGAAATAATGGTATATTGATGAGAAAGGGTAAGGTCAGACTGTAAGAATTAAAGCGGAGGCAGCCTCACTAAATATTATCTATAAAATTTTAGGAAACATCATGGAACTATTAAAAACATGGAAAATAATATCAATGCGAATTCAGGTAGAGCAGAAGTATAATCTATACATATATAATTTCATGTCCTGACTGACCAAACCGCTGGACCTAAAGAGCCGACATTTTTTTAATATTCCTTGCCTAAAGGGGTTAAAAGGGTAATGAGAAGGGGGGTGAAATATAATTCTGTTTGTCTAGAAATATCATTAGTTTTGAAGTTAGAGTCATGAACCCTGAAGGGGTTAAAACGGAGGTTCAAAGTTTGTATGGGAGTACCGTTAGTTTTCAAGTTGCGGTCTTAAAAATGGTATCCGAGGTTTTTGTTATGAATGAAGAAACACGTGGTTGAGTGTTTTTGAAAATTTAACCCCTATAGGGGTGAAATGGGGGGTTAAATGGGGCTTAGATGTTTGTATGGGGGTTCCGTAAGTTTTCAGTTAGGGCCATAAAAATTGATATTTGATGTCTTTGTTACAAATAAAGAAATACGTGTTTCAGTGTTTTTAGAAATTCAACCCCTGAAGAAGTTAAATGGGAAGGGAAAGTTTGTATGGGGTTCCCTTCAGTTTTTGAGTTAAGGTCATGAAATTTGTTGTTTTGGCTCTCTGTTACAAATAAAGAAATAGTGATTAATCTTATTTGAGAATTGCGTCCCTAACGGGGTGAAAGTGGTTAGTGAATTTGTAATAGTCGTCACAAAGCAATACTTTCGCTGTCAAATCAATTATGTCACCCAAACCAGATAACAGGAAACGGGATAACAGGAAACGGGATAATGGGAAAACCGAAAACAGGATAACGGAATAACGAGAAGCGGGCGAAGCTATCAAAGCTAGATGGAACAACACAAAAAAACAGGAAAAAATACAAATTCTAACCGGATGAAGTCGTGGGTACCTGGTAATGAACATATATTCACACCTAGAGAATGAATTCAAACAAATCTATGACTCATTGAATAGGTAGGAACTATGTAAAGCATTGAAGGGGATAGGGATAAATCATAAAATTATATTACTGAAACATTTAGCTGCACAAAACATGAAGTGAAGATGATAGAAGGGACATTGGATGACTTTGGAATGGAAACAGAACTACAAGGGGATCCGCGGTCGCCTTGTTTGTTCAATGCAGTACTGGAAAAATTATTAACATATATACATATATATATATATATATATATATATATGTATATATATATATATATATATATATATATATATATATATATATATATATATATATATATACAGTGTGACCCATTTAAAATGGAACCACCCCTGTAAAATACGCATTTTTCAGTCATTCTCAAAAAATTTTTTTTAAAGTTAAGCATCAAAAACTGTATTTTGACAAAAATTTCATAACTTTAGTTTCATTTCCAAGGCAATACTTTGTTTCCAAAATTAAAGTTGCTGTAACTTCGTTGTTAACCAATATTTTTTTATGAAATTTTCATGGTTTTCATTAATAACGACTACGAATTCAGTGGTGTAGTCAAATTTGGAAAAAAAACATGCCCAGTAAACTTTTGCCGTTTTTGACAAAGGAAAAAAACCATAGAGTGCCTTGGAAATGAAACTAAAGTTATGAAAATTTGTGTCAAGATACAGTTTTTGATGCTTAATATAAAAAAAAAAAATTTTGAGATGAAAAATGCGTATTCTACAGGGGTGGTTCCATTTTAAATGGGTCACACTGTATATAATCCTAGCAAATTCTTGAGAAATAAACTAATAACAGAAAAATGAATTGTATAAAAAATAATGATATGCGGAAAGCAAGCATGGATAATGGAGATATTGGACCAAAATATGAAATATTTGGATTAAAGTATTGGTGTTTCAAAAGGCTGTGTTTGGAGAATGGAAGAGATCCAATAATCCTCACAATGAGCTCTTGTGCCAGATTAGCAATTAGTTCAGACAAGCAAAGCACTAAATAATTCATGCAACAAAGATACAATGTGTGAAAGCAATTACTACTGCACCTGGTATGCTAGCGCGTTCATTATGATACCATAGGGCACCACACCTAGCGGGTGTATTTCTCTCATCAGAACATTTGCAGGGATTTTGTGGAACTGAATATACTCTAGGAAGTTTCCAATCACATCTTTTATGCTGGTATTCGGATTATTGTCACAAAACTTCTTACCTAATGAAAAGTGAAACATTTTAGAATATGTAAATAAATAGAACAAATGAAAATTGTTACGATATTATCATTACTCTGAGACGTTTCAATTGATCCAATTATCAAACTTCGACTAGCAAATCATCCAAATATAGATTTGAACATAATGAAGTTTTCCCAACTTTATTTGTATCCCTATAATAAATACAATGAGCATGATCATGATGACACTTTGTCGGATCAGTTACTGGAGAAAAAAACTGAGGGGCCTTGATTATTCACTAAGATTAATGAAACAAAAGATGCCACAGTTATAAATACACACAGTATCTTTTGAAGCCAACATTCAACTATTTTTCATTGTCTAAATGTAGACCGGAGGAGTGAGGCCTTATGACAGTTATATTTATGCTGTTCCGAGAATAGTGACGAACTTGAGGAAAAAAATTTGAATCCGTGGATGGAAGCAATATCCTAGACACAAAAATTCAAATTCTCTCAGTTTTCTGGGATAAGTTTTAAGTCGTTTCAGAAATATATACTCTTGCCATTTCCAGTAGTGAATGATGAAGTTTGGTGGATCTGATTATAATTTAAATGAACATGTGTAGATATTATTGGCTTCAAAATAAGGAGCCGTCTCATTATATTTTATTACTCTGAGGTTGATCATGATTTGAAACCATACACCTACCCCACATTAGTGCTGCTTGGAATTTCGTGAATTCATCTGCTTGAAGCTCTTCTCTAGCTAATATAAGCCTAACTACATGTTGTGGAAGAAGTGTGAAGGAACCCAAATTCAAAACTTCATTTCCATGCTCATCGACAAATTCCAGTACCTGAAAAATGATATTTTTTTTCTAAAAAAAAGGATGCCCTATGTAAAGCCCTATGAGGTTCTTGGAAGAACATTATATAGACGGTATAAGTGAGGAAATGGATACACAACATTATGAGGTGTACCATAGTGTTCATGGATTGGCAACAAGAGGTATATGTTAACCAGTTTATAATATTTACCCCCAGTACCTTATAAGATATGACGTCTTCGATAATTGTTTTAAATGGAAAGGGTATATTTTTATATCAAAAATCAAAAGCCCATATTTTTCTGAGTTCAACCATACCACATACGTCATATGAAACAATTTAAGTTACAGTATACTGAGATACTGAGTATAAAGGAAACAGGTGCTCATATTTCTTAATATTTATTTCATCATTCATTTCGCGATGAATACCTGAAAATTACTCAGTAGTTAGTTCGAGTATATTTCCAAACCTCAAGTAGGCTATGAAAACATCTGAAAGCCCTTAGCAACCAGACAATAAGTTCTTAGTTACCATTGCATATGTCATTATTAAATAAACAAAGTTTATTCAGAATTAAAAAATACAAAAGCAAAGTTTTAAATATAAAATAATATCAAGATGAAAATCTTGATTGAAGCCCAGGACTCGAAGTGATGGCGCATTTGCTGTTTCAGTTGAAGGAAAACCCGGAAAAACCCACAACACCATCAGAAATCAGATCATCAACTTCCTCATAGAAAAGGACACATGCTCCCTGGGAGCTGAGAGAATCAATTTTGGAAAATACACGGCAGTCATCGAAGAGGTGCCAACAATCAGAATAAGGGTGTTTGCAATATGCAGTATAGTGTCCATTGGAAATGCTGCCGCTATGATTAGATATGGCGTAGATATTATAAAGAGTATTCATTCCATCCTGAGCAGAGTATTAGTCCAAATTCAAATTTTGTATGGGAAAATTAATCACATTGTCCAATTTAGTGCCATCAGTCAAAGAAACACGTTTTAAATGTATAACTAAAATTTTTGGAAATGTTTGTATACGAATCATCTTTTTGAATTCCCTTTTCATTCCACAAGTTGAACAGTATGGGCTCGCATCGTTAGTCAAAGTCTCCTCTTCTGTCAACAGTTCAATACATTGTGTTAAATTCACCACTTCGTTTGGCAAGTTTGGAATAGGGTTTGAAAGTACCCAGAAAGGTTCAAAAGTAACGGAGCAGTAATTACAAAAAGTACATCTCAATATAGACTTCAGCTGACCGGCAAATGTATCCACAATTTTGGAATTATGAGTAGACAGATATCTTGTCCAAGAATTGGAAGCTTTCTGATTATCATTCGTGATAACAAAATCGTTTGGTGATGGATGAATCTCTGCACTCGCCTTGTTTAAATCTTCATGTAAACCTACCAGAAGGTATCTTAGAAATTCTTCCGAATCTGCTGGGACATTATGATCGAAGGAAGGAGCAAAATTTCTGAATAGACGGACAAAATGTGTAGCATATCGATTAATAAGTCTTCAATATATTTCTAAAAAATATTACTTTAAAAGAAATTATTTTAAATTACGATATAGGTACTGTCAGAAAAACAGTGATTAGAAGTTATCTTAGGTTACGGCGATCGTAAAAGAAGTATGGCGCAAGTATGCGACATCTTTAATGAAAAAAATATCCTAATCGCCAACCAATGAGCAAATCGACATTTAAGCAAAATAATGCATCAATTTAAGAAATTCGCAATGTTGAGAATAATCCTAAGAGTGGCAGACCTACCGTTACCTATGACATTCAATTAAATGTATTACTTGGAATTGAAAAAAACCGTATCGTTCAATTACAACTTTATCTGGCAATAATGAGATCTGTCGCCAAATTACATCCATATAAAGTTATACATGAACTTAATGAAGACGACTTCGATAGACGCATGAAGTTTTGTAAAAATATCAAGAAGTGTGTAATCAAAATAATGGTTTTGAATTTAATGTCTTATTTTTGACATCAACTTTTTGTATGAACGGTACTGTGAATTCGCAAATTTGTCGTTACTGGCAACAGAAAATCCCAATTGGACGATGGAAGCTTATACCCAATACCCTCCAAAAGTAACTGTGTGGGCTGGGATTCTTAGGAATACCATTGTAGTACCACATTTTTTTGACGGTACTGTAACGAGTGAAAAGTATTTAGAAATGTAGCAAACTGATGTAGTTCCATATTTAAATGCAACACTTCCAGACAATAATCATCCTGGTCAAATAGATTCTACTATTTGGTCCACATTATGCTCCTGTGATTAGAGATTTTCTGAATGAAACCTTTCCCAATCGCTGGTTTGGACGATGCGGTCACATTGAATGACCTGCTAGGTCCCCAGATTTAACACCTATGTATTTTTTGTCTGGGGTTACTTGAAAAGTGAAATATACATAAACCGAGCTACCAAATTTGAAAGACCTTAAAGAGAGAATTCGAACTGAAATGTTATTTGTTTATTTTTACTAGGTACTGACTACTTTTGATATTTTCGTTGCAAAATAAATAATAATCTCAAGAAATATGACCACCTGTTTTCTTCATACTCAGTATACTGTAACTAGTGTTACATATGACGTGTGTCTTTTAATTTTTGATGTAAAAATATAGCCTTTTAATTTAAAAAAAATATCGATGACGTCATATCTTGTAAGGTAGTGAGGATGAAAATATTTGAAAAAAAAGTTGAAAACTGAAATAAAAAATCGACCTGACCGAGCTTTAACTCCGAAAATAATCAACTCGTGCGATAATGGAGCGTTTCCACACTTTATGAACGCACTGTAAACACCACCGAACATTGCGATGTATTGAGAACGAAGAGTTTCATATAGAATGAAGTGAAGTACATATTTGTATTATAAAATGCTGTATGTGTTGTAAAAACACTTTTATTGTTATTATGTAATTATACTTTGTAGGTACTTCTTTCTGACATCTGATTTTTCACTGTTTGCAGCAAAAAAGTTATAAATATCCTTATATTTTAAAATTGAATGTTATTATAGGTAAAAATAACTAATAAAAAAACTTTCTAAAGATAAGCTTTTATTTAAGACGTGTACTAAAACGTATAAAATAAATTTAAGTCATCGCTGACAATGATTTAATTATTTTTTGTTGAATTATTTGGTTTTAAAAAGCTTGTCGCGTGAAGTGTTTATGAAAGTAGGTACCAATTAATTTGATTGGGAAGTGATTAGTTGGTAAGTAAGAACTTGTCGAAGTATTTGATTTTTACAAAGTATTCATGAAAGTAGATACCAATTAATTTCATTGTACAATGAATGGTTGGTAAGTAACAACTTGTAGAAGTATTAATTTCATTACAATTCGCGCGACAAGCTTTTTGAAACCAAATAATTGAACGAAAAATAATTAAATCATTATCAGCGATGACTTAAATTCATTTTATACGTTTTAGTACACGGCTCAAATAAAAGCTTGTCTTTAAAAAGTGTTTTTATTAGTTATGGTATTTTTTAGCTTTTTAGTTAGTTCGCCTTGATCTGTTCATTTCTAATAGAGCATTATTATTACAAGTTCTCTTCCCTGTAAGTTTTGAGCTGAAAGAAATCATGATTTCCGACCCGAAAAACTCCTAGGTACACACCAACTTTGAATAGAATCTGACCATAGTCACAAAACTCGTCCGTCCTACCAAAGTCAACATCTTGAACTGATAGATTTTCAAAAAAACTCCGAACCTGAAAACTTCCACATACCTAATTTGAATGAAATACGACCATAATCAGAAATCTCGTCCTCCATCTTGGAATTATAAATTTTGACAAAATATTCATAATCTCCGACCCCGAAAACACCCACATACCAATATTGAATCGAATCGGACCCTAATTACAAATCTCCTCCGCCAACAAAAACTCTATTATGAACGGACGACTAGAAGTTTGTCAAAATTCACTTGCAAGATTTGACCCTAACGAACTAACAAGTGAAACTCAATAAAAGCTTGTAAAAAGAAACAGTGTTTTGCTTTTTTCCGAAATCCTAAATTAACCTCCAATTGATGAATGAAAGTTCGGTACCAATATTTCTTGAGATATATTCACAACTAATTCCCTATTATTATTGAACCAATCAAACGGCCCGAAATTAATCGAAGAAAACTGCATACTAGCTTCGCGAAAAATGCACAATAGCACCTGTCAAAATTATATGTCAACACATTCAATTCCTATAAGGAAACAGGAAATGCAAAAATGATTATGTATGGGATTTTGAGCTAACTACATACAGATATTTGATATTCAAAATTCAAATATACATTTTTTATCCTCCGTATGAACCACGGGCCCAAATGGCCATTAATAAAATAATAATAATTTCTTTATTTCTCAAATTGAAAAGTACAGTTGTTGCAGTAATGTTACAATGTAAATAATTGGAGAAAAGTCACCAAAACCATATTATATATATATATATAATATATATATATATATATATATACTTATAGATACAAGAGTACAAAGTCAGGACAATATTAACAAGTAAATAAGTAAATATAAAATTAATTGAGTAATTTATCATCATATAATTGATGATGGTAAGTCACCTATATTATGAATATGAATGAGTTATTATATATATATATATATTATATATATACTAGCTGACCCGACAGACGTTGTCCTGTCCAATGTCCGCGTAGAATTTCTTTTTTTCTATGTTTTACGTTATGTTGTTCCATCTAGATTATGCTTTTGACTCCTTCCGCTTCCTGTTGTCCCGTTATCTCGTTTTCCCGTTATCTCGTTATCCCGTTTTCCCGTTATCCCCTTATCCTGTCATCCCGTTTTTTCGTTATCCCGTTATCCCGTTTTCCTGTTATCCCATTTTTTTTTTCCCGTTTTCCCCTTATCCCCTTATCCTGTCATCCCGTTATCTCGTTTTCCCGTTTTTTTCGTTATTCCCGTTATCCCGTTTTCCTGTTATCCCGTTTTTTATTTATCCCGTTATTCCGTTTTCCCGTTATTCCCTTATCCTGTCATCCCGTTATCCCGTTTTTTCGTTATCCCTTTATTCCCGTTATCCCGTTTTCCTGTTTTCCCGTTTTTTCTATAAAATAAAAATAGGGGTTGATCGTAGAAGGGTGAGTAATATGACAAAATAAAAATAAAAATCCTGCCAAAAAAATAGGGGTTGATCGTAGAAGGGTGAAAATTTGAGGTTGTATGTATTTTTGAATGCTGTATCATAAAAAATAAAAACAACAAATTTTATATAAAAAATAAAATAAAAAATTAGGGGTGGACCACCCTTAACATTTAGGGGGATGAAAAATAGATGTTGTCCGATTCGCAGACCTAACCGATATGCACACAAAATTTCATGAGAATCGGTCAAGCCATTTCGGAGGAGTTTAATTACAAACACCGTTTCACGAGAATTTTATATATTAGATATATATATATATATATATATGTAGGCACAGGATTCCAGTATATATGTGCTGGCGACTGTCAGTATATTCAGTTCTTTGAATGCATTTCTGCATGACTTCCTGTATCCTAATTGAACAATTATTCTTATCACGTAGTTTTAAATTAGGAATACCCTTTGCACGGCTGCACCAATGTCCCAGTTCAGAATTCCATAACGAATGTGGGAATGAAAATTGGCGTGATACAAGGTTATCAATACATTGATACTATAATGGTTAGACATGAACATGCCATGATAGTTTTTGGTCCAGAACAATTCCGAGCATATTTACTGTTTCAACTGGGCTTATCATTTCATTATTTAAAGGTATATCAATATTGTTTGGGCTGTGAGTAGAGAATATGATGATATTAGTTTTGCTTTTGTTGAGTTTTAAATTATTCTGTTCTGACCAAAGATTTATTTTACTGTACATATCTGCTGGAGTTTTTCTCAAACTTTCCATATTTTCTTCTATTACTAGTATGTTGGTGTCATCTGCGTAACTGGTAACTGGCCGTCGAGAGGCCACTGATAAGTACGTTTGATTTTCGATTCATTTCTAACATGAATATTAAATTATGGAAGGAAAGGATTCACGAGTGTGTGTCGATTCCTATGTCCTCGAATGGCTCAGTTGGTTAGAGCGTATGGCTAGAGATCATAAGGTCGTGGGGTCGACACCCACTTGAGGATGCTTTTTTTCTTCAATTTAATAATTTGTCCACTATGCCAAAAAATTCCTTCTTTCATTATATGTATTTCGGACACAATATTTCCACTTTCAAAACCTACAATATTTTATATCAAAGTGAAAAAGTTATATATATATATATATATATATATATATATATACAAAGCTAGGGGTATTGGGGTAAGCAGCAATGAAAAAGTAAACTCTTCGAGGTTCATCCAAGCTTTCGGAAATGTTTATTTCCATCAGCAGGAAAACTACAATAGATGAAAAAACCAACAGTAATACATATTCAAGTGTGAAACATTGTGCTACTCATAACTTTGTTGAGGATGGTTTCAATGATGTTAAACATATTCATCTAACATAGTGATACAAAAGAAAATCGTAGATCAAGGAATAAAACAAATTATATACATACAAAGGTGTACTCTATGTGGTGTGACAAGTGATACTGACAGATTAGGAATAGTTGCGGCAGCTATATTTAATCCAACGACACCTGACGGATATTACTTGAAAATTATTACAGTGGTGCCAACTGTTAGATTAGTACAAACGTAGTACCAGGTGGTGGTCAAAGAGAGTAAACTGAATAGGAGGCACTAATAAGCTCTAGCCAATCAGAATCTTGTAGCATTAACGCATCATAGTGACGTACTTGGACATGAGTGCAGGTGGCCCACGTAACATACAGAGTGGTCCAATATACATTCAAGAGCCTGTAACTCTCAGATACCAGAATGCGGAATGCGCTAGTCCGCCACTGTCCAGAGTGAATGGTGGCCATGACATTACCATATACGTCACTATGACTCACAAATGATCTTTCATCTCTTTCTATTAGGGACACCATTGTCTTATGGGGAATAGACTCTCCTATAACGTTTACTCTCTTTGGGTGGTGGTAATGTGAAAGAGAACTATTAGTTGATATTGCATTGTTGTCAATTTTGATTGATATCTAAAGACAATAAATAAGAATAGATCTCACTCAAATGGTTAATATCTGGTTTTTTATTGATACAATTGTTTTTTTGGGAAATTAAAGCCATTTCTAAGAATGTTATCTTTGATGTATGTGACTCTGTCGCTAGCACTTTCACTGAATCGTAATTCATCTGGTGGTCAAATTTATTCACATGTTCTGCCAGAGCACATTTTTCAGGATGCCATATCTGCAGTCACTTTTATGAGAAATTATTCTGTTAGATAATACCAATATATTGTTTGTTACAACCATGACAAGGAATGCTATGAATTACATTTGACATTGAAAGTATTTGAGTTTTATCTTTAACTTTTGAATAAATTGATCTGATTGTTAGAACGGTTTTATATGATATTTTAAATTTTTCAGGGTTGTGAAATAATCTGGAGAGTGTAGGAGTGATCTCTCTTATATATGGTAATGAAGTGAAAAAAGATTGAGTGGAGGGGGGTTAGTTTCATTGTTGTCTGAAACAATGTTCGAGTTATTACTGTTTGAGGCTAATACTCCTAAGTGAGATGGAATATTATATAGAATGTTATTAGGTAACGTTTTTGGATATGAATTTTCTAAGAAAAGGTTAAAGAGAATGTTTGAATGCTGTTTATGGAATTGAGGATCTGAGATTTTCAGTAATCTTAATTTTATTTGATTTACCAAGTTCACTTTCATAGACTGTTCGTGATATGAGTGGTAATTCAGGTGTCGGCCTGAGCTGCATGATTTCGTATACCAATTTATCGGTAGCTTGTTTTCTATTGTCCGTAGTTTTCCTGATGATGGAAATAAACATTTCAGAAAGCTTGGATAAACTTTAAAGAGTTACTTTTTCATATTGCTGCTTACCCCAATACCCCTAGTTTTTTACCTGACTAGTCAGCAAATACTACCACCCATATATGTATATATATATATATATATATATATATATATAGAGAGAGAGAGAGAGAGAGAGAGAGAGAAATTTGTAACGAATCCAAGAGAGCATCACCAACAGCTGTTTCATGGTTTCCCAATCATCAGGACGGCTTGTGGTCTCTTTCAAATTCGTATCAAATATCTCGTAGTGTTAATACCTACCGGCAAGTACGAAAATGTGAAAAGCATCAAATTATAGATAGTGACACCTATAATCTGTGCGGTGAAGCTTAGACCTAATGTCGTGGAATTTTGATGGCACGAAATTCCACGACATTAGGTCTAAGCTTCACCGCACAGATTATAGGTGTCACTATCTATAATTTGATGCTTTTGATGTATATATATATATATATATATATATATATATATATATATAGTTGAATGTAGTTCATCAATCAAATGTTGGAAAGTGAAATAATTATGATTTTTTTCACTCAATTACCTTCTGGACTAAAGTTTTTGTGCATTTATACTGGATATATCGCTCGGCAGAGGCCAGCAGAGCACAAACTGTGTCAACGTTTATACAACATTGTACAAACCCAGCACAGGCTCTTCTGAGCTCGTCCAAGCCATAGTAATCGGCTGCGTTCATCACACCTGAAACATAAGATAATTTTTTCTCAGATGAATACATTGATATTATCTGTCCAATGTTTCATTATATAAAAAGGTTTTTTTATTAATAGATATAATAAAAATTTGACTTTGCAGTTAGTTTGTGCTTGAAAAATTGGTAAAGAACAGCCCCTTTCCTTCTGTCATGTGCTACTCTAAACCTGTCAAATTTGACATTATTTTCAAAAATCCTCAAAAAATCAGTTTTATGGGAAATTTCGAAAAATGTCTGAGATAAAAGTTGCTCAGTTTCCAATTTTATACCTTTGCTCCGAATTTGGACTCTCTACTGTCACTTCGACTTTTTTCCTATTTTTTATTTTTTTTAACATGATTCAAATATCATAATTTTGATGAATACGAGACTTCAATGTCATACATGCCTAGAAAATACCCACATTGGCCTGTTACCAGAAAAAAAAATGCACCTCCAGAAATTCGTCTTTGTTGTTGCAAAGTTCATCTAGTTTTTTCATTTCATTGTGAAACTGATTCGGATTTTCAATGTATGGACGTTAATATGTCAGTAATCGAATAAACGAATTTCTCTTCATTCTTATTACACTCGTATTTCTTTTTTTAACAGATTTGTATCCCGTTAGCTGCAGATGAGTTCGAAATATTTTGATGTAGTTTACACCCAACAGTGTGACTGTTGGATGTAAACTGTTTGATGTAATTTTCGAGCAAATAATAATTTTTCGCAACGTTTCTTGAATTAATTTCATAAATCTCATATTCTTTAATTTCACCACTAGATGTGTAAAAACATTAAACCAAAATAACTATAACCAAATTCACAACAAAACATCGTAACATTCATTGATTTATCTCAATAATCTTATAAAGAACCCAAATTCATCATTCAGTATGCCGTCCTTCCCGTTCTATACAAATTATAGTCCTTTCATTCACAGACTCTGTGGCATTTTTAATAAATAGCACAACACTCCCGAATGGTATTCTCTAAATGTTCTTTGTTTGCAAATGGTCTGTGCTTATACACTTTTTGTTTCAGATAACCCCATAGAAAAAAGTCCATTGGAGATAAGCCCGGTGATCTTGGTGGCCAATAATCTTCCCAATCTCGTCCTATCACTTTGCCCCTAAACATCTGACTGAGACACTGTTTCACTTCTACCGTTTGGTGGATCGGTGTCTCGTCAAGCTGATACCACAAATTTCGTCAGAGGTCCAATTATTTGGTTATGTAATAAACCACACCACATATTTGTCTTGAATGAATATTGGTCACGGCATTCTATTACAAAATTTGGATTATTGTTGGACCACCAGCGACAATTTTGGGAACTAACTATTCCGTTCGACGTGAAAGTTGCCTCGTCTGTCCATAAAATCCTGTAGGGAAATGTGATATCATTTTCTCTCTCACCTTGAAACCAAAATGAAAATCCTGTACGAATATCGAAATCTCTTTCTATAAGAGTGTGTATACCTTATTGGATTATGTGGTTTCTTGAAACGATTGTCCACAGACCCAGTTTCTTTGAATGTTTTCAATATCCTTCCCACGGTACTAAAGTGAATATTTCCGGTGATTGAAAATACAAGCAACATCTGGATATGGCACATTCTCACCACATAAAAAAACGATTTCCATTTTGTCTTGTGTGGATAACATTGTACATAAAACTTATTTGTGAATTATAAATGTAGGAAAATCTGTACCCAAAACAACTCGATTTATTAAACGCAATTATTTGACATTAACCAAAACTAAAAATTTGTTTCAAAAGCCTACTAAGGGAAAATTTTATTTTGGTTCAATCAATTGTACTATTTTCTTCCCGAAATGTTGTATTAGTCTTGAATTGTTTAAAATCACGAAATTTTATATCATGTTTAGTACAAATCGCTAGAACGAAAGTCTTTTGAATAGTTATGAAACTGTAGGTCATTGTTTAGTTTACAGAAAAGTATGATATTTCGGGTTTGTTTGTAACTGAGTTATTGGTTAGAAAAATAATCAAACTGGATGAAAATCTATTAAAAAAAAATTCTGGAGGTACATTTATTTTATTTTTTTCTGGTAACAGGCCAATGTGAGTATTTTATGAAATGATATTGAAGTCTCGTCATCAAAATTATGAAATTTAAATCATGTTTCGTTCGAATTGGGAGAGCGAAAGATTCGAAAAATTAAAAAAATTGGAAGAAAGTGACAGTAGAGTGTCCAAATTTGGAGGAAAGGTATAAAATTGGAAACCGAGCAACTTTTTTCTTAGCATTTTTCGGAATTAAAAAAAAAACTGATTTTTTGAGGATTTTCGAAAAAAATGTCAAATTTGACAGGTTTAGAGTAGCACATGACATTTTTCAAGCACAAACTAACTGCGAAGTCAAATTTTCATTATATCTCTTAATAAAAAAAACTTCCATATGTTGCGAACTTTATGTGTGACACTGTATATATATATTATATATATATAAAGAAAAGAAATGGAGTTTTGTTTCAAATCCGAGGAAGTCACCATCCGCCAATCATCAGGACGACTTGTGGTGTTCCTCGAATTTGAATCAAACCTATCGGAGAAATTGTGCCTTCCGGCAAAGGATAACGATGTGAAATGCACAAATTATAGATGTGACATCTATAATTTGGGGAGTGAAACTCAAACTTAGTGCTGTGGAGTTCAAAAGCAGGAAATTTTATGCAACATTGATTTGTCACCAATAGATGCCAGTATAGGCCAATCCACAACACAAAAAGCCAAGCGCTTCTAGTGCGTTCAGAGTAATGCAAACAAATAACAAAAGGAAGAGAGTTTTGTTTCACTTCTGAGGAAGCCACCATCCGCCTACAGCTGTTCCATGGTTTCCCATTCATCAAGACGGTTTGTGGTCTTTCTCGAGTTTGAACCAAACCTCTCAGAGAAATTGTGCCTTCCGACAAAGGATGAAGATGTGAAATGCACAAATTATAGATGTGACATCTATAATTTGCGGACTGAAACCTCAAACCCAGTGCTGCCTTCAAACTCCACATATATATATATATATATATATATATATATATATATATATATATATATATATATATATATATATATATATATATATATATATATATATATATATATATATATATATGGGGGAGTTTCTTGGGTTCGTGTAGTGATAAAGGTCTATTTGATACGTTTCGTCCCCAGCCGGAGACATTTTCAATTTTATATTTCGTTATTCATCATGGCTAACATTTTGTAGGGAAATTATTTCTGAAAAGAATGTATAATGTTATTT
Organism: Gonioctena quinquepunctata; assembly: GCA_018342105.1. Classification (NCBI taxonomy): domain Eukaryota; kingdom Metazoa; phylum Arthropoda; class Insecta; order Coleoptera; family Chrysomelidae; genus Gonioctena; species Gonioctena quinquepunctata. Next base: position 175,661 of record JAFIRS010000190.1, read on the forward strand.
TGTGAATTAATAACTCAACAGTTGACATATAATTTAGGTATTGTGGCAAAGGATTATTTTCAGTTACAAGCAAATTTGGAAAATATTTTTTATTATAAGAACAGCACGGGTTGTTTTAAACAGAAGCCTTTATCAATAATGTTATTCAGTTTGTGAATTAATACTCACCTAGGAGAGTCCTGGGTTGTAAAGTAACACACCCTGTATGTATGTACTCTATTAGTTGGCGAAAGACATCGGGTTCAAACTCTTCGATAATGAGGGTTTGGTGTTGCTGTGCAGTAGGCTGGATAAAACAGAAAAGTTATTTAGATATTATCGATGGAAAGGTATTTTTACATGCATAACTAGGTATTCGAATTAATCTAGAATCGTGCATTGGGTAAATCAAATCGATACTGATATAAAAATATCAATTCGGAATCACTACTGGATACCCTTAAATTCAAAGGGTTGCAGATCATTTTAAATTCAAATGTATATGCACCAAATATATTAAATTCCGGAAAACATCGAATATGTATTCTGGTATATATACTCAAAAATGAATAAAGTACAAAATGTTTCACCAAGGAAATCTAACAGAAATTTTTAAAATGAGTTTTGCTTGAAATACGTTTTTTCCGGCTTTTAACTCCTTCATCATATTATTTTCCCATAATAACTACATTCCCCAGTTCTTTTTGGAGAAGTTGGAGTTATTAAGAGAGTGAATATGGAACGAACATTAATCTTATATCCAAATCTAGATATTGGACTGGAATAATATTACTGTAAAACATGTCCATGAAAAAGATGTACCATTATATTCTAGCAAATTGTACTAGATAATGCAATTATTTCTATGGTTGCTGATATACGGAAAATTTAACATGTCTACAAAAAGATGCGCAAATGTTTTCTGATATTCGACTGAACTTATCATGATTTCGAATGCAACCTAATGAGAATTACCTACATCAAAATAGAAAAAATGATAATACTAATAATCAGAATATAGAAGTTTGTATGGAAAATTTTAAGGCATTATCTCTCAAATTCTTGTGCGCATAACTACCACTTTCAATCGGTTACAACAAAAACAGGCAGGTAGAATGAACTTGAATATTAAGTGTATGCGTATCTTATATATGTGGTACAAGTGTTTCGTATCATAATTAGGCAAAGAAAAAAATAAACTAGGCCAAAGAGCACTTTTTTCAAGCTGTTTAAGTAATTTATTACATACCGAGGCAAAACTTTATCCAAAACCTCTGAATGTGGATCTAAATTCATAATCAATAATTTCAATCCTTAAATGCTTCAATTTTGGGTACATGATAATAACTTTTTTCATCCATTTACATTTTTCTTGGATCGACGTCTTTATTTTCTAGAGTGTGGAAAATGAAAATGAAAAAGTGAAAAAACTCTATTATTGGTGACCAGCGAGTCTACATGGTAAGCCTCATTGGCCCCACTCAGAAAAATATTATGTCGTGTCCGTCTTCGTGATCATCTGATTTTATGAACACCTTGTTCATATTTTCGCATAAATAGATCAGGAAAATTCTGAATCTGATGAGATGAATGTAGGTAGTAAAATAAATTATTCCACTTCCTCTAATTCATGTGAGTCATACTGACTCTATAAATCCACATTTCAAACCAATTTGATGTTGAATAAGTACAGGGAATTAAGCATTTTTAGAACTATCAACACATTAAGTGCTATGAACAACATACAAAGTCTTCGGTATATCGTTAGTTCCTTTGAAATTAGTAACCAAATATCCGATATCTCATATTACATCAATGGTCAATATCGCTATAGTTGCCAATTATTTTCCCTAATCCTGGAAGCACGCAAATATTACGCCAATCCCCAAAATATCTTCTCCCACTGAGTTTGGGCAGCACACTGACTCTATAAATGCACATTTCAACACTGTATCTGATATGAGCTGACACCGATACGCGTCTACCAACCATGTCAAAAATGCTAGAAATTAAAATGAAACAGATCCCTGAATTCGTTTTCAGTGGAAGCATAATCCCTGATTCATTCCGGCTTCAGTGACATTGAAGTTCAACCACAACATTAATCAACTTAGGTTAGGAAACTTTCAAATCTTTGGATAACGGACGATTGAGCTGTTTAACTTCACTGAATTATAGTAAGGCTATCGACAACTCGAATCATCAATTACTCTACCAAAAAATTAGTTTTTTGCATTTGGCAAAAACACCATAGAGTTGATCAAAAACTACCCAGCTCAACGGATTCATCTAGTGAAACAAAGTGTCGAACAGTTAACTTCGGTATGCCACATGGCTAGATATTAGGGCCATTGCTATTCTCTCTCTCTCAACAAAGCAAATTTCCACGAATTCAGAACATCTTGCAATATATATGAAGACGCAGACATTTGTGCTACTTAAATTAAAAGATTTGAAAAATATTTTTAAACAATTTGAAATTGAATGTCGCCAAATCATGTTATTCGGTAATCGAAATAAAAGAGCCTTTATTGAACTGGACATCGTCATATCAATTGACCGCGACATAATACCTGGATACGTTTTGAGATACAAGGCGTTAACATTCCAAATATAAGTTAGTCAGTTTCATGACACGGCATTTGATTTTTAGTAACTGGAACAAATTTTTTTGTTATTTGGTAAATTGTTTTGTAAAATTGTAAAATCCGATCTTTGCATGAATTCCCGCAACACTTTTCCAAGGGTAATTTATATAATATTTCTTTCAAATAATGACGAACGTTCGCAGCATATGGGGGTAAGTCTTGCTGCTACCATAAAGCTTCATTTTGGATGTTCGAGTTCTCACCATTTGGGAAAAGCCCGATGTTTTCCTGTACTATTTGGTGCCTTGACATTTCTAAATATTTGCACCAGTAATATTTTTTTCTATGAAAATGTGGCCGATAATTCTGTAGCCATTAATTAAGGGTCATCATCCACTCAGTGAGGATTTGTAGGTGCGTAGTATCAACATTTTTGTTTGATCGCGGCGCAGCCGTTTAGACAAACTCTGACTTCATCTGAAATACAACAATTCTCAACAAAAAAAGGATTTTGGTAACAACGGTGCATCTTTTTCCATTCCAGGGTCATCTTCGTTCAATTCCTGAATTTAATTGATTGTGTAAGGGTACCATTTGTGTTTCTTCAGGTAATTCATTACTGATCTTTGACTGATATCATGATTGGGGGTGAAGTTCTAAAACTTACATTTGGATTGTCTTGCGCATCGATTTGCATGTCTAATAACAAATTTCCAAATTGCATTTTTTTTAAATTTTGGAAATGCCTGATTCCGTAACTGGATCTGCAAGTGGTTATTCATTATTAAATAATTATATTGCATACCTATAAATGTTTGAATAATGCCATCACACCCTCTTGAAATTAATATTAAATTTTTTTGTTAATCACTGAATTTTTGCAAAATTGTATACTTGGTTTAAAATTCAATTGAATTAAGACTATGAAAAAGCTTTATGTCAAACAGTAAGTAAAACATTACTGAGCTGGTATAACTATCTAGATTATAATCTGAAAATAAATTGAGTTGTGTTAACGATTAGTTTCTTCAGACTATAATACATGCCAGTTCACTACTGTTTACTTATAACCCGATTAACAATGTAATATTTATTATTAATCTTATTCAATTCTAATGTTTTCCGATCGAATCAAACACTGGTTAGAGAAATCGATGAAAACCAGAAAGTTGTGAAAGAAGTGTGATTGTATAAAAAAATTGAGCAACTTAAACATGCTAAAAATGCATGCTCTGCTAGATTTATTCGTGGGGTTATTAAAATTGAAAGTATCGTGAATCGGCCCAATAATATTAATGAAGTGAAAGACAAAATACTCTTGAACAAGTGTTGCGGTGTGGCTTACTGTCAAGAAATATTTTTAAAATATTTTTTATTCAAATCCATATTAATATTATAAAGAGGTAAAATTTTTTTGTTGGTAGAAATTCCAATTGCTCAAGAAGCAAAATACTTGGGAGTCATCTTTGATCGCTGACATGGAATCAACACCTACAAGAGGTAATTCAAAAAAATACGGTAGCCCTCAACTTATGCAGAAGAATGTGTGGAAAAAACTGGAGACTACAGCCGAAAATGATCATTTCGCTATACAGCAGGGTCATCAGACCCATGATAGCATACGGTTCGGTGACATGGTGGCCAGAGACTTAGCAGGCTGGGGCGATCCGTAGGCTAAGCGGCATCCAAAGGCAAGCCTGTCTGGCTGCCCCGGGAGCTATGAGGACCACCTCAACCGCCGCCTTAGAAGTCTTGCTAAACCTACCACCACTTCATTTATACATAAAAGGCGAAGCCAGGTCAGTCGCCAGCAGATTGACCAGAGGGCAAGCGCCCATAAGTAGACTGCACGGCAAAGTGTATAACGATCTATGCAAAAGAATTGGAAACCGACCCCATAATGGGAATGCCATCGGACGAGATGCTTCCCAAGTATAGCTTCGAGAAAATGTTTAAAACAGTCATAGCAGACAGAGAGGCATGGAAGGGAGGACTTCCAATTGATGCACAAATTACCTGCTACACAGACGGCTCAAAAATCAAAGAAGGTGTAGGAGCAAGAATATATTTAGCCAAGCCAAAGCTCTCACTGAGCTTGGGCAAACATGTGACGATATTCTAGGTAGAAGTTGCAGCTACGTCACTGCACAGAGGAGTTACTAAGGCAAGAGTTTAAGGAAAAGACCATTGCCATATACTCTGACAGCAAAGCGGCTATTAAAGTAAACAGATCCATGCAAGTTAACTCTAAACTTGTCTGGAACTGCTTGGAAACCCTACAAAAGGTGACAAAACAGACCATCTCTGGCTTGGGTGCCAGGCGTCACAGGCTACAAGGGCAACGAAGAGGCCGATTCGTTAGACCGAGGAGCACGACGTGCCCCAATTGGCCCAGAACCTTTTTGTGGCACAGCGAAAGCGCTTCGAACAACACAAAACAGTACTTGGTTGAAAGAGCAATCTCAACAATGATGGAACAAGGTGCTGGGCATGCGACAGGCCAAAGAGTTCATCAAGGAACCATCACCAAAATTCACAGAGTACCTGCTAAGCCAGAATAGGGGAACAACCAGGATCATGGTTGGCTCCTGACAGGGCACTGCAGGTTCTCACAACCACATGAAGGTTCTGCCAAGAGGAGGAGGAAACCTCAGCGCACATACTGTGCTACTGTGAAGGCCTACAAGGCTAAGGTTTTCAACGATAGGGGAGGAAAAACCATAACCCCCCCAATACATGTAGGACTCAAGGTCTGGCCTATGGAGTCTAATAACAAGGATAGGCCTAGACAGGGAACTCTAACATAACATGAGGGAATACACAATAGATCTGCAAAGGTCGCAGCGAAATGGCTCCCGTACAAATCTAATCTAATCTAATAGTGAACTGAGATTTTTGAAGCATAGTATCAGGGAAGACAGACTTTGCATATTCCCAAGCACTGCCCCTCATACTATTATTATGCGTTTATTTGCACTTCGAAAACATAACACAATAATTTACAAGAAGTTCAATTCATTGTGATTTCAAATGATCTGCCAGTCCAGTTCAAGGGTTATTCAATCAACTTCCAAATCAAGTCTTAAATCTTTTTTTATCATTTAACCTTCCATAAACCTAGCTATGTAAGTATTCCTTTTTCAACCCGAATACACGCATCTGTATTTGAATGTGTGTATTAGTTTCATTCATTCCGCCTCTCACAAGTATCATGATGTATTTGCATTTGTTTATTTAAGCGAATCTCCAACCTTTGTTTATCATGCTTTTATAAGCTTCACCTGTATGTAAGTATGTAACGGAATCTTTGAAATTAATTTTTACCAACTATCAGACGTCCGAATCATTTCAAATTTTGCACACGTATTAAGAACTGACGACAATTCAATTCTGGTATTTTCACCAAGATGGTCAGAAAAAAAAATCACATTACCAAGATTTGGTGATTTTACTGGTAAAAATGACTAATTTACATTTCCAAGATTTGGTGAATGCACTGGTATGTTCTCAGTACTAAAGTTATGTACAAGAGACATCATTGGTTGTGGTACGGAGAGGCTGAAGAGCCATATCGACCACCCCTACATTCTACTTTCACCAAAAATAGTAAAAACTTCTCATGTGGGTAAATTATCGATGAGTTTTCTCCCGTAGTTGAATAGTTCAAAAACACTATTTTCTAGCAATGAAAGTTAAAAATAATAAGGATAAAGTCATTGACCAAAAAATTAACTTCAATGTAAAAAAATGTTTCTAGCTTTACGAATAACTAGCGATAAAATATTTAGGACAACTGATATCAAGCACTCCACGTCTGTTTTACATTGAAGTTAATATTTTGGCCAATATATTATTTTCAACTTTTCAGTTCATATTGCTACAAAATCGTGCTTTTTCAGTTTTTTTGAATTATCATTTTATTATGAATAATTGGTAAAGTTGAAGAACAGCTTTCAGTTGACACTTCACTTGAATTATTATCATTATTTATTGTGGAGTATTGGTGAGATACCGTCGACTTCTGCGTATATTCATTGGTATTCAAAATGGAAGGGATACGTTCGAGTATTAGCCTGGCAACCAATTATACAGTGCTTCTCAAAAGTCCGCTCCCCCCATCTTATTTTTGGAACGATTATACATAAACAAGTGAAATTTGGAAACTGAATATTAAAGGTTGTAAACTTCCCTACTAGTGATGATAGATGACGAAATCGTCAAAGATGACGTCACAAGGCCATTGTGACCAATAATTTTGAATGGAACCCTACGGCAAGCGACACCTCTGTTAAAAGGTATCGAAAAAACCCCTTCAATGATACTAATTTTGTGTGTGTTTATGGCAGTTTTAATGGCTCATTAGTAAACATTAAAATTTAAATTCCATTCAGTATGATATTAATTACAGATTTGAGAATCAGTATCTACTTAAAGAAATTGCTCGAAGTGACCTCCATTTACTTCCTGACAGTGAAATATCCTATTTTTAAACTCTTCTCGTACTTTTGCAAATGTGTCTGCGGAAACAGCCCCACATTCTGCAACAATACGTTGTTTTAAAACGTCAATATTGTCAGGTTCAGTGGTGTAAACCTTCGATTCAAGGTACCCCCACAGAAAAAAATCCAAAGGTGTGAGGTCCGGTGAGCGAGCTGGCCATTCCGTTGAACCTCATCGTCCAATCCATCTACCACGATACTCCCCATCCAAATACCGTCTTACTGCACCGTAATAGTGTGGAGGAGCACCATCCTGTTGGAATGTTATTTCCAAATTGCCGAATCCATCAGGATTATCTTGCGTTTTGCAACAGCTCCAGATAAACCTCACCAGTTAAATTAGTATTTAAAAAAAGAGGCCCAAACATTCACCTTCTGGGGAAAATTGGGTATGTGTTTCACAGGTGAGGATTTGCGTCACTCCAATACCTCACATTCTGTGTATTCACATTTCCATTTAGATAGAAAGTACTTTCGTCACTAAAACAAATTGTTTTGACATAGTCTGGCTGTTGGTTAATTTTAGTTTCCATATTTTCACAAAATTCTAGTCTTCGGTCTGGGTCGTCGTCTGAGAGTTGATGAACCATTTTTAATTTGTATGGATGAAATTTGTTTTCTTTCAACACCCTGTGTACTGTATTTCCACTGACTTTACAGGTAGATGCAAAGTGAGTTGTTGAAGAAGTAGGATTAACTATTACTTCTGCCAGTATATACATTTTTTTCTCATCAGAAATTTGTGGTCTGCCAGATCGTTTCGCATCATTAATACTACCCGTTGTTTCAAACTTACGAAGAAGCTCCCTTAAATAAGTCCTCGAAACGGGGCTATCGGGAAACCTCTCATAAAAAATGCGTTCTGCTGCATGAATATTTCGTCCAGTTTCACCAAGAATCAGGATCGCTGCTACTTTATCACCTAAAGCACGTACCATTTCGCTTCTTGAAGCACTTAAACGTTCGGCTCACAACAGTTTAACAAATTATTAAAATGTACAAAAATATTGAAATTACCAAAAGCTGCTAAAACAGTTAAACGTTCGATCAACATTACACAAATTATTAAATGTACAAAAACTTGGACAATTACAAAAACGTCGAATTAGGGAGACTAACAAAAACGTCAGCTTATTTGACAACTATCCAGAGGCGGAGCTTGAATTTGGAATTTTAGTATTAACTGATTTAATTCATCACAGCTTTGCGTTTTTTAAAAGCGAGTTGCCAAAACTGCCATAAACACAAACAAAATCAGTATCATTGAATAGGTTTTTTCGATATCTTTTAAAAGAGGTGTCGCTTGCCGTAGGGTTCCATTTAAAATTATTGGTCACAATGGCCTTGTGACGTCATCTTTGACGATTTCGTCATCTATCATCACTAGTAGGGGAGTTTACATTTAATATTCAGTTTCCAAATTTCACTTGTTTATGTATAATCGTTCCAAAAATAAGAGGGGGGAGGGGACTTTTGAGAAGCACTGTATTTCAGTAAGATAGATTTTTGGAAATAAATATTTCACAAATGTAAATTTAACTTAAAGATCTTATTTCATTTGTAAGGGTTATATATAAGACGTCAGGTTTCACTTTTTCAAACTAAGTACTAAACTGCGACATTCCCACTATTTTTACTGAGCACATGAACTAGATACGAATGTTTTTTTATCTTGAAAGCCTCATAGGGCCATCTAGATATTAAAAAAATATTTGAGTTTTGAATGAGCGAATGATATCATTCGCTTGAGGCTGTAATTCAAATATGAAATGGCAAATATCAGATTCAGCCAAGTCCCACTATTCGGAGATATTGGATAAAGTAGTATCAACTCAATATAATTACACAGGCGTTCAAGCAAATAGATGGATAGTGTGTGGAGAGGAAATTCCTTTGGTTTTACCTCTTGGATAGGGGCCAGCTGCTGGGTGAAGCCTCTCTATACATAACACATGTCATCATATACATTATTGTCTAATCCGACGAAGTGTAATTACTCAAATTTCCTGCAACCAGTATATTTTGTAGTTGACACAATACGCGCACATTTTCAGTGCCGCTCTGAGAACAAAATGTAACAATGAGGATATGATCTCTCATCGGAGAACATGTCATATTTATAAATATTATTATATATATATATATATATATATATATATATATATATATATATATATATATATAATATAATATATATATATATATATATTTTTTTTTTCTAGGGTTTTAGGTTCGTGGATCTGACTTTCATAAATTAATTATATTATATATATATGTGTGAACAGCATCGGATTATTGATAGTGACACCTATAATCTGTGAGGTGAAGCTTAAACCTAATATCGTGAAATTTTAATAGCACGAAATTTCGTGCATATTAACAGGTCACCAACAAATGTGTCAGATAGGCCTGCCTACCCACGATACCAATAGTCGTACTCCTCATGCGTTTAACGCAAACAAATATCGAGAATAAGAGAAATCTGTTTCGAATCCAAAAGAACCCACCATCCGTCTACAGCCTGTTTCATGGTTTCCCAATCATCAGGACGCCTGTGGTCTCTTTCAAATTCGTATCAGATTTCTCGGTATACCTTAGGCCAATACAAACATGTGAACAGCATCAGATTATTGATAGTGACACCTATAATCTGTGCGGTGAAGCTTAAACCTAATATCGTGGAATTTTAATAGCACGAAATTTCGTGCATATTAACAGGTCACCAACAAATGTGTCAGATAGGCCTACCCACGATACCAATAGTCGTACTGGCCTGGCCTGGCCTAAGGCTATTAACCTACGAGAAATCTGATACGAATTTGAAAGAGACCACAGGCCGTCCTGATGATTGGGAAACCATGAAACAGGCTGTAGACAGATGGTGGGTTCTTTTGGATTCGAAACAGATTTCTCTTATTCTCGATATTTGTTTGCGTTAAACGCATGAGGAGTGTGACTATTGGTATCGTGGGTAGGCCTATCTGACACATTTGTTGGTGACCTGTTAATATGCACGAAATTTCGTGCTATTAAAATTCCACAATATTAGGTTTGAGCTTCACCGCACAGATTATAGGTGTCAATATCAATAATCTGATGCTGTTCACATGTTTGTATTAGCCTAAGGCTATTAACCTACGAGGAATCTGATACGAATTTGAAAGAGACCACAGGTCGTCCTGATGATTGGGAAACCATGAAACAGGATGTAGACGGATGGTGGGTTATTTGGATTCGAAACAGATTTTTCTTATTATCGATATTTGTTTGCGTTAAACGCATGAGAAGTACGACTATTGGTATCGTGGGTAGGCCTATCTGACACATTTGTTGGTGCCCTGTTAATATGCACGAAATTTCGTGCTATCAAAATTCCACGATATTGGGTTCAAGTTTCATCGCACAGATTATAGGTGTCACTATCAATAATCTGATACTGTTCACATGTTTGTATTGGCCCAAGGCTATTAACCCACGAGAAATCTGATACGAATTTGAAAGAGACCACAGGCCGTCCTGATGATTGGGAAACCATGAGACAGGCTGTAGACGGATGGTGGGTTCTTTTGGATTCGACACAGATTTCTCTTATTCTCGATATTTGTTTGCGTTAAACGCATGAGGAGTACGACTATTGGTATCGTGGGTAGGCCTATCTGACACATTTGTTGGTGACCTGTTAATATGCACGAAATTTCGTGCTATTAAAATTCCACGATATTAGGTTTAAGCTTCACCGCACAGATTATAGGTGTCACTATCAATAATCTGATGCTGTTCACATGTTTGTATTGGCCTAAGGCTATTAACCTACGAGAAATCTGATACGAATTTGAAAGAGACCACAGGCCGTCCTGATGATTGGGAAACCATGAAACAGGCTGTAGACGGATGGTGGGTTCTTTTGGATTCGAAACAGATTTCTCTTATTCTCTCTATATATAAATATATATATATATATATATATATATATATATATATATATATATATATATATATATATATATATATATATATATATATATATATATATATATATATATATATATATAGTGAGGACGTAAAAGTCCTCCCCTTCCTTCAACTTTGAACGGAACAAGCTGTCGAGGTCGGGTGAAATTCAGGTAGAAAGGTACCATTTCTACCACTTTTTGGTACAAAAATAATTGTGGTCACGTGGTCTAGTGTCAAGAGGGCACCATCAACTTTTTTTTTTAATGTAATGGGGGGTCACGTGGCTCCTGGTTTTGAAGGCCTTCCAATTGTCTACCCAACACCGCTTTGTTTGTAAAAATCGGCCAAGCCGTTTCAAACTGAGAAGCGTTTGAAATTTGCTTCAAATATTTTACACAAATTAAAAACCCAAATAACTTTTAATTGCAACAGAATTTTAAGTAACAATTGCAACTATTTTAACAAGTGCGCGAAATATTCACCGTTCACGTCTTGACAGAAAAAAAGTCGGTTGTGAAATTCATTCCGAACGTTATTAAATGTTTCCGGGGTAATACTGTAACACACATCTGTTATTCGGTCCATAAGTTCCTGTCTGTAGTAGTGAGGGGGTGCACCATCTTGTTGAAAGGTAACATCCATGGTAAATTCATTTGGGTTTGCCCCAACTACTTCTTGAATACTGTGATGGATCTGATTCTGAAGCATATTCAAATACAGATGCCCAGTTAAATTTTCTGCCATAAATATTGGACCTATGATATGGTCACCCAAAATACCAGCCCATACGTTGATCTTCTCTGGAGTTTGAGTATGACCCTCTCGAAAAACGTGCGGATTTACGTCTGACCAATAACGCACATTCTGTCTATTTACTGTTCCATTTAGATACAACATACTTTCATCACTAAAACAAATAGAGTTAATGTAACCGGGATTTTGGGTTATGCGGTCAGACATACCTCACAAAACTGCAGTCTTCTATCCGGGTCGTCTTCTGTTAATTGATGCAATTTTTTTAATTTATATGGGTGAAATTTGTGTTTTTTAAGATATTTCTTCACAGTGGTCGTAGATACGTCACAAGCCGTTTGTTGCGGATTATTAACAACAGCTGCCAGAACGTCGATTTGCTGTTCTTCTGAAATAGATTTTCTTCCAGATCCTTTTTCCCTCGTTACGCAACCAGTCCTCAGAAATTTACTAACAATTCCCTTAAGTGGGTACGAGATATTGGATTATTTGGGAAGCGCTCATTAAATATTCTTTCTGCATCATGGTAATTACGCCTAGCTCCAGCGTAAATTAAAATTGCTTCGGTTTTTTCTTCTAAAGGACGAGAACGAGGCATTTGAAATTTATAAAGAAATGCTGAAACCTATGATAATTGTCAAGAGTATCGATATGATTAACGTCACTATTAGACTGAGATTGAAATGAAATGCTATTTGGAGTCTCCAGCAAAATAACTGAGGTATAAAAAATTTAAACAAAAAGCACATTTTAAAGTACAAATAATATGCGAACCTTTTTTACCACAAAAAATCTACTCTTCGACCAGAATCAGTAACGGAGTTGAAATTCTGCTGCAATTAATAGTTAAACTGATTTATTTCTAAAATATTTGAAGCAAATTTCAAACGCTTGTCAGTTTGAAACGGCTTGGCCGATTTTCACAAACGAAGCGGTGTTGGATAGAGAATCGGAAGGCCTTCGAAACCAGGAGCAACGTGACCCCCCTTTACGAAAAAAAAAAGTTGATGGTGCCCTCTTGACACTAGACCACGTCACCACAATTATTTGTATGCCAAAAAATGGTAAAAGTGGTACCTTTTTACCTGAATCCTACCCGACCTCGACAGCTTGTTCCGTTCAAAAGTTAAAGGGGGTGGGGACTTTTTACGTCCTCACATATATATATACACAACGTGAACTACTACAACATGCTGAAAATAAATAGGTGTACCACGCGGGCACCAGCTAGTCGGAGTAAATACCGAAGGAGAGTCACACAATATAATATAATGTTTTTAGGTAAGATAGTACGATTGTAGCATCACATCAGTGTGAGTGCCTACTACTAATCGATACATGGGATTTCGTGTTGCAGAAAATCCTTAAAATTCCAAGTATGTTCACTCTATAGGTTGAAGAAACAAATTGACAATTATGCAGGAGGTTTGAGCAATCAGGACCAAAGTATAAAATTCCCATTTTGTGAACCCAGACTTTATCTGAGGGTTGCTTATACTTCTCTCTTATGTACACTATCACCCGCACTTCAATTGTGCCGTATTGCCTCGACATTGACGTATCACGTCTTCCTGTAAAAGTTTTCACATCTTGGAGCATTGACAGGAGCCCTCAGTACATTGTTTTGTAAACATTGTATGATGGTCAGGTAACTTTGTCTGGTACAACTCCATAGTTGGATACCAAATTGGTTCTGAATATTACTTATAGACGAAGAGTTTCTTTTACACTGACATTTCTACCTAATAGCCAATACATTACTCCGTATTTAAGGCTCAATTCTTTCGTTTTCTACCTGCAAGGAATACATTATTGAAAATAAATAACGTATAATTCCCCAAGACAGCTGACTACATATACAATAGGTGTATGTTGGTCGAATATCCATAAAAAAAACAACTACTTCCCTGGATAATGCTTCGACGGACGTTGGATTACATCCAGCTGTCTCGTTATTACAGATTCATATCCTGATATCCAGGATAACATGTCAAAGTTGGTAATATTAGTTGCAGTAGTTAAGTCGAGCTAACGGTGTTTTCCATTATGTTAATACAATCTCAACGAAAACTAAGAAATAGTTTAGATCGTTTCATGAGGGTTAGCAGACATTAGTTATTTGTCTGCTTGACCAACCCTGTAGTGATGAGGGGTAAATACCCCAAAACCGATCCACAGGTGATCAGACCTGGTGAAGTCAATTTCGCAACAAACATTTGCAAAGTAATCTTGTAGTAGGACTTTGCACGATTATCCATCGGATGTAAACCAACGTCCGTCGAGGCATTAGCCAGGGAAGCAGTTGTTTTTTTGAAGGATATTCGACCAAAATACACTTATTGTATAGGTAATTGTATTCAGTTGTCTTGAGGAATAAGATGTTTTTCATTTTTCATGAAATTATAGCTGGCTACTGATGTGTTACGACTTCTGTCTACTGTATAATTTGAATAACAACATAACATATTTAGTATATATGTGAATACTGTCTCTGAGTTCGTCCTGTTTGTATTCCTGTTTGTGAAAAATAAAAATAAATTCCATGTATATTTTGTTAAAAATATAAATGCAGTTAAGTGACTGACAAATTCTGTTTTATATTTTATATTATATATTAAAAAAAAAAATTGTTTTGTAGATTTATTGGTGCAACCAAATAAAAAGAAGAAATGAAAATTTGTATTATTTCATCATTTTTCATCTAGGGTCGTCCTTGTCTCTCAAGTTAGTTTTCAATTAAATTGTTCGAACTCTAGACTCTGCATCTTGAAAATTTAACGGATATTTTTTTATTGGAAATAGTTGAGGCAGAGTGAATGTATTTGAGCAATAAATCCTATCAAAATTATCCCCGAGGATAGTGAAAGTGATAGTGCAATCGGAAATGGTTGTTTTATCATCAAATACTTATTCGTTACAATTTATTACTTATTCTATCATTGGTGCCTGCTTTTTTGCGGCCACTATATAAGTAAAAAATTATATCCTTGCTGACTGGATGCATTATAAAAATCATTTCGATATTTGAAAGATTTCATTTAACATTTCCATTTGGAAAAATTCACAGGATGTTTCACTACCATGGTGTCAATTTGAAACTGATTCAGATTTCTCTTGATGGATGGATGGGACTGCTATTTTATCTCAATGGTTTTGCAGATAATATCAGCATATTGGAGTTGAAAGAAAACCTCTATTAAGAATATTGAATTTCGACGCCATAGTTTTGACAAAACCCTGTATTTGAAATTTTCCAAGCAAAATAATTAATTGAGGTAAGTAATCAATTTCATTGCTGTAAGTGGTAAAGTTATTAACTGTAGGTAATTTTTTTTATTGTAACAATAACATCATGTGTTTTTATAAATGTATGGTTGAATAATAGCAAATAGCTTTTTTCATTACCAAAATGACGGTGTTGAATAACAATTAGTAAAATCAATTGATGGTACCAAATGTACACTTTAATAATGACAAATACCTTTTTCCTTCTACCAAATAAAACCGACAATAACAAAAATCAAAATATATATTTAGGGCAAAAACTTTGTTTCGTTGTATTTGAATTTAAGATTTATAATGGCAATTAAACACTGTCAGGGTCTTTTTTTCTAGTGACAATTAAAGCGAGACCCAGTCCCTGATACGGGTGCTTTTTTTGAATGCCAATACTAGTTTCAATAGTACTTGTTTTTCCTCTGTGCGGATACGGGCCAAACTAAAGTAATCGTATTATTATTGGTTATTTTTGTATAGTCTTATATATGAAATGAGGCTACAGTTCTATTGAAAGGAGTGAAGAATGTACTGAAAGTATCTAGAGCCGCATTCGAGAAGCAAGCTATTGCCATTCCCATTAATGGACACAATATATTATACTGATCCCAAAGTTTTTACCCAGCCCAAAAATTTGTTTTCCGAAATATGGAATAACGACAGAACTGTAGATGCAATTACACACCATAGTTAATTGAAATCATATCTCTCGTTCGTATTTAACAATGGAATGTATGTATGTAACCGAACTAACATACTGGTTGCATGAGAATTTGTACTAAGTAGCAAAAATCATCCATGAATATGATAATGAACTTACTTGATGTGAAGCGTTCTGTAGATTCAACAAAGGTTCGGAAGATCTTTTCAAAAAAAGGCGCAGTTTGTTCTCTCGTGGAGCCTGGTCCTTTTTTCGTTGTGGACTTGGAGCCTTGAGGGAACAGAACAATAATTACTCGAAAAAGATAGAGACCCCATTTTCATTTTTCAATTGAATTATAACACGATAATATATATGTAATCACACATGAAAAATTATGTCATCGTACAGGACAATACTGTCAGAGAGTATCCATGCATCCTCATTTTGCCTTCTTTCCAAATTATTGAAATTTTTCTCCGGATTTCGATTTTTTTTTCATTTCTCGCTATTTTCTAAATATCCCGACAATGTTTTACATCACAAGTATTTTCTCGGGTTAATTTTAGAAATACCCATATATAAAACACGATATTTTTGTCATGCTCTAATGAGATTTGACTTTAGATACGTACGTAACGTTTTCATCTGAGTTTTTTCTTATTTTTATGATTTTAGGTTTTATACAGAATACTGTGTGATCATTATTCGCCATTTAGGCCAGGAAAAGAAATTCATTTTCCGTTTTCGAATTCAGCTAAACAAAAATAATGTAATTTTTTTTATCAATAAAAGATCGATGTTCATTTTTTGAAACCGAAATGCCAAAAATATGCTATATAACTTGGTCAAATCTGACTAGTCTAGTTAAGGCAAATATCCTTCCAGGTAAACTAAATCCTGATATTATTCCCTCTGCCAGGTCTTTCTCCAGGAAAATGTTCAACATGTAAAGGAAAATGCTATTTCTCTAGCGTGGCGAGTGAATTTACATTTCTACTTAGAAAACCACTTCGATTACGCCCTCAACGAGTTATTTTGGTGTATCAATGTATTGAATGAATTTTATAAATTCATCAAAGTTTGATAACGATTTGAATAATTGCAAAAGATGTATGATGACAAATAAACAATCAAAATAATTTGAAAGAAGTAATGGTAGCAGAAATAGACCGACGTTCAATAAAGAAGTAAAAAAAAGGAATAGATATGTCAAAAAAGCAATGATGAAGATTCCTCTGAAATATTAGAAGCAGCGTCAGAAGCGATTCCAAAATTGCTACCTCCGCATCGATTCCCAGATTTTGCTTTTAATACTTATACATATTACATCCTCTAATATTATCTGAAGTAGTGAATAGGGTACAGCCCACCAAGTAGTGTTTGAATCTTAGTGAAACCTGCACCAAAACTGCATAATTCTGCCATCAACATGCCAATAGTTACCCGCGAGCTATTGAATGAAGTGAGAACGGCTACCGACGTAGCAATAAAACAACTTTGTAAATAGGAATCATTCATAAGAAGTATTGTGGATAGTGTATCGATTGGGATTGAAAAAATCTTGATAAAAAAGTTTGGAGTGCTCGAGGCAGAAATGGTTAAATTGAAAACTGATATTCAGGTAATTAAAGATGATTATAAAAAAGATGTGAAAACACTCACAGATAAATTCGACTCATTAGGGAAAGAAGTCACGGATTCTCCAAAATACCATTGATATTATGAAGGAAATAAACGAAATGAGACACCGTGAAAACAATGTATTGCTTTTTGGTATTCCAGAAGATGTGAGCAGCTTGAAGGACTTCGTTCTCTACGCTGTATCTGTTATCAAACCAGATCTCGATGAAAGGGACTCTCAAGTTATCAGACTTGGCCGTTTCTCTACCGATAAATCCCACCCAGCAAAACTCACACTGCCCAACAAATTGGATGTTCCGGTACTCATCAAGAATAGCAAACACCTGAAATCAACTGGAAAGTACAAAGGAATATACATTAGACCTGACCAGACGGCAATGCAGCGTGATCATTACCTCAATATACGTAAGGAATTGGATCAACTCAACGATGCAGGGGAAGGCGATTATGCTATTAAATACAAAAATGGATTCCCATCTATTATTAAAAAAAACGCATAAGTCCATCCAGCAGGCCGAAACAAATTATTCCAATCTTCTATCAAACTTGTAGAGGGCTAAACACTAAAACTCACCTATTCTTCCAAAATGTCCTTGCAAATGAACAAAATCTCTGCTACCACCGAAAGTTGGTTACATGATGGAGTGTTTAATTCTGAACTTTTTCCGGATAATTATCTCACCTATCGTAAGGACCTACCCAAGTAAAAAAAATATTCCCGATACCCAAGCTATTTAATTTTGAGTAATAACAAATAACTGATATCAATTAGCAATTGAAAGTTTATTCAGTTGTTACTGAAAGAGACCTCGACGAAAATATTCGGATTTTTCAATTTCAATTTCTTTCCTAGTTGCTATTGATGACTTTATGAGTACACCTCCATGCTAGGCTGAAGTTTTCTTTCAAACTTTCGAAGATTGATTATATTATGAAAATACCTGCCCGCATTTATTCTTTCAGTTCATTTATTATGTCTTGATGATTTGATCTAATTGTTGCGGAATTCGGATTTGAAGGCATGGCACAAACATTGGATTTGTCAAACTGCCATTGTCGTTATTATAGAATACCCGAAATAGATGCCGTCAATAAAAATGGTAGTCTGTGAACGATTTATCATTTATTTACATATGATATAGCTTGACTGGTATAACTTAGCAGTGAAGGTTGCACAAATGTGACTCAGGTTGCTAAGCAAAGGGCAACGATAAGCATGTGTATGCTGGAAGTCGAATTCTTAAACTGGGAATTACCACAGCGATATGAGTCACACCACCTAGGAAAATGGATATATAATACTGCCCAAAAAGGTAAATGCAAATTCCAACAACACGCAAAGATGAAAGCAGGATATGTTGAGAAAACTAAATATCGATTTTATTGTTTTCTTGATCATTATCTCTGAATGTGTAAATATAAATCAGATCAAACAAAACGTAAATGCAGGAAAGAAAGGACTTTGATAAAACTATGTACATTGTGTTTTATCTTTCAGTAAATTTTTGCAATTTTTCCTTTGATTTATGTACCACTACCTTTTTCTTTAGTTTTATCTCTTTGTATTTTGTGTTTTCCCTTTCAGTTAATTTTTGCATTTTTTCATTTGATTTATGAACCACTATATTTTCTCAATAACATAAATGGAACAAAGGAAACCCCCCGCGCGGCCTTGGCTTTTGTGGGTTTCTCTATGTTTATTTGTGTAACATTATGTATAGAAGTGTAACCATAGTACTGTTAACAACATGAATAAACATGATCAATATTATTATTGTGAGTCTACATGAGCCTCAATTGTATTACATAATATAAAACAACAGATTGCCGCCCTATAATCCTGAGCTCAATCCTATAGAATTAGTATGGGCCATGAAACAATATGTAGGCGGCACGTTCAAACTCAATGAGGTCTCAAAGTGTTTCAATAATTCTACTGTCGAAGGCAAGAAAATCGAAAGGAGGCCATTCCAAAAAAAAATGTAAATGAAAAGATGGAAAAAGAAGCACTCCTTGGCGCAGATTTTGGATACGACTTATTATGATGAAGGGAAATCACATACAATGGATTTTGAGGAATCATGTTTTGAAAAGTCTGTTGAGGGTTTCTTCATCAGTGAAATATTAATTGCAAATATTGTAAAACTAGGAGTTTATATTTTTACTGAAATATTATTGTTATATTCATTTCTGATTCGACTTTCGACTGTGTCTCTCACGATCTTCTTTTAGAAAAGATCATATTACGGGGTTAGAGGAACACCACTCAAACTGATGTCATCGTTCTTAAAAAAACAGACAACAACTGGTTAAAATTCAAAATACAACATCTGAACTCAGGATATTGAAACATGGAGTTCCTCAGGGCTCTATCCTTGGACCCTTACTCTTTATTGTTTATATAAACGATATCTGTCAGCACATGCTACAGGACACTACCACCATTCTTTTCGCTGACGATACATCACTTATCATTACTTCTCCAGATTTTTATAGCCTCAAAATTCTAGCTGACAATTCGATTGACTTTGCTAGAAATTGGTTCTCTGCTAATTTCCTACAACTCAATGGTGAAAAAACTCAACAGCTGATTATTTCCAGTAACAATAAGTACACCTCAGGAGCACACTGCAAGCTTCTTGGAATAACAATCGATGACACTCTCAGCTGGTACTATCATACTGAAAAACTGAACAGCGAGCTTTCTAGTGTAATATTCCTCATAAGAAGATTGAGATATGTTGTAGGTTCTGAATTATTGAGCCAAATATATTTTGGGGTGTTCCATTCTCGAATTAGTTATGGGACCATTTTATGGGGAAATTCCAGCAATGCGGTAATTATCTTCAGATCCCAGAAGAAGGCTATTCGCCTTCTAGCTGGTGTTGGACTCCGTGATCACTGTCGTCCCCTGTTCATTGATATGAAAATAATGACACTGCCATGCATTTATATTTATCAAACCCTCTGTGAAATACACTCAAACAAAGGGAGTTATACTCTTTCGTCTGATATTCACAAATACCAGATCGGCAAACCAAATAGCTCTTCAATGCTTCAGGCTCACTAAGTCGAAATCTAATTATCTGAATTTAAAACTTTATAACAAGTTGAGCTTAGAAGTTCGCGCCTTAAATGAAAATTGTTTTAAGATTAACGTGAAAAGTTTCCTCATGAATAAATGTTTTTATAGTATAGAAGAATTTCTGAATGCATGAAAAAATGTTTACATAACTTTTATCATTTACATATTCATTTATGTTTTTTTTACAACAAAATATTTTTAAATGTTATTTTTAAACACATGTATATGTCGATAAAATGAATGTTTTAACATATTTTCCTATCTTATATATTTTACATATTATCTTCCATAGATAATATTTCTGTACAAATTGACGTGCTATAAACCGATGTGTAAACTAGCCAAATAAAGTCTATTCTATTCTATTCTATCCACCTATTTTGCTATTTTTCTGATATAAATCAATAGGGGAGGGTCCGGGAATACCGATCAGGTGGGTAATACCGACCACCCTATTTTCCTTTCAAATAAGGCGCCAAAGGCGCCAATATCCAGAACCTCTACCGGATGTTATTCGGGACTAACCTATTATTTAGTTTACTATTTAAATCAGCCATGTGAACACGCGTTTGGAAGTAAAATAGGAAGTTCTCCAAAAGTGATCTGTGTTAGAAGTGTTCTTGTGTGAAAAATAGGTAAGTAAACTAAAATGTATGGATACCAAACAATGTTTGTTAGTTAGAGAAGTTGCGTGGGCATGTGACTGTCTAATCATGTATCAATCTTAACCTAACCTCACTTAAAAAAAATGCGAGGGATTTTTGTTTGGGCATGTGGTGTCGAGTAAAATCGATCAGAATTGTCGGTTTCACCCGAAAGTGATGGACCCGCAAGTTAAAAAATTTGTTGATTTTGTGTGAAAGAAACACAAGATCTAAAGCGGGCTTTATCGGCAGTAAGAGCGGGTACAGGCATAAGAAAAGCTTCGAGATTAAATGGAATACCGTATGGGACACTTCAAGATCGTCTGCGGGGAAAGGCACGTGCCCGAAACAAGAAATTAGGAATAAAGGCATCATTTACAGCTTCATCGGCAGTAAGAGCCGGTACAGGCGTAAGAAAAGTCTCGAGATTATATGGAATACCTTATGGGACCCTTCAAGATCGTCTGCGGGGAAAGGCACGTGCCCGAAACGAGAAATTAGGAAGAAAGGCATTATTTACAGCCGAGCAGGAAAAACAGCTTTGCGATCAAATAAATCACCTTTCAAAAATGTTTTATTGAGTGTTTCCACTCGATGTACGCAAAGTAGCTTGTGAGTTTGAGGAAGTTGATAAAATTAAATACAATTTTGATTCCTACAAAAAACAAACAAATGGGAGCTGTCACAAGTGGTGAAAGAGGAAAGCTAACCACTGTTATTTGTGCGATGAATGCTTTGGTGATTTTTTCCTCCTATGTTTATTTTTGGCAGAAAAAAGATGCAGTATGAGCTATCCAAAAATGGACCCACCATCAAAAAATGATTGGGTCAATGAATAATTCTTTTTTGCATGGATAAAGCACTTCGCTACTTATGTTAGATGTTCTGTTGCTGATTATGGACAATCACAGCATCCACACAACTTTAAACATTGTTGATTCCTTCGAAAAAGATGGTAACCTCACCTCCTCACACATCTCATCGCTTGCAGCCATTGTATGTTCGTTTTTATGATCTGCTGAAAACTGCTCATAATCAAGAATGTGGAAACTTTATGAAATCTAGAGATTATCAGAAAACAAACTGACATTGTCGAATTATTAAAAAAGGCTTACAACCGAAACGCAACTATAGGACGATAGATCAGCGGAAGACAGACAAAGCGAAAAGTCCACAGAAAGTAAAGTAGTTGTGATGCAATCAGAAACAATCAACAACCCTAAGTCCGAACCTTCAGGAATATTAAGTAAAAAAAGTTTGAAAAGTAAGAAACAATCACAAGCAAGCTAGTGATTTTTCCTCAGAATTGAAATACGTCGAACTTGTAACTGATCCTGATGAAACTGACGATTAAGACAAAACAGTTCAAGCTAAAATATCATTCAAATAATTATTGTCTCCGCCAAAAATGAGAAATGATCCGCGCAAAGAAAACTCCAAAAAAACACATTCAAAAATATTTACTTTCACTCCTAACCGACAAGAACTTGAGTCAAAACAAAATGTCAAAGAGAGAAAAGACCGTTTAGCAAATAATAAGCAAGTTAAGCGAAATATAGACTCAGATGAAAAGAAAATTCACGGGAAACGGCTTGCTTGTTTCTCATGCAAAGCATTTAGTGAAATGAAGAATGGTGGCTGGTATGTATTAACTGTGGAATGGCAGCACATTCTAAATGTGCAGGGTGCGATAGAAAAGAGGATTATATTTGCGATTTATTTATTTATTTATTAGTCATAAAGATATAAAAAAAGTCCAATGAAGTATCTACTATTTTTTACGATATTTCTACAATATATCATATACTGTACTGTGCTACGCTAAACTGCTACGCTGATCCCTTTTCACTATTCCATAATATTCTATACCTTTTCACACAAGCCAAAGAAACAATAATAAAGAAAAATGAATATATACTCATATATACAAACACACATATACTACATATATATATATATATATTTATATATATATATATATATATATATATATATATATATATATATATATATACACCACTGGACTCGCAGTCGTTATAAATGGCAACCATCAAAATTTCATAAAAAAATATTGGTTAACAACGAAGTTACAACAATTTTAATTTTGGAAACAAAGTATTTGATTATAATTTTTATTTAGATTGCAGACATATTTGAGATCTGGCAATACTGCCGATACAAAGTAGAACACAAGTGAATTTGTACAGCGAAAATCCGAAGTCAATAGCTCATTCCGTTCAACAGTTATAACTACTGAAAGTATGGTAATGTGAGCGATTTGTGGTGTACTAAATCACAGCCTACTATTGATTTAGTACAATACCTATGCCCAATGTATTAGTTCAGTTTTCCTCAAATTATTGATACCTTCTCTAAAAGCTTGTTTTAGTTGAGTTTTGCAGAATAATAAAGGAACATTTTTTTGTCCTGCTTTCTGTTTTATTATTGAATAAATAATTTTAATACTTTCGTTTTTATCGGCTATTGAAAACTGCATAACGTGAAAATGAATATTTTATTTTATGTTATTTTCGAATACACTTATAACCCAAACTTAAATAAATGATTTTAAGGGCATATAATTCACAAATCCAGTGGCGTAGTCAGATTTTTATTACAAAATCGCTTCCACCAGAAATCGCTCACATTACCATACTTTCAGGAGTTATAACTGTAGAACGGAATGAGCTACTGACTTCAGATTTTTGCTGTACAAATTCACTGGTATTCTACTTCGTATCGGCCGTGTTGCCAGATTTTAAATAGGTCTATAATCTAAATAAAAATTAATATCAAATACTTTGTTTCCAAAATTAAAGATGTTGTAACTTCGTTGTTAACCAATATTTTTTCATGAAATGGTTTTCATTCATAACGAAAACAAATCCAGTGGTGTAGTCAAATTTCAAAACGAAAATTGCCTAATAAACTTTTGTTGTTTTTAACGAAGAAAAAAAACCATGACTGAATGACTGAAAAATGCGTATTTTACAGGGGTGGTTCCATTTTGAATGGGTCACACTGTATATATATATATATATATATAAAACGAAAGAAATTCGATGGACATAGCCCTCAAAGAGAAGTGTTAACCGTAGACACGTGTTTCGGGCTCTCGGCCCTCATCAGTACGGTGAAGAAGTGTACGGATGAACAACACTTGGTAGAAAACGACAAATCAACGGAGTCAACAAACAGAAGCCAGCCGCACATTTGTGGTTTCGGTTGGCAGACCCTGCATTCCAGGGCAACAACCAACGTCACCACGGAGGCAGCTATAGCTACCTGCGTATTTGTTGGCTCCGCTGATTTGTCGTTTTCTACCAAGTGTTGTTCATCCTTGCACTTCTTCACCGTACTGATGAGGGCCGAAGGCCCGAAACACGTGTCTACGGTTAACACTTCTCTTTGAGGGCAATGTCCATTGAATTTCTTCCGTTTTGTTTACCAGTCCCCTCGATATTCTTCCCATCCATATCTATAATCCTGGACTCGGATGTCACGCAGGTAGCTATAGCTGCCTCCGTGGTGACGTTCGTTATTGTCCTGGAATGCAGGGTCTGCCAACCGAAACCACAAATGTGCAATTGGCTTCTGTTTGTTGACTCCGTTGATTTGTCGTTTTCTACCAAGTGTTGTTCATCCTTACACTTCTTCACCGTACTGATGAGGGCCGAGAGCCCGAAACACGTGTCTACGGTTAACACTTCTCTTTGAGGGCTATGTCCATTAAATTTCTTCCGTTTCGTTTACCAGTCCCCTCGATATTCTTCCCATTCATATATATGCCATTCTCACGACTTGGTGTAGCACAAAACTCACATTCTCATCAAGGTGTAATCTGTTATAACCGTGTGGTTAGTATCCTAGGAAATATCAAGAACTTCAATGAGTTTAAATTAAAACTATTCAATTATTTGAGTGCTAATGCTTTTTACTCGATGAAAGTATTTTCAGAATGTTAGTGATATAAGAGTATTCGAACTATGAATGTATTTAAACATACATTTCTACTATAAATATTTTATCCTCTGCAGGTCTTGTATAAAGTCCGATTGTTATTGACCTAAATGAATGTATATTTTTCATAATGTTAGAATTGTGAATGTATTTTAAAATTTGTGAATTTTTTCGCTTTTAAATATTGTATCCGTTTGACTGGTCTGGTAAGTTTTTGTACTTCCTGTGTGAAAACTTCAATGATGAATGAATTATCTATCTTACCTATGTGATGAGCAATTGGCCTTTGGTTCAGATTGTTAAGTTACCTCGCATCTGATCTTCCACCAAGGCCTCCATTTGAGAAAAGTCATGTTCATAGGGTCGGGAAAGTGCACATTTTTAACATTTCATCAGATTCTCGATGCGAATGCTTCGTTTGTATCACTTTAGTTATGCTGAGCAAAAAATAAATTATTTTTGAAGGTACTGATCGTTAGGTCGAAACAGTTGGGGTTCCAGGTGTTCATGTAATTGATTTTATCAGATATATTATATGATAATGAGCACTTAAATAATTCTTTTCTGTGAGCAGGAATACTCAAAACCAATTTCCTTCTTAAATTCAAGTTGTGTACGTCAGTTCTATGAGTTGAATGATCATGTAAGTAGGGAGGATTTTTATACTTCATCATTTTAAAGAAAGTACAGGCTGTGTGTAGGTGTTTGCGGTTGCTCATGTTGAGCCACTGTAAATCTTTTAGTTTGTGTGACATTCTGGATCTACTTCTTATACCAAAAATTAGTCTCATGCACGAATTTTGGAGTTTTTGTATACGCCTTATGTCATTGCTATCTGAACAATTGTGATAGACCAATTTCAGAGATGCATAAGCAGGTTTGAGTTTATAAGTAACATGTTCAGTGAATCTAAGCCCTAAACTTTTAGAGTGAGACATGTAATTAATTTTGAAATCTCCAATTTTCAGATCGTAACTTTTTGCCTGCTCGAAAATATTTTCGGTCCCGAATATCATAGCAACTGACTTGTTGGGATTGATTTTCAACATATGATCTGCAGATACTTCCAAAATTGCATTCAAGTCACTATTGATACAGTTTACGGCCTTTGTGAGATTTGGTGGATCAAAGGAGAAATATATCTGAGAATTATCTGCGTATGAATGGTATTTGCAGGATTTCAGTTTTTCAGTGAAAGTGGATGTGTAAAGGGTGTGAAACAAAGGTCCTAAAATGCTGCCTTGTGGTACCCCTGAATTTATTTCCTGCCAATTCGAGGATGTATCACTTAGAGTAACATTTTGTCTTCTGTCATGTAAATAAGATGAAATTAATACTATAGCTGTATCACTGAATCCAAAATAGTGCAACAGAGAGTAGTATTCGGTGATTTATGGTGTCGAATACTTTCGAGTAGTCTAATAATATTAAAATTGTTACTTTGTTTCCATCGAGAGCTCTAATTATATCATCGACTATTTTAAATGTTGAGGTAGCGCAACTGTGGCCGCTTCTAAAACCAGACTGTTTTAGTGGTAATATATTATGTTGATCAACGTTAGATCTAATTTGATTTTCCATTATTTTTTCTAGAATTTTTGAAATTGTGGTAAGAACGCTGTTGTTCTCAGGTCATTATGATTCTGGGGATTACCAGTTTTTGCTATGGGTATTACTTTTGCACTTTTCCATAAGTTGGGAAAGTAATTTTGGATTATACATTCATTTATAATGTGAGTAATTATAGATATAATGAGGGGTCCACAATGGTTTATAATGGTTATATTTATTCGATGATCACCATAAGCCTGCGATTTTATATTATCAATTATTTTAGAAGTTTCAATTTCGCTAGTCAATGAAAAAGTAAACTCCTTCAATCCTTCTTTTTGATTGGAGTTATAAAAGTTCATTAAGTATTCATTAGTTCATTAAGTATTTATTAGTACAAGAACACAGGAAAAAATGATTAATAGCTTCGGCGTTTTTCAGCTGCTTTGTAATTCTTTGTTTCCACTCTTAGTGACATTCAGTTTCTTAAGTTCGTTCCATTTACCCTTGATATATGTGTTATTTAGTTCGAAATTTAAGTATGCCTTTTTCTCAGCTCTCATAGCTTCGTTAGTCAGATTTCTCAATTCCTTATAGTGTGACCAATGCTGTGGAGGTTTTGAATTTTTGAATCTAGCTAGAGCTTTTTTTCTTAGTTTCTGCATCAATTTGATGTTGTCAGTAATCCAAGGAGTATACTTACAATTTTTTGGTGAATATTTCATTTCTGGAGCATGATGATCAAGAATTTAAAGAATAAATCCATTCAACTGATATATTTTATGATCAATATTGTCCGTGTTATAAATTAAGTACCAAGGTAGATCTGCCAAATCGCTTCTGAATCTATCAATATATATATTCTTAATATTTCTATATTTAACTATTTGATTTTGTGGTTGTCTACCTTCACCAATGTGAAATTTGGCCTGTATCAGTGCATGATCTGATATATCACATTCACAAACTTTCACTTGGAAGATATCTTCATAATTCGTAATAATTAGGTTTAATGATGAGGAGCATGTACTAGTTATTCGTGTAGGTTCTGTGACAATTTGCCTAAAATAGAAAATTTCCAAAATAGAGGAAAACCTATCCGTGTTGTTTGTACAGTACGATTTTTTCAGCCAGTTTGGCTAAACTACAGAGCAGACTAATCGGCCGATGATTTTGCGGGAAAGTCGGATTCTGTACTTCCTCCACCTTTGCGGGAATCTCCAAAGAAGAATTGAATTATTTATTATATTTAAAAGTGATTTCACCTGGTTGTTCGGTAATTTTCTAATGATGAAATTAGAAATTATCTCACAACCAGGCGCTTTTTTGGGATTTAATCCCTTCATATACGCCTTAAGTTCTTCCAACGAAGCTGGACGAACGACATCGCGGTCAGGTTCTCTTAAAATATCATGATCTAGATCATCGTCTGGACCTTCATTCAGCCGAAATTGTCGTTCCATCGTATCTGCAAAAGCTTGAACTTTGGACTCAGAGTCATAGCATTTTTTTTTTTTTTTTTTTTTTTTTTTTTTGGTTCCCACGAAAAGGGATATCCTGTAATGTTCAGAGAACATCGTGGGAACCTAGGGAAAGAAGGTAGGAGTTGGTGTTCTTCTTAAATTTCTGAAGGTTGTATGCCTCGGGGAACACCTCCTAGGAATGAGTTCCAAAGCCTCGCTGTTCGTTGGATGAACGAGTCTTTGGAAAGTGATGTTCTGCAGGTCTCCAAAGTGACCACGAAGGGTGTGATGACTGAACTTGACGGGTTAATCTCGAAGAGACTGCCAAAGCAGGAACGATTGTTGATATTTCAGAAGAGCATCGCCCATGAAAATATCTATAAAATAGAGACAAATCGCCAACTTTTCTACGGTGTTCCAGACAAGTGAGCGAGTTTGTAAGCGAGGCATCACCGACGAGACGAATTGCCCTTTTTTGGACAGAATCCAATAGCCTCAGGATATGTTTAGGTGCCGCACTCCAAATATGGGAACAGTATTCCAGGACAGGTCGGATCTGTGCCTTATAGATCATAAGCAGCTGATAGGGATGGCTTCAGTTCTTGGCACGAAACAGAAAACCAAGTTTTGGGATGCACTTTTGGCAATGGACCTCACGTGATTTTCCCAGGAAAGGTTATTGCTGATAGTAATACCAAGCATCGATATGGATGGCTTCAGTGGTATGGTTACTCCTGACAAAGTTATGTTAGGCACAGTGAGATCGGCTTTTCTAGAGAAAAGACATGCTTGTGTTTTGTTTGCATTGAATTCTACCAAGTTATTAGATCCCCATTCGAGAATTGTTGCTAAGTCCATATTTATATTATTAACATTTCTTCCTCGTTCATTTCTGGTTTCACGGGCTGATATAGGGGCCCTGGAAGAGAAAGCGGTATGGAGGGTACTATCATCGGCAAAGCTGTGTACTGGACATGAAGTTGCTTTCAACAGATCGTTGATGTGAAGTAGAAATAGTGTTGGTGCGAGAATGGATCCTTGCGGAACACCAGCATTTATGAGTAGAGTGTCAGATGAAACTCCATCGACCACCACGCATATTCCGCGCTCACCATGGATCGGAGAGAGGTCGGTCTTTATAGTTTTCAAATTTCTGAATAGTTTCCAGAGTATAGTTTCTGAAGTTTGTCTGAATCGTTCGTTCCCAAATTCAACAACAGATTCTCTAATCCGAGCTCGGCGAGAGCGCGAATGTCCCATTCCCAGGTGACATTCCTGATCGTCGCAATATTTTTTCAGTTTGATGGTGGGTACGGATCTGTCATCCGTTTGTGTTCAAATCAGAACATATTTCAAGGAATTTTACAATTATTCAGAAATATTTCGGAAAATTTGAATTTCAGTTTATTGTTCTTCGAATAAGAAAGACAAGAAATTGAATATTTCAGTTTCAGCTTGTAGATCTTTTCAAGTATTTTCCTGCCATAATATCAAATTCACATTTTATCTGGAAATTTCGGAGATCCAAATATTTGTTTGAAATCTAATTATGTACATAAATACATACATATATTTCAGTTTACAGTTAGTTTTCTCTACGGCTAAAAAAACTTAATTTTCATACAATCGTACAAATAAACCGTCACGTTATCAAAAACATAAGATGTCATTTGGAAAAATGTCGTAGGTATCAGAAATGAATCACGCCAATTGATAAATTTCGGGAATGAAAAAACCTCTATATGGCTACTGGCAATCTAGAAATCACTAACTTGGTATAACATTTTATGGAAAACTCTGGATCTGGCAGCAAGAACGGCTTTGACGGCACACACGGGTTCTCTGGTATCTCCTACGAGGAAGGTGACGTCACAAAGTTCCGGCATAGATGCCAGGAACTTCATGTCATCAGCTAGGCCGGATTTGTTTTCGAAGGTACTTAGGTCGGCTTCGGCTTCCACCATCACGATATAGCTCGCGGGATAATAGAGATTTTCCGGCATCTGGAACAATAATGGAATTTATTTCAAAGTGGCAAACATCTGTCTCCAATTCACTATTTGCTGTCCAGCAAATTTAATTCCCCAGTCGCAGGTCACCAGAATTCTAGAAAAATGTCAAACAAGTTGAAATTCCGTTCAGGGGTTCTTAATAGTACGACGACGTTAATATCGTTCATCAATAGCACCATAAACATTTGAAGGATATTTTATTATTCACTCATTATATATGATTTTTAAAACTATACAATTTCAGTAATCGGATAATATGAATGAGAGCAATTATACGCTAAAAATTGAATTTTTAACTAAATACAATTCTCAAATATATTATACCTTATTTGAATGGCATTGTTTCCCAGAATTTCTCAATGAAATCTAACCTCAAAAGTCCACTTTGTAATCTACTTTCATTCAGTTGCCGTAAATTTGCTGGTCTAGAGAAACACACCAATATCGACTTTCAGTCAGTTTGCATTGCAGAGTGCAGGCGCTTTCTAAGTAACGCGAAGTATTACGGATGGTGCGACGTCCTCATGGGCGCTGCGCTGCGTAAGGTTGCCGCTCACAGTCTGAGTACCTCTGCACGCATATCTAAGGAATTTCATGAATGAACAAATAAACTATAAATGGTAGGTTTTGACAGCTCATTAATGCACGACCACGAAATAGATGAATCATTCGTTTTTATACATTTTTTTGGCTACAGTAAGGAGCCATCAATTACTAAGACGGTGATTTATCATGATAGGGTGAAGATAACTAGTGTAGGAATGTAACCCGTGAACGATTCATGAACAGGGTAGATGATATAAAAAGCGCGACCAAGCGAACAGATTGATGATTCGGTAACCAGACGTCGTTCAAGTAACATGCCCTCTCAGAGAGGTTTAAACTTTCATTCGTTTAACATGTAGTGTAGGAAGATGATACTGCTCCACTTTCACCTAATAATTATATAACAGTGAAATCGCGAATTTAGTAAGAGAGAGAATTCCCATCAAGTCAAAACAGAACTGCACGAGTAATGACTTCACAAAGTGAATACACAGTTAAACAGTATTTACCATGAATAGATATTATGTTAGCAATTCTTCAAGAACACGATAAGACACTGAAAACCTCTAAACGATAGTTCCTTCTCTCATATTACCACTACAACTATAGTCTAATATACAGTGCGATATAAAAGTAAATAAACAGCTTTCGCGGAAATAATTAAAATATTAATACAATTAAACTAATATCGTGTAAAACCAATATCGAGTGAATAAGTGTTGAAACCTGGTGGTATGGAGTAAGTTCATATATTTTTTCTGGATTTATGTTTGGTCAAATTGGATCATTTATAATTTTTATGTGTTTTTAAAGGTATCTCCATATTTTATCTTCCCATATTTTTCAAATAATAATTATCCATAGTCGTTTTAAGAATTTATAAAACTATTTATATTCAGTCTACTTGACTTTAAGACTGACAAAAACTAACTTAATGTAAACTCTCCACTGTTGTTTGACTATTGTGTCATTTTATCAGTATATCCAACGGAGGGAAATGTTTTGTATATATTCTAAAATATATATGTACATTCTAATGCTTTTCCAAGTGCATTATTTCACAATCTTCCTGAGACCGGTACATGCTTCTAGATAAACGCCCCACATTCCCAAGTATAGAGAGAAAGGGATATTTTTTGAAACTGCTCCCGAGAAATAATTTCGGATCAATTATTCCCAAGTAATTGATGCTCCCTATACGTAAAAGTAATTACTTTGACGAGCAACTCTACAAAAAAGGATTAATTAAATATAGGAACCCTATATTTGAGATTTCCTTAGCGTTTATTGGTCTTTCATTGAAGGAGTGCACCCCGATATAATAGACCAGTGGCGTTATAAACGAACGGACGGTACCGAACAGGACCACGACGGGCGCGGACATTGAAACTGAAATGCAAAAATTTACTAGCGACATACAAGCGGCGCGAGATAAAACGACTAAATCAGTGGCGGTACATGAGCATCGAACGATTCTACCACAATTCATCGTTGAGTTAATAGAATTGAAAAGGAAAAAACGCAAAAAATTGCAGAGGACAAGAAATCCAATTTATAGAAATATTTACAGATGGTTAGCGGATGAAATAAGAACACTCAATGATGAATTGTGTACTAGAAAGCTCGAGGCTCTCGATGTGAGGGACAACTATGGCGCATGACAAGACTCCTCAAAAAGCAGTACGAACACATGCCTGCCATAGGGAGTAGTCCAACACGAGCGATGTCGGATCCACGGAAAGCGGAGGTGTTCGGCGAAAACTTCCACAATGCCACGAAAACACGACAGGAGACCACAGACACGCGACAAACTCAGCCAAAGATATTAGGGAAATGCCGCCAATCCAAATGGATTCTAGAACCTTTTGAAAATTAATGACCAACTATGAAGAACTTAAGGACACTATAAAAAGACTGCCAAATAATAAAGCGCCAGGACTCAACCGAATTGAATGCAATTCTGCTCAAGAACTTGCCGAAGAAGTCTCTGGTCCAGTTCATGTACCTGATAAATGTCATTATTAGATATAAATTCTATCCGGCAATTCTAAAGGAGGCAGAAGTCATCCCCATACCAAAAATCGGGAAAGATAAAACGAAAGTTGAGAGCTACCGACCTATATCACTGCCTAGTGCTGTGGCCAAGGTAATCGATAAGATCCTCCTCAGCCGTTTTGTTCAACTCGAGAAAAGGATGAAACTCATTCCGGCGGAGCAATTTGGGTTCCGAAAAGGATATTTACCAACGTCCCAAGTAGCCCGAATTTTTCATGGGCTGAGGGAGTCCTTTCATCGAGGGAAAAACACGGCATGGAGGAGTTCATCAGTAAAATGCAAAGAGCAGACATGCCTTCACATTCAATTGAATTACTGGATTACTCCTTTCGGAAAGTACATTCAGTGTTAGAGTCAATCAAACCAACTCCGCAGAATATCCAATCGAAGCCCGCAGGGCTCTTGCTTGTCCCCCATTTATATTATCTGTATACGTATATGTTCTAGCGAACGAATGTAGGCATATACGCGGATGACACCACGATATATGCGCATTCGTTTGGAAGTGAAGTTGCTAAACAACATTTGCAAATTCACTTGTACAGAAAAATCGTTCCGTATATGAAAAATAACAAAATCAAGATAAATCCGCAAAAATCGGAATTAATTAATTTTTCAAGAAAATTCACGAACAACAAAATACACGAACAACAAAATACACGAAAAACTCATAGTAGAAGACAATGAGATGGATGAGACTCTGTGAGATACCTGGGAGTACAACTGGACATGTAAATCTAGCCATTCAAAGAACAGCTGCGGCCATCACAAGAAATTATTCGTTTATAGCTAGGAACTCGAAACTTTCACTACAAAACAATATAACCATATAAAAACAATAATCAGGCCAGCTATGTTATACGCCTGCCCAGTGTTTTGCAGCCTGCCCAAAACCACCATGTTGAAATTGGACAGGATGTAAAACAAAGTGTTCCGTATAGTCACACAGAGCGACAGATACATTCGGTTGGATGCGTTGCGTGAGTTGGCAAACATTGACTCCATCCAAGATCACATCAATGAACTTTCATATAAATTATTCAAGTATTTCATCCCCTTACTCGTGATATAACCGAGATAAGGGCGCATCACAATCAGCCTCGCAAACATGGGGGGCCGATATACCAAAAATTGGATATCACGAAAGGTAAGTATAAAAATTCGAGTATGAAGAAATAAAAATCTTCAAATATGTTTCACTTTTGTCAACCTCTTGGTCGGACCAAAACACTTTAAATATGAAATTTTCTTCGGCAGGATTCTCAATACATTTGTTTTAACTCGGTTTTTCTGATTTGTTTTCCGAGATATAGCCCACAACCAAACACATACACAATTCTAATGTATATTCAAGAATGAAAATAAATACACTAAAAAATTTGCACATAAACGTATGAAGGAGGTACCAAAAATTTTCAATATTTTAAGTTTTTTTTTGGAACGTAGTTCCTTATCGCGCGTTGCGAAAGAGGGCTAGACGGAATAAATTAAGACCAAAAGTTGTAACGAGACTTTCGCTATGGTTATAAGCCGTGCGGCGTGCGCGTGTTTCTCTGTCTGTCTCTCTCTCTCATAGAAAGCAAGCCAGTTATTTTCGTTTCGTCTTTCTATTTCACATTGAACAGTGGTGTCGCGACGATTATTTTTGTATACAGGTTTTTTGTACATAATAAATGATAAAAAATAATAACAATAATGAATCCTGACAGTGTTTCTGTACAAGTTCCGGATATTGCTGATGGTAAGTAGAGATTTTATACAGACAATAATAAATGCTTATGTATTTTTAGCAAGTACTCATTATAACCTCTTTACTATTATGCAACCAAGTCATACGCGTTATAATCTCTCCATTATTGTGTGTTTAGCAAGTGTACGCGTCATAACTTTAATAAATTTAAAGGCAAGTTATATTTTAATATTACAATATCAATGCGTATGTATTCAGCAAGCCGTGCGTGTTCTAACCTATACGCTGTTGTGTTTACGAAGTCGAGAGAGTATATATATATATACACTGTTGTGTTTACAAAGTCCCGCACATCTATGACGTGTACGAAAGAATAGACAGACAGAGTGCATATATATATATATATATATATAAAATATTATTATAACTTAAAAAAAAAAAAATTACAATTCCTTCACTAATCAATCGAAAGGAACTTCGTTCCATCCGGGTGTCCCTTGACACCTCTCAAGTTTTTTTTTTTTGTAAATAACGGCACAATCCGCCAACACTTCAGAGGTATGTAGACATAGCTAGGAAAATGCAAATTCTCACACTACTCCTAACCCCTTTCATTTCCCATATCCCTGGACAGCTTCGAAGCAGTTTTTGTATCATATATCGGAGATATTAATGTATTACAATTTATATAAAATGAGATGTGGCCGTACTGATAGTTAAATGAATATTGTTGAATTGAATTGGTTACATTCACAGGGCGTCTCACCCAACGTGTATGAGCCCCAAAAAGTATGGTCATATATATACATATATTGTTTTTTTTTCTGAGCTGTAATATAATTGCAAATCACCACTACTAAGAAATTCCTTCTTTATTAGTAAATCCACACTTTGAATCTGCTCCCATGTGGGAACCATGGTCACTTTCACCCATTCAAACACTTCTAATTCTGTATTGAACTGACACCACTCCTTCAAGCCCACTCCCGCACGTCTCGTCTCCAGACACATCACGCCACTGCTCAATCCCGTTAAAAACAATGCAGGCGTAGCATGGACCCACAATCACGGCGCGTGTGACAAGGCTTACTTGCTGTAATGCTTTTGTTTTATCAAAGCGGGACATTTTTACGCATTTTGGGGACAGCGGGAAACATAGCTTCATGTCGCGTTAAAGGTAGAGCTCGTCCAATATTGAAACGACCACTTTGGCCTTCCCCTACCTAACAACCAAATCTTCTCGAAGATGCCCGAACTGTGGCTATTGATAGAACTTCCATAGGCGTACCAAATTATTTGGTATAGGCGATACACGAGACATAGTTTTTGGCGGACGAGTTTTGTGATCATGGTCCGATTCGATTCAAAATTGGTATGTGGAGGTTTTCGGGGACGGAGACTATGAATTTTTTGTCGAAATTCATGAATTCAAGATGGCGGCTCCAAGATGGCGAACGAGTTTTGTTATTATGGTCCATTCGATTCAAAATTGGTATGTGGGGGTTTTCGGTCGGAAATTATGAATTTTTTGTCAAAATTCATAAATTCAAGATGGCGGCTTCAAGATGGAGGACGAGCTTTGTGATTATGGTCCAATTCGATTCAAAATTGGTATGCGGGGGTTTTTGGGGTCGGAGATTATGAATTTTTTGTCAAAATTCATGAATTCGAGATGGCGGCCCCAAGATGAAGGACGAGTTTTCTGATTGATTCCATTCAAAATTGGTATGTGGGGGTTCTCAGGTTCGGACATTAGGAATTTTTTGTCAAAATCTATTAATTGAAAATGGCGACTTCAGGATGACAGACGGGTTTTGTGATTATGGTCAGATTATATTCAAAATTGGTGTGTGTGAGTTTTTGGGGTTGGAGATCATGATTTCTCTCAGCTCAAAACTCACAGGGAGACCTTGTAATAACGATACTCTATTAGAAATGAACAGATTAAGGCGAACTAACTAAAAAGCAAACAATAAAATAACTAATAAAAAAACTTTTTAAAGGCAAGCTTTCATTTAAGCCGTGTATAAAATAAATTTAAGTCATCGCTGACAATGATTTAATTATTTTTTGTTGAATTATTTGGTTTCAAAAAGCTTGTCGCGCGAATTGTAATAAAATTAATACTTCGACTAGTTGTCTACTTTCATGATTACTTTGTGAAAATCAAATACTTTGACAAGTTCTCATTTACCAACTAATCACTGCCCAATCAAATTAATTGGTACTTACTTCTATGAACACTTCGCGCGACAAGCTTTTCGAAACCAAATAATTCAACAAAAAATAATCAAATCATTGTTAGCGATGACTTAAATTTATTTTATACGTTTTAGTACACGGCTTAAATAAAAGCTTGTCTTCAAAAAGTTTTTTTATTGTTTATTCTTTAAATTAAAGAATTAAAAATGTTGGACAAATAACTATTGTCGTTTATATTTCGATTAGATTTAATATTATGTATACGGTCGGAGATTATGAATCTATATATACCGGGTGACCCGGAACCAATTTACCCCCCTGTATCTTCGTTGTTATTT
The DNA here is from genome assembly GCA_018342105.1 of Gonioctena quinquepunctata. Lineage (NCBI taxonomy): Eukaryota > Metazoa > Arthropoda > Insecta > Coleoptera > Chrysomelidae > Gonioctena > Gonioctena quinquepunctata. The sequence goes on from JAFIRS010000190.1 coordinate 212,540, forward strand.
TATATGGATGTTTCAAATTCGGTACTCCGATTTGATGTTATGAATGTGCAATTTAGCAAGTATCAAACCAAATATGACACTTTCGGTTTGACCGGAAGCGCATCCAATTTTTATATTTCAAATGAAAAGTATATATTTTTTTTTTATTGCGATTTGGTATAGAATTTCCTTTCTAAGGATATATCACAATCTTACTTTCAATTCACAATCTGCTGATATAATTGAGATTTTATAAAAAATTACTTTTTGTATTCCCCTCGTAACGGAACATTTTCATGAAAGTATGAAGATTGAACAATATCATGTAGGTAACAATAACTCATGGCCAAATTTTTTACACAATAAGTTTTATGCAGACTAACTATTTTTACAATTTTAGTTTTTCTTCATTTTTCAACATCAATACACTCATTTCTTTTAAATGCTAACATAGGAATTTCCAAAGTTGGTTGGAAACTCCAATACATATTGAAATACAAAACATGAAAAAGCTCCATATTTTTTTTTTTTTTTTTCATGAAGATAATTTCCATGCTATACCTACATTTATTGAACCGTTCAACTTCATCTCAATTGACTATGATATTGAATTTCTTCTATAGGCCTGGAATTATTTTTCAAACTGCAAAATCGGACGCAACAAAATATTTATTTCGTTAATTTTCTTACAAAATAGTAGACATTTGGAACATGTACAGTTTTCTAACTCAATGCAGAAGAAATTCAACACCTATGACAGACTCAATTAATCTAATTGTTCAAAATGTCGCCCGTTAACGTCAATGCATTCTTGTATTTTTTCGGAGCATGCCAAAACAAAAAATCCCTTGGCGTGAGGTCTGGTGACCTTGGTGGCCAACGAACTGGACCATGACTGCCAATCCAATTGTCTTTGAAAGTTCTAGTAAGATGTCCTCGGACTACGTTCGAATAATGTGGAGGTGCTCCATCTTGTTGGAAATACATAACGCAACGTGTCGCTAAAATTTATAGGTACCGTTCACCTGTTAAAGCTCCATAAAAAATAATTGGTCCCACCATTCTGGTTCCAAAAATTCCTAGCCAAACATTGAATCCGAATCTTTCCTGGTGTCTTCCTCTGAACACATGCGGATTTTCTTGTGCCCAATAACGTAAATTATTTCTATTGAAATAAGCATTGTTTGTAAAGCGTGATTCATCACTGTATAGAATATTGTAATGGAAATTTGGATTTTCTGTTTCTTTTCGTATAACCCAGTTACAATACACAATCCTCCTCTGCGCATCATTTTCATACAAATATTGATAAATTTGATATTTGAATGAACGATACCGGTGTTTTTTCAAAAAATTTCTTGCTGTTTCTCTAGGTACCCCGACCTCATATTCGATCTGCCTTAATGATGTATTTGGATCAATTGCAACCGCTGCTAGAACAGTGATCTCCGTATCTTCGCTTACAATAACATGTTCCCCATCATGATTATTCCGTTCTTTTCTGAACTGTGACTCCAATATTGCAAAATAGTTTCTACTACTAGGTTGCGGACGGTTAGGATATCTCTCCTGGTACAGACGCGAGACTAAACAGGAATTTTTCCTTGCTCCTCCATAAATCAACAGCATATCAACTTTTTCAGTTTGGGTAAATCGGTAGTAGTTGTTAATTTCACAAATGATTATCTTCGAAAATTCAGAACATTCGAAATGTCATCAATTTAGCCTAAACACAACGACAGAACAATTCAACAAATTTAATTCCATAGCCAACTAACAGTTGAAAGGTTCAATACAAATGTAGGTATAGCATGGAAATTATCTTCATAAAAAATAAATGTGAAACAAAAATATGGAGGTTTTTTCATGTTTTGTATTTCAATATGTATCAGAGTGTCTAACCAACTTTAAAAATTCCTATGTTAGCATTTAAAAGAAATGAGTGTATTGATGTTTAAAAATGAAGAAAAACTAAAACTGTAAAAATAGTTAGTCTGCATAAAACTTATTGTGTAAAAAGTTTGACCATGAATTATTGTTACTTACATGATATTGTTCAATTTTCCATAGGGGAATACAAAAAGTAATTTTTTATGAAATCTCAATTATATCAGCAGATTGTGAATTGGAAGTATGATTGTGATATATCATTGGAAAAGTAATTCTATACCGAATCGTAATTTTCAAATATATATTCTTTCCATTTGAAATATAAAAATTGGATGCACTTCCGGTCAAATCGGAAGTGTCATATGTGGTTTGATACTTGCTAAATTCTACATTCAATCATTGATAAAAATCATAACTTGATTTGAACTTTTAATTTTTTGATGCTTTCAATTGTTAATTAAAAAGTGGAAAAACTTTTTTTTTTATTTCCCAACAGGGATCTTTTTTGAAGCCTTCAAAGAATAGATCCAAGAAGTGGAAAAAATCTCAGGTTTGGAAATTATCACGGTTTTTATGTTAATGTCCAACTTGTTAAAATAACTCAATTATTAAAAGCACAACTAATAGAAAAGTTGCGGATTATTGTTTATTCATGTATCCAAATGGTACATGATTTCTTATTGTTCCTTATTATTCATTTTTAATGGTTTACATTTTTGTTTTGTTTAAGTGGACGAATTGTGCGGTTCGCGAGGAAGACACATCACCCGTTTTAATAGTCTAGTCAACAAGTGCTTTTTGGACCAACTTTTTTCAGCAGTCTCCGAAAATTATGATCGAGGTGTCATTCGATTCGGAATGACATCTAGATGATTTTTGAAAAAAATGAAGTTTTGCTTGCAAAAATCGTAAAATTTATTAACAATTAACTAAAAAAAAAGGGGACTCTGGTTTTTGCAAATATCTCAAAAACTAATAAAGATTTTTCAAATCTGGGAAAAGATTAAAAAAAAAGAGCAAATTTCCTAGAAAAAGTCTCAATTCCCGGAATTGTAGGATCAATATTTATAATTTTCCCAAAGGGATGAAAATACGGCCGAAAACGGGTACTCTGGCTTGGGCAAGCCGCGCCCACTTTGGACACTTTAACAATAAAAATTATTTAAGCATACTAAATATAAAAATAAAAAATTGAAAAAATTCAGACAATAACTGAACAGATGAATGAACAATAATCCGCTTGAAAAAAACTTCCATTACAATTTTTCAATTAGTTATTCAATAGTTAATTAATAATTTTTTTCTGCTTGAACATGAACATTGCAAGTGTGATAATTGTTAAACTATAAATTTAAGATTTTTTTCCTCTCTTGGAGCAATTCTTGAAAGGCTTCAGGATAGAACGCAGTTGGAAAAATTAAAAAAAATTCATTTTTCAGTTTTTTATTAATCATTTTCGTTGTTGCAAAATTAAATACTTAAATTAATCATTGAAAAAAATGTTTTTTTTTCCAATTATTATTAATGATTCGTTTTTATGTTATCAGAATCTGCATAGAAATAATTTTTAATTTTTTTTATCTCTAATTGTTTAAAAAATTGTTATAAACAAATGCGTTTATAAGATAATTGAAATTTTTTTCATGGAATTTAATGATACAAATAATGATTTTTAAGAGAAACATTGTTCCATAAAAAAAATTTTTTATTGCTTAAAAATGCATTTGTTAATTAACAATTATTTTTTCCAATTTCTAATTAATATTAAGGAACCATTTTTTCTTTAAAAATCATTATTTGTTTTTCATATTGATATAAAAAAAAACATTTTATTTAATTTTTCATTGTTTATGCAATAAAATTTTACCCTATATTTTTTTTTATCTATTCTACTTTCTGTCACAAAAACAAACATGATTTTTTTTTTATTTTTTTTTTTTTTTTTTAATATAAGTTCTCTGTAACTTCGTCATTCTTACCTGGTTTTTCATCCTTAAAATTATTATAATTTATAAACTAATCGAGATACGATGAAAATACTCAAGACTTATGTATTCTCCATTCGATAAAGAACAAATTTAGCTGAGAAGTTTAGTTGTTACTCATTTATTTATTGAATTTATAGCAATCGTTGATGAAAAATACTTAGGGAGAATTTTTTTTTTGCTTTAATGCTTAAAAATCTCATCAACTATCAAAAATATGACTACCTCATTCAAGTATCTTATCAATTATTGTTCATTACTCAACATTTTTACCTTTTACATTTCAATATCACTTAATTATACTTCGAACTCTGAATATTACTATGTAAACAAAAAATTCTTGCAGTTCATTAGCCTAAGCGTATTAGAAAGGAAGAATGATCTTTACATTGTTTTTCATTTAACAAAATTTATTTATAAGTAGTTATTAACATTTATAATATATTTTTTTTTAATTTAATTTTACATCCCATTTATTTTTTTGAACGTTTTTTTGATGTTGGCTCGTAGTCTACAGTTTCTTCTTGTCTTATGTTTTCATCGCTCTCTTCGTCCCCCAGCAAAGTTTCCACAAGTTGTCCAATAGAGACGGCATAATCAGCACTATCGTCTTCATTCTAATTTTGTAAAGCGTTTTCTTCATCAACATCGCCGAATTCGTCATTATCATCTTCCATCGCTATCTTTTTGCAATTATCGCAACTCTCTCCTTTGCAATGCTTGCAGAGAGACGAACATGGAAGACCAGCCTTCCTGCATCCGCATCTTTTCGAACAATTTTTGAGGCAATTACAGTGAACTAATTTTAAGAGTTCATCAGGAGCTAATTTATCGGTTGTTCGAACTGGCAAAAACATTGTTTCTGTCTTTATGCAGCCCCAATTTTCCGGATTGGAAAATGATTTCGGACGAATAGCTTTTACTATTGATGACCCTATCTGATCAATTTTGATTTTAATGTCTTTAATGACATGATCGTGGTTACCAATGAAGCTTTCACTTGACTTCGTGGTAAATGATGCAGTAGTGGAAGAAATATCGTCACGTGAGCTATCTTCGGTGGTAACACTATCTTTAGATCCCTTGGACTCCCTTCTAACTTTTGCTGTTCTTTTCTTTTGTTTTGTATTTCCATCAAATAAAATTACTTCATCCAGAAAATTTTTTAGATACATAGGTATGTCATCACTGTCAGACTCTAAAAAATTAACTGAAGAAGGATATTTTTTATCATTGTACTTTCTTCCTTTTATTTGTCAGTCTTGATGATTCGAATGTTTTCAGCTTTTTCTTCTGCTTCACGATGCATTTACCATATATCATTGAGAGAATTTTGATTATTTCCACAGTAGCAAATAGTTTTACCCTCGTTTGATGAAGAGTAAATAATGATATTACTGCCATATCGGTCTTCGAGATGTTTCAATAACGTATTCTCTGAGGGCTTGTAACTCATAGTATTCAGTAATTGTTTAACAGTGAATTGGCAATCACTACTGCTTTCAATATAATCATAAAGACGAAGAAAAGAATCTTGTAATTCTTTTTTCGATTCAGATGGTTCAGTTGTTCGTATATTCCAAAAATAATTATAACACTGTTTATGATAACGAGCACCAACTTCAACTAAGGATTCAATATCAGTTATACGACTTTTAATGATTTGACCATGAACATCGTTTCTTTTTTCTGCAATTTCCATTAATTTTGGTTTCATTTCATCGGTTCTGACTAAATATTTTGCTTCTTTTAATTTGTCTTGCCATGGTTTCGCACAAAACAAACACAAGATTTGAAAATTGAAATCATCACAACCACGTGATGAATTCCGAAATGTTGACGGTGAAACTAAACCGGAGTTACGTTTTGCAAAGTAAGTATAATCATCCCGACACTTTTTATGCACATCTACTCCTGTTTTATCCCTCAAATAACTCCACTTATTATCTTTTAAAGCTTGACTAACACTTATTAATGTATTTATTGCTTTATTCGAACGATTGGCAAAGTTTGCAGTGGATTTTCACAGATGAAACAACTTACTTCCGGATTCATTTTTACGAATAATTCACGTCAGTAACAAAATTCACAATATAATATTTATCGAATGAAACGCACAACTTGGATGTCGACTTGAGTCAGGTATAATACGGACAATTAGTTGGACCCTTCGAGACCCTGAGCAGATTTTTCTAACAGGTAACAAAGAAGGTATTCAAAAAGCAAAAACCTGAATCTAAAGGTGATTCGGAGAATGAAAAATATTCGCAGCTAAATATGGAAGTTTAAGACAGGCATGTTAGAAAGTAATTGTAATTATTATTAGGTGACCGTTGATAATTACTCGTAGACATGAGGGTCTATTATAATAAAATGAGATTTTAATGATAATGGATATGAACGTGCATAAAATATTCTGTTCATTGATAAATAACTTAAATTTATTAGAGACTCTATTGTCTCAATTATCACACTTGCAATGTTCATGTTGAAGCAGAAAAAAATTATTAATTAACTATTGAATAACTAATTGAAAAATTGTGATGAACATTTTTTCCAAGCGGATTATCATTCATTCATCTGTTCAGTTAGTGTCTGAATTTTTTCAATTTTTTATTTTTATATTTAGTATGCTTAAATAATGTTTATTGTTAAAGTGTCCAAAGTGGGCGCGGCTTGCCCAAGCCAGAGTACCCGTTTTCGGCCGTATTTTCATCCCTCTGGGAAAATTATAAATGATAATCCTACAATTCCGGGAATAAAGACTTTTTCAGGAAATTTGCTCCTCTTTTTGAATCTTTGTTCAGATTTGAAAAATCTTGATTAGTTTTTGAGATATTTGCAAAAAAACAAAGCCCCCTTTTTTTTAGTTAATTGTTAATAACTTTTACAATTTTTGCAAGCGGAACTTCATTTCTTCCAAAAATCATCTAGATGTCATTCCGAATCGAATGACACCTCGATCATAATTTTCGGAGACTGCTGAAAAAAGTTGGTCCAAAAAGCACTTGTTGACTAGACTATAAGCCCTATTTCCACTTCTCAATTAAAATTATAAATATTGGTGGTAGAATTCCGGGGGGTGGATTTTTTTTTTAAATTGCCTGATTTTAAGTACCCTTTATTCGATATCCAGATATCTGCAATAGTTTTTGAGATATTCGCGAAAAACGAAACCCCCCTTTTTTAAACTAAATTGTTTATAACTTTTGCAATTTTTTCGAGCAGGACTTCAATTTATTCGAAAAGTTTCTAGATCATAATTTTCGGTGGAGACGAATTCGAATTCGAAGAAAGGCACACGTTTATCAGACTAACGTGTCCAGTCCAAAAATCCAATAGATACATGGGAAGAGTTCACAAAAAAGTTACCATTTGGAAAATTATTATTCCTGGAGAGTCACCAGGGGTTTCAAAAAATACCCTGGAATTTCACACAGAGGTTTATCAGAGTCTGCAAAAGCTTATAAAATATGATTATTCGACAAATATCTCAAAAACACATAGTCTAACGAATGTAGGTACTAAAGAACAACACAAAGACTAACGAATTCTGAACAAAAAATCATTTTCAGGTAACGACAGTGAAAAGGTTATATTATTGACAGAAGTATTATAATTATTCGAAAAAATATGAATCACTGTATTTCTAAGTAATTCCACGGAATATTTCACTAAAAAATTACCTATTACTAGGTGAAATTCCATATTGAAATCTCAATTAGTGCACCTATTCGACTTCAATATTACAAGAGCTCTGATTGTGTTGTGAATTTACTCCTCAACTTGTGGAAATACAATCACTCTTGGTTTTATGAATATTAATTTTAATAATTCATTTCCCCGAAAGTGTCATTCCTTGAGACTCTGTTCGACTTTAGAATTCTCTTGTGCCCAAACTAATCAAGAGATTGTGTTAGTTAAAAAATATTTTTCATCGGAAATGTGACAACTTCAGCATACTTAAGTACTAAAAAATCAAATCGGCAAAAATAAATTTTACATGTTTACACTTTTATTTTCGGAAAAGATAAATAATCATCAACTAGTTTCAATCTAATTTAATTCAATCGGTCACAACAGTTTGAATTCATAACACAATCTATGGCGAATATCAAAAACATTCAGACAATTAGTTATAGTACTGCCAAACATTTTTATTGTATATTGTTTTCCATTAATTTGCGAAAGTGTGGATCACTATATAAAATGTTACAGCTAGCCACCCCAACGCATTCACATAAGGTCTTCATGAAGCCTTTTCCAATAGGGATGGTTCCATACGAGCTTCCTTAAAAAATATTGACTGAACAAAGTATCTGGAATAACTGATAGTATAAAGTTTGTTTTTTGAATTATCAATGGAGACAGTCAACAAGAATTTTTTATGAAAATCCAAAGAATCTAATGATGAAAAATTGCGAAATTGTTATCCTTCCATTCATCCGATTTGATGATACAAATACATCATTTATAGAGAGAATAGTTTTTGTATCTCATTAGCAGTTTCATTATCGGTCAACTTCTGATTTATTTTTGTGTTCAGAATTCAACAAAAGTCGAGTAAATGAGTTTATTCCCAAATATATTTCCCGCACTCACCTGAAAAAACACTTACTCAATGTAAATATTATGCGGTGTCACGTCACCCACTGAAATGAATCAACACTAAGTTCGAAAGAAACTGAAAAGTAAACTACTTGGTACTGAAATAATATGAGAGCACTTGAATCATCATTTTGAATGATACAGACTTCTTGCTACACAGGATGCATCATTTACCGCAAATGTATTCCCAACGTTGGCATAGGCAAATATGATGAAACCGCAAAAAGTGTTATAATAATGAAGCATATATAGAAAAGTTTTCTGATAGCAACCCTTTTCCCTCTTACATTAAATTTATAGTTAAGAAATGGACATCAACTCCTTACAGCCCTACTTTGGTACTTGTTAATTCAACAAGGTTGTTAAGTTAACAGAAATTTAACAACTTCATTAACGATATGTTATTATATCCGTACTTTCATGTCACAATTGTTGAGATAAGTTAAAGATACGGAAATTGTTGAAGTTGTTCTTCTAAATTGTTGGAATGAACTAAGAACTCAGTTTTCATTATATCAGGAGTCATTATTCATATGACCCTATATATATATATATATATATATCAGTTGAGATTTTGTAGTTGATGACAAGTGTCTTGAATGTCATGATATAAGTTTTATAAAGTCAAATATAGATCCGTTATTTTTCAATTATTCACGACTATTCATTTGTAAATATAACAGGTTATGGGCCCAGGTAGCTTCTAGTTGTATTGTGAATAATAGTTGAATCAGTTGTGTCGTTGAATAGCCATATCAGAATGGATTTAGCGAAGCACATCAAACCATTGACCGGTGAGTCAGACTGGCCTATGTGGAAGAGAAAAATCAGGGATCTGCTTGATTATCACGAAGGAGCTTTAGATGTTATCGATGGAAAGCTACAGAAGGCTACACCATTAGAGCAGAACGCAACGGAAGCTCAAACTAAAGAACACGAAGAGAAATCCGACTTGTACCGCAAAGCTAATAGTTATGCCAAATCAATGATATCTTCTTCAGTTACTGATTCAGTTTATCAGAAGATCATGGACAAAGAAACAGCACAAGAATCTTGGGAAGCATTGAAACAGCAGTTTGAAGCGACATCAAGAGATCAGCTTTTCAAAATATGTACAGAGTTTTTCGCGTTTGTTTGGACACCAGGTGAAGATGTTTCTACTCATATAGCAAAGTTAAGGAGTTTGTGGAATGAACTTAATAACGGACTCAAATCTAAAAATTTACCAGAACTACCAGATTTGATGCTAATTTGTAAAACTCTTCACATTTTGCCAAAATCTTTCGAAACATTCAAAACTAGTTGGATGATGTTAGCGAAAGAAGATGATAAAAGTTTTGAAGAACTGATATCTCAGTTGTGCATGTATGACAGAAATTTCACACGAAGTGAAGGCAACAGAAATTTTGTTAAAGAGGCTTTGATTGCAAGAAGTAGTATTTCGATCAACAAAAAGAAACTCAATAGAAATACTGATATATGTAACTACTGCAAAGAAAAGGGACATTGGGTAAAACACTGCAAGAAGTGGGTAGCAGATGGAAAACCAGCTAAAAATGAGCAAGCGAAGGGTCAATCCAAAGTAGCTGCGGCCACTACTGTGGCACTCATGTCCATTACCAATGAAGTCAGTTCAGCGTTCCACAGAATGGTGGATAGACAATGGGGCAACAAAGCATGTAACAAATTGTTCAAATATGTTCGTTAAATTTGAACAGTTTGAACACCCCTGTGCCATAAAAGCTGCTGGAAAGGAGAGTCTTGATGCAATTGGAAAAGGTACCATAAATGTAATATCTACAATAGGAGACAAATGTCAGGAAATGACGTTGAACGACGTATGGTACGTTCCAGATATTTCAAAAAATCTGTTATCTGTTTTGGCCGCCCACGATAGAAATCCAATTAGCGAGTTCAGATCATCACCTACAGAATGCTGGTTCGAGATTGGTGATAAAAAAGTGATTCATGGAAGTCGTGAAGTAGGTGGAACCCTGTATAAAGTAGCCATCAAGTCAATCGTACCAGAAATAAGAGCCGAAGTAAATACAGTAGTAGCGAATCGTTCATTATTACAGCTGTATCATGAAAGATGGGGGCATCAAGACAAGCGTCATGTCAAAAAGATGCTTGAGAGTAAGCTAGGTATCAATGTTAAACTAGATGAAGACCTTTGTGAACCCTTTATATATGGGAAATCACATCGACAACCATTTGGTACAAGAATGGCAGCAACAAGACCAGGTGAACTAATTTCATCAGATGTATGTGGGCCATTCGACGAGTCCTTCCAGAAGAAGCGATACTTAGTTGTGTTCAAATATAATTACACGAAATTCCGTTATGGCTATCTCATTAAGGAGAAGTCTGAAGTAAAAAGTGCTCCCGAACATATGGTTGCACATAAGAGGACATCAGGTCATACCATAAAAGAGTTCTTGAGTGACAATAGTGGGGAATTTGACAACGAGGATGTTAGAAAAATCTTTTTTCAAAACGGGATCTCTCAAAGGCTAACGGCTCCCTATACGCCAGAGCAGGATGGTTGTAGCGAGAGAGAAAACCGCACAATCATTGAAATGGCTAGGACTTTCAAGTATTCAAATCCAGAAATAGCATTTCCAGAAGGAATATGGGCTGAGTTGGTGAACACTGCAATCTATATTCTGAACAGAACTGCGAAATCATTTGTCGTAGGTGTCAGCCCATACGAGTTGTGGTTGGGCAAGAAACCTAGGATCAAACATCTGCGAATCATCGGTTCTGTTTGTTACACCCATGTTGCAATCCAAAAACGAAGGAAAATGGATAGAAAGACGATAAAGGGGTATCTTATAGGATATGATGGAGATGAAAGATATAGAATATGGGTGAAAAAAAGTCACAAAGTAATTCTATCCAGAGATGTGAAATTTCAAGAGAAAACAGGAGAATGTTATGACGAAGTCAAGTTGCCACAACGAGACTGTGAAGATGAAGAAAAAGATGACGAAGAACAGGAAAATGAAATAGAAGAGGAGAGTTCCTCAGAGGAGGAGAATGATAGATATTTCCAAGAAACATCAACACAAAGGCTCAGAGAAAGATCTTCGCTCATGAAACCCACTCGCTTGAAAGATTACATTATGTCTATAGAAGATTTGAACAATATATCAAATCCTGAGACCATTGAAGAAGCACTCCAAAGTAAAGAAAGTGTCAGGTGGAAAGAGGCTATGGAAAGAGAAATGACTTCATTGAAGGAAAACAACAATTGGGAATTTACAACTTTGCCAGAGGGAGTTGAAGCTTTACCCTGTAGATGGGTTTTTCGAATCAAAACTAATTCAGATGGAAGTATTGATAAATACAAGGCCAGATTAGTTGTGAAAGAATTTAATCAACGTCAAGGTATTGATGACAGTCAAACATTCAGTCCTGTAGCAAAACTGAGTACCATCCGTTCCATCCTGAGCATTGCAGCAAGCGAAAGAATGCATCTTGCACAGTTTGATGTATCTACAGCATTTGTGTATGGAGAGCTTGAAGAAATTATCTACATGAATCAACCAGATGGATTCAAAGATGGTACAGATAGGGTGTGTATGCTGAATTGGAGTCTCTATGGTTTGAAGCAGGCACCAAGGTGTTGGTATAAGCGATTTGATAACTTCCTGTCAAACCTAGGGTTCACAGTCAGTGAAGCTGATCCATGTTTGTATACTCGGGAAAGAAATGGTAAAAGGCTCATTATAGTTCTCTACGTCGATGATGGATTGACAGTAGCGAATGAAAAGCATGATTTGGAAGATTTCATGAGAGAACTTGAATCGGAATTCAAAATCACTTGGAAGTCTGCTGTGTATTATTTAGGACTGGAAATTGATCAGAGGGAGGATGGAAGTATAAAAATCAGTCAAAATACACACGCCAAGAAGATTCGTGAAAGATTCAATTTTTCTGACTGCAAACCGATTTCTACACCGATGTTGAAAGAAAAAGAAATTTTGGAAACAGGGAAACAAAGTAAAAAAAGTGTCTAACTTTCCTTATAGGCAGGCAGTCGGTGCTCTAATGTACCTGATGCTTGGTATAAGACCAGATCTAGCCTACAGTATAGGGTTCTTATCAAGATCGCTGGAAAACCCAACTGCAGAGGACGTTGCGAAAGTAAAAAGAGTTTTTCGATATATAGCTGGCACTCTTGACTTGGGAATAATCTATCGTCCCAATTTTAAAAGAGGCACTCTCGAATGCTATAGCGATGCAGATTTTGGTGGATGCACAAAAACGGGCCGATCAACTTCAGGAGTGATTATGATTCATGCAGGTGGTGCAATTTCATGGCTTAGTCAACGGCAAGCGATGGTAGCGACATCTACAACTGAGGCTGAGATTGTAGCAGCAAATGAAGCAACCAAAGAAATAATTTGGTTGAGCAGACTCGTTGAAGAAATTATCGGATTGAAACATGTTCCAATCCTACAGGTGGATATTTCTGCAGCAGTGAGGTTAGCTCAAAATCCCGAATTTCACCGGAGAACCGAACATATTTCAATCAAATATTTCTTCATACGAGAGAAGATTTCAGAAGGAAAATTGGGTGTTCAACAAATACCCACAGAAGAACAGATCGCCGACATGATGACGGAGAGTTTACCAAGACCACGTCTTCAAATATTATGCAATCAGATAGGATTGATGTGATTCTTAATTCATAGTCTTAGCTTCATTCGAAAAGGGAAAGTGTTGAAGTTGTTCTTCTAAATTGTTGGAATGAACTAAGAACTCAGTTTTCATTATATCAGGAGTCATTATTTATTTGCCCTATATATATATATATATATATATATATATATATATATATCAGTAGAGATTTTGTAGTTGATGACAAGTGTCTTGAATGTCATGATATAAGTTTAATAAAGTCAAATATAGATCCGTTATTTTTCAATTATTCACGACTATTCATTAGTAAATATAACAGAAATTAACAATTTGCTACAGCAAATCTTTTGAAATATGGAACAAATCAAAGCAGTACACTGTTTATTACAACCTAACTTCTAATAACAATCTACTAAAACTGTTTTTCAAAATATTTGGATATAATTAATTTCGATTCATTGTTTTAGGCTTTTGTGACTGGGTAAACAATACAAAGAAGAAAGTAGATTATTGTATTGTAGATTAACTGGAGGACGATCTCCTCTATTAGATATTTTGACTGAAATTGAAAAACGTCTTCTTCAAATCATAAGTATGACAGTTGTTTTGGGAATGAATATATTGGAGTTTTTTTTGTTGCTCTTTCTCCTTTTTATCTTGTATTTTCACTACCGAATTTCCTCCATTTTCTGATAATATTGGCAGAAAATTGTTGATTTTCCTCCCAAAAACAATTTCAAACGGAGATTTTCCTAAAGTTGAGTGTGGTGTGCTCCGGTAATTCATCAAAAACTGCTTAATTTGAGAATCAAATTTACTCGTTTCCAGTTGGGCACATTTGAGAGATTCCTTTAATGTTTTAACAAAGTTCTGAATACTCGTCCGCTGAAAGGTGGTCCATTGTCAGATTTTATCGATTTTGGTATTCCAAATATGGAAAATATTTTCTCTAATATTTGTTTCAAATCCCTGAATTTTGTAGTTGAAACTACTTCAGCTATTGAATATCTTGAGTGTTCATCGATCATTATAAATACATATTTTTTTGTAGGAAAAGGTCCTGCATAATATATGTCAAGACTTTGAAAAGGAAATTCCGGTATTTTGGATGATATGACGACGTCTCTTATATTGCTCGGCGGAACAGCTTGACAGACTATACAGCTATTTATGTACATTTCTGTCATAGAATCGATGTTTGGAAACCAAACTTTTGTTCGTAATAGCTGTTTTGTTTTGACAATACCTTGAAGGCCCTTATGTGCTATTTCAACTGCTCTTCGTTGTAAAGATGTTGGTAATGGTAATGTTTCCTTGAAAACTCAGTTCTTCTTTGATTTTACGGAATGGGGTTAACTGGGGCTGATTCCATGTTTCATGCTTGTCACGAATTAAGGCTTCCATCAGTAAACACATGGTGTTGTCATTGTGTATGTATGTTTTTCGCTTCTTCAATTGTCATCGTTTTTGGTACTGTATTTTTTATAACAAAACTTACATATTCATCAACTTTTTCATCATTGATTTCGGGATATCTTGACAAATAGTCTGATGGGTTGGTTTCTCCTTTTTGGTGTATGATTTTGAATTGATATGGTTGAATCCTAAGTAATACTCTTTCTATTCGGATACTTGGTGCTGTTTTAGAATTCTGAATTATTCTGACTAGAGGTAAATGATCCGTATGTAATGTGAATATACAACCATATAAATAAACATGAAAATGTTGTATTGCCCATGTTACAGCGAATGTTTCTTTTTCAATTTGACTGTACCGTCTTTCTGTGTTGTAAAGAGTGCTACTGGCATAGGCAACAATATCAGTTTATTTTGCAGCTTCTTGTCATAATATGGCTCCTAAACCATTTGGTCCTGCATCAACATGGAGATGACAATTTTTTTTATATCAAAGTAGTTTAGTTGAGTCATTTATTTTTTCTTTAAAAAATTTAATGCTTTATTATGTTTTTGTGTCCAGTCCCAAATAGAATTTTTTTGTTAGATCACGTAAAATGTTCGTGTTTTCTGCTAAATTTGGTAAAAAGTTCCCTACGTAAATCAACATCCCAAGTAAGCTCCTTACTTCGCTGATATTATTTGGTGGCTGTAGGTTGGTAAAACTTTATACTTTTTCTGGATCTGGATGAAATCCATCTTTGGAGAAAACGAAACCAAAGAATTTCATTTTGTTGTACTGAAAAGACATTTTGAAACGTTGATTGTGAAATTGGAGTTTTTTAGCGCTATGAGTACTGCTTCCAGGGATTTGTTGTGATCCTACAAATATTTTCCAAAGATAAGGATATCGTCACTAAGATTGATTACACCTGGTATATTAACAAGAACTTGATTGATTGTGTTTTGGAATATTTCAGCGGCTGCATTAATGCCAAAACTCAAACGTTTTTATCTGTTCAGACCATTATGTCTAGAGAAAGTGGTGATATACCTTGATTCTTCTTTCAATGGCAGTTGATGATATCCATCTTTGAGATCGATTTTACTAAACACAACGGATCCATTCACCTGCTGAATTATATCATCAATAGTAGGAGTGATGTTTTTCACGAAGTATGGCTCGCATGTCTACACAGATTCGAATTGATTCTGGTCTGTTGTGTTTGGGAACAATGACAAGCGGTGAAACCTACGGAGTCGGTCCAATTTATTTTTCAATTATGTCTTGTTCTTCTAATC
Organism: Gonioctena quinquepunctata; assembly: GCA_018342105.1. Lineage (NCBI taxonomy): Eukaryota > Metazoa > Arthropoda > Insecta > Coleoptera > Chrysomelidae > Gonioctena > Gonioctena quinquepunctata. The sequence continues at coordinate 228,346 of JAFIRS010000190.1, forward strand.
TTTTAAGTTCTTATTCAACTTCTTGTCGCAAATGGAATGGTATTCTTCGGTGTTTTTAAACATATTATTAATTACAAAAAAATTCAGTTTTCCATTTACTATATAAATTTATTCATAATTTTGTTTGACGTAAAAAATTTTTTTTTTTAAATTTTTTAAAGATTCACATTTCCCTTTCACAATATATACTTCTGCTTCAACTTTGTTAGGCCCGCTTTCGAATTTTCCAATTAATTTCTCAAGAATTTCTAATTTAGTGTTGCTACAATATGGAAATATTTCTATTATATTTTTGATTAGAAAATTTCGAAATATTCACTTGGTTGGAGTTCCATTTTTATAAATTATTTTTTTTTTGTTGTTGACTGATACCTAAGTGAAATGAATGTTCCGAATCAGTTGAATCTTCATTCTCTGGATTTTTTATATTATAGTGAACCTGATTTCATTGCACGAATTTCTGTTTTCGGTTTTCACTTGGACATGAATTGTTTTCAGTTTGGTTTCGGTTTTTAGATAGACCAACTTTCGAAAAATGCCCCTGTTTTCCACATGAATGGCAACAGAATTTCAATGCAGGACAAGAAGTACGACCATTTTTGTGCCATGGATTCCCACAAATTTCACATTTTTGTTTTGAACTACTCACTGAAGCATTATGTTTGCTGTTTTGTTGATTATCGTACTGTGATTTCTCGTTTCTATATGTTATTATCGATATGGTTTCTTCATTATTATTTTCCATGATTTTCTGTGAGTTCGTATGCTTTTGCTTTAGCTAATAGTTGAGCTAATGTGGGGTTTTCTTTCATTGCATAACGTCTCAGTTTAGTTGAGGTTGTACAATGAATAATTTGTGATTTCATTTGTCTGTTTCGATTTTCGAAATTACAATTCGAGCTAAGCTCCAGGGGTAATATTCATCAATGCTTTCTTCGGGATATTGTTTTGCTTGGCGAAAATTGAAAATCTCGAATTCTTAATTTGTTTTAGGTATAAAATGTTCATTCAGCTTGAGTTTTGCTTTTTCATATTTGGACAGGTTTTCATTTTGTTGAGTAGCCGGTGGATTAGGAAGTGCACAGTATATTTCAAATGTTTCTTCGCCCATACAATGAAGTAATATAGCTTATTTTCGGTCATCATCTACTATTCCGGCAGCAATTAAGAAATTATCCAATCTCTTGATCCATTTTTTCCATCGGGCTCCTATGTTTTCAATTCCTGAATGCACATTGAAACATTCAATGTTACCAAAAAGATTGTCCATGTTTGAAGGGTCGTTTTTATATTAGTCGCCAAAATGTAATGTTTATGTTGTTTTTATAACAAATTGTTGAAGGAAACTAGAAAGTTCCAACGACTTTTATCATCTTTATTTGACAACTAATCATCTTGACAATTCGGTTTTTCTCTTTTCTTTATACAGAGCGATTCAGATTTAGATATTACAATAACAATTAAAGACTTATCTTTAAATTAATTAAAGTTGATCAGACCACAATAGTACGAAAACTTATCACATGTCGTTGACATAACAATTTGCTCGAATTAACAATGTCTGCGAACAATTTTCAAAAGTTTAAATAATGTTGAAATAGACCAGAGTTAGGAAATTTTCATTGTTTTAATCATTATAAATGTGATTCTGAGAACCAGGAACATACAACTCACTCACAAGCTTTAACTCAATCAAGATGATTTTTTATTCTCATGACAGATAAGCACTGAAGATCTTTGCTTACATATACAAAAGTTTACACAAAATACAGAATTTTGATTTTTGATATAGTATTTTTGTCTGAAGTGTCTGATACAAAGTGTTATAGTTATTCTAATCCCAATTGGAACGGCAATAAAAATAAGAACACTACGAGGAGTGTTCATATGCACTGCCCGGCAAATGGGAAATGTATATACTACCAGTGTTTTTACTTTCAAAGCGTTCCTGGTACAATCATAAAAAAGTTCAGTCGTGTGGAAGAGAATTCCTTCTCGCAACTTTTTATGTCGGTCCAATTGGGATTAGAAATACTATACATATTGGCATATCTAATTGGTAAACATTACTCCTCATATCAGAATCTGTTTCCACTAACTCTGAATCCCAAACATAATTTTTTATTACATTATCCTAAAATTATGAAAAAATGGGACCACTGAAACATCTTTACACACTTCGTTTTTAATCAAAACATTGAGAGTCAAAAATTGCAGGAAATGTTGGGTCATTACGGCTAACAAACATCAACTAAAATTATGCCAGAGATTTATATCAACTAGGAGATTTGAAAAAATATGTGACTTTTGAAAAACATGATAGTACCCAACGTGTATGTGATGTTATACCAGAGATTCTGCAAAAGTTTGAAACTGCCATTTTTCCAAACAAAAAATGCATTGAGAATGTTTCTTATAAATTGAATAAAATAATCAAAATCGAGAACATGGCTGTACCAATTTTTGGTTTCATCTTAGTCAATTCGATTAATGACGTATATTTTGTTCCTGAAGAAATGAAAATAATATATTTGAACGGACATTTATTTGCTTATGAAGTAAAATTCACTCGCAACAAAAATATTTTGCAAACACAAATTGAGTAACCATAGACACAGTGAGATTATTCCCCATTAAAATGGTAAAAAGTACGTTACATGTTTTTGACTCGAAGCTCCCATGATCATTTCAAAAAGTTATTACCAAGTAACATATTCAAAAGAAAATTCATACTCATCTGGCATTTTGTTTTTTTGTATTATGTACTTGATTGAACACTTCCTAGTTTATTTTTTCCAATAACTTGACATTATTTATATCATCGTTTGATTTAACTTCCAATCTTATTATCTGGGCTATTGTACAAATAATAATTCATTCCAGGTATATTTCTGTTAAAAATATAAATGCACATGAGTGATGAAAAATATCATTTAATATTTTATCTGGCAATAACATATTCTGTTGAAAAATATTTTAAAGTTTGTAGATTTATTGGTGCAACCAAATAAAAAAAATAAATGAAAATTTGTATTATTTCATAATTATTCATCTTGGGTCGTCCTTGACTTTCAAGTTATTTTTCAATTAAATTGTTCGAACTCTAGACTTTGCATCTTGAAAGTTTCAGGGATATTTTTTCATTGGAAACAGTTGAAGCATAGTGAATGCAGTTGAGCAATAAACCCTATCAAAATTATCCACGAGGATAGTGAAAGTGATCGTGCAATCGGAAATGATTGTTCTATCATCAAATATTTGTTACAATTTATTACTTATTCAATCATTGGTGTCTGCTTTTTTGCGGGCACTATTTAAGTCAAAACTGATATCCTTGCTGACTAAATACATTTTGAAAATCATTTTGATATTTAAAACATGTTATTTAACATTTCCATTTGTAAAAATTTACAGGTTTTTTCACAACCATGGTGTCAATTTAAAACTGATTCAGATTTCTCTTGAATGAATGGGACTGCTATTTCATCTCAATGGTTTTGCAGATATTTTCAGCATGTTGGAGTTGAAAAAAAACTCTGAAAGAATATTGAATTTTGTTGTGTTTGATAAAAGTATATTATGCAACTATCATGTAATGATAGCTAGTAATACATGAGCACGAGGTTACGAGTTACGACACTCGCCTTCAGCTCGTGTCGTAAACCGTGTGCGAGTGTATTAATAGCCATCACATGATCGTTGCATACACTATGTTTTCCACGACCAATGAATAATAAAACAAAAACAAGAATTTCTGGTGATGTACAAGATAATTTTTTACTGCTCGATATACTTATAGGTACTTTTGACGCGTTGTGATTAAATGTCAATCAAAATTAAATGTAGTATGTAGAAACATACCAATTAATTAACCCCAAGTACGTGTTTCTATAGGCCGGAAATTCGTTTCATAATGAAAAGTACGTGTTTTTATTGGCCTATTCGCGTATTATATAATACAGGAGTAAAAAAAAAAGTTTTTTAAACACTTTACTCAAGTCAACACTCTGGCTCTGCAAGCATCTTAGCACCTTTGGGAAAAATAATGAGTCCTACTCATTTTTTCAAAGGAAATCTCCAGTTTCAATTTGACACAATAGTTTTGGAAAACCTTGTATTTGGAGTTTTTCAAGCAAAATAATAATAATTATTGAGGTAAGTAATCAATTACATTGCTGTAATGGTAAAGTTATTAACTGTAAGTTCATTTATTTATTGTAACAATGTTATCATGTGTTTGTCATAAATGTATGGTTGAATAATAGCAAATAGCTTTTTTCATTAACAAACTGATGGTTGATTTGTTTGATGATATGAACAGGATGTTCATAAAATCATTCAAAATGAGTGTTGAATAACAATAAGTAAAATTAATTGATAGTACCAGATGTACACTTTAATAATGATGATATTTTTCCTTATACCAAATAAAACCGACAATACCAATAATCAAAATATACATTGAGGGGAAAAACTGTGTGTCATTACTGTAAGTACCTGATTTGATAGTAGGTAGCACTACTTTATATTTGAATTTCAGTTTAATAATGGTAATTAAACACTGTCAGGGTCTTTTTTTTCCTCAATTGAAGTGAGACCTAGTCCCCAATACGGATGCTTTTTTTAATTGCCAATAATAACGCTTTAATAGTGTTTATAAAAGTTTTTTCTCGGTGCGAGGAACTGTTCTTCTAAAGCAAGGGGGTTAATAATTATTCCGTTATTGACCAAGGTTAATAATGAAAAACCTCCTTCAATATAAAATTTTAACCAGTTTGACTGAATATTTGAGGAAATTAAAGATTACAAATTGAAGTGACAGTCCAATCATGAATTTGTTTCAGCTTGATATATATATATATATATATATATATATATATAATATATATATATATATAATATATATATATATATATATATATAATATATATATATATATATATATATATATATATATATATATATATATATATATATATATATATACCTACTTCTGGCAATGGCTTCGTGAATTTCAAGAGCGTGAGTATTGAGGAAATTTAATTTATGTTGCTGGTACTCAATATAATATATACACCATGGTTGAGGAGACACGCCCGCGCCTTAAATTCTTCGTCGCTTTCCTCCTTAAGATATAAACTAGCGCTTATTAGGCTATAATACTATCCTTATGATCCCTGGTGCTATTTTTCACTGCTATCATCAGAAATTATCATTACTGACATCATTTTGATTACGATCAATCGTATTTCCAAAGCAAGTGACTAATAATAATTTCATTATTGGCCAAGGTTAATAATAAAAGTCCTAAAAATTATTCCGCCGATAATAAATTTGTACTTTCTGCCGCTTTTTTCGGTCCCAGAGGGGTACAATCACCTCACTATCCATTTTACCCAATTCGACTGAATATTTGAAATGTAAGGTGGCCAATTGGAATCACAGTTCATATCATTCATTTTTTTCTGCTTGATAGACTTTAGACTTCCAGACATTATTGCTTCGTGATTTTAGGATTGAACTGAATAAATATTCTACATATCCAAAGAGTGAATTATTTACTCTTCAAAACAAAAATTATGTTTTCTAGTGATGGGAAAATGGTTTTGAGAAATAACACTAGATTCCTGACTATGTAGGTATCAGGAAAAGTATACAGAACGGCGTTAGCCCAATTATATTATTTTTCAACGCATTGAAAGGAGCTTACGGGAGCATAGTTCATTTGTGATATCAAAAAAGTTGCACGGAAAGTGGTGGTGATAATAAAATCGGTGTTTAAGACAATTTTCTGAAAATTGTATGTTACATCTGATAAAATAAATATGAGGATGTATATATATGAGAGAAAATTTTGAAAAATCTAAAATTCGAAACGTCGACATGGAAAAAATAGTTGTTTTTCAACCAAACTGTCCAAATCCCAACAAATCTTCTGAATATTAATGTCTGGGTTGGTGTTTTACATACTTAAATCATTGTTCCCTACTTTTTGGACACTGGATAGTTTTATTAGAAATAACATGCAATTTTTCAGGATTATAGAATAGAATAGAAATTTATTTGCCTTAAATAACATACAAAGTACAAAAGGTAAGTCAGACATAGAATTGATACATTAAATTATTGATACAATTAGGTGTAAATAGTGTGTGTGTGTACAGATAAATGGAAAAAAAATATAAAAATATATGAATTATATAATATGATAAAAGATTCATAGTATATATAATTTATGTGCAATTAATACTCAGCAAACATGCTTATATATCATCAGGAGACAAAAATTCCTTGATGGAGTAAAAAGGATTTTGTTGGAAGAATGATTTCACACCATTCTTGAATGAATTGTAGGTGGGTTTTGATTTGATGTCATCTGGTAGAGCGTTATAAAAAACAATGCATTTATAGACGGGAGATTTGCGAAACATAGATGTTTTGTGAGGAGGTAAACGGAGATTTTTGGTCCTTGTGTTATAGTCATGAATATCAGATTGTTGTTGAAAAGTGTTGAAAAATTTCCTGGTAAAGTTAACGCACTTGATGTAAATAGAAGGGACAGTTAAAATTGAGTATTTCGTGAATGTTTCTCTACAACTTGCACGATAGTCTAGGTCGAAAATTATTCTCATTAATCTCTTTTGTGCTATAAGAACTCTATTAAGATCCTTGGCACAACCCCAAGACATTATATTATATGAAAGATGACAGTAAGCGAGAGCATAATATAGGTTTATCAGAGTTCTCTCATTAATGTATGATTTCATTTGAAGAATTCCATAAAAAGCTTTGTTTAATTTGTTGCATACGTGTTTTACCTGATTATTAAAGCTCAAATCAAAGTCGAGCCAGGTACCTAGAAGTTTAGCACTGGTTGTAAAAGGAAATGGAAATTGTTCTTGTATTAACTTTGATATCATTTTGTGAAGATGAAAATTTACACATACAGTTTTTTCATTGTTCAATATGAAAGAGTTTTTGTTGCACCAGATCTCCATTTCCTTAGATGTTTTATGAATTTTGGTTTGAACTTCTTCAAGAGACTTGCCAGAAACCGTAATTGTTGTGTCGTCGGCAAACATTGTAACTATACCTTCGCTAATAAAGTTTGGTAAGTCGTTCACAAACAGTAGGAACAATAGCGGTCCCCAGACCCTGAGGAACTCCTAGTGAAGCCGGGAATTCTTCTGAGAGTTCGTTGTTAATTTTTACAACAAGGAGTCGATTTTGTAGGTAAGATTCAATCCAATTTAGTAAGATACCCCTTATACCAATGGTGTATAATTTTTTCAATATAAATTTAGAATTTAAGCTATCGAAAGCCTTAGACAGGTCGAAGAGAAGGGAGACGACATAATTGCCTCTGTCAAGTTACATGTAAACATAATCCATGAGTTGGTTAGTGGCAGTTTCCACTGACTCATTCTTCCTGAGCCCATGTTGGCTCGCAGTAAGAATATTGTATTTATCATTAAAATCCGTAATTATGTTGTAGACGCATCTCTCAAGAATTTTGGAAATCTCGGAGAGCAGTGAAATTTGACGGTTATTCTCAATATTAGCTGAGTTACCTTTTTAATTTATAAGGGAAAGATGATTGCCAATTTAAACATATCTGGAAAGGTACCTGATTCCAAGGATAAATTTATCATGCGAGTCAAAGGAGGAACGATAGTATATGGTATTGTTTTTAAGAGTTCAGAAGAAATTTCATCAAATCCCGATGTTTTTTTATTTTTCATCTTCAAAATTATCCTGGCCACATCACTTTCTGCAATATAAGGGATGAATATTGAATTTTGTACATGACGTGCTACTGTACAGGAGCCTGATGATTTATCACCAAAGTGTTCCACCACAGTATCATGGCATATATTCGAGAAATGAGAAGCAAACGCATTACTAATGCCTTTATCATCAGAAATGTGTAGATTATTTATTTTTAGTGAAAATTCTGTTTTGTGTTGTTTCGATCTGCCCAAGTTTTCGTTAATTATTTTCCATGATTCTTTAATCTTGTTATCTGACAATTCCAACCTATTATTGAAATAATCTTTTTTAGAATTTTCAATGTCAGCTTTGAATCCTTTTTTGCATTGTAAATATTGAGACTTGATTTCGCACGATTAACCCCACAATATCCTCAAGAAATATGAATATTTTCAATGCGACGGAGCGCCTCCGTAACGCTGAAGAATTTGTTGAAATTTCATCAATGCCAGAAAGATGAATAGGAAACAACGGTCCTATTAAAGGCCAGCGCGTCAACCTGACCTCACTCTTCTCGATTATTCAATTCAGGACAATTCCGACCTTTGCGAATGCATAAGAATTTGAATATTCAATTAGGCATGCATGCAGGGCTATCACTTGCTTAAAAATTACCATAAACATATTATTCTCAGAGCGAAATAATTTGAAAAATTGTGGTTGACAATTCGAACATATCATCCGACGTAGTCTGGATCGTTGACTGTACAAGCCTAGACACATGGAAAAAATATTTTTTGACTCTTTGATATAAATCATATCATGTAATTCTAAATATCGTTCCTTATTTTCGAAATTAGTCCTCTTCAATATATTAAAATGGTTCTCAATTTCAATGTTTCATTCAATCACAAAGTCAGGTAATTTTAGTTAGAAAAAACGAAGGCTACTGGGCTACTGGGAAAAGAAGACTACAGAAATTCAATAAAAAAAATCAGGACCGTATTGGAAAACAGGAAGTTCAGGGTGGTCCTCGAAGATCGAAACGTCTTACTGAAAATCAAAATATACCAAATCAAACATGAAACCGAAAGGAAAGTTGCTCAAACATATCTCATATTCCTAAAAAGGAGGAGCTAGCACAAAGAAAAGAAAACGAGCCATTTCTGCTTAACTCGTATATTTCGGAAACGGTTTGTGATATTTCCGATTTGGAGACATTATTTGATTGTCCCTTCGCCATTTTCGAGGTATCAACAGTGGTATGACCTTAGATCAAGAAAATAGGAGATATATCGAATAAAAGGTGCGCGAAAGCTGCCACAAATCTCGACTTGGGTTCATTGAGAAAGGGAACTAGACAGAAGTGGATTCAGAATAAGAGTCGCCACACTTCAAGATCAGTAACATGAAAAGTTACTTGGACATAGAACATTATCTACCTAATAATTATGACAATTTTTTAAATAAAAAAAAATCACAAAAAAACCTCATCACCACACTAACTCACTCATGCGCATTTCGATAAATAAGTTATTATCATCAGTAGGTATTACAATATATATATATATATATATATATATATATATATATATATATATATATACATACATACATATATCTATGTTTCCAAAGAAGAGAACCACAAGTAAACGGGAAATGATACTGTGGAAGATTTCCTCAAAGAATATGATTCCAAATTATATGAAAGGAACCCTCCAACAAAAATACGTCATTTCCCGTTAACAAAAAAAGACAAGAGCATCATGGAGTAGGCAAGAAAGGCCGCAACAGCCAGAGGAAACCCACATCAAATAACATACGGAAATCGAAAACAAGAGATAACACTTGCCTTATCTACTCGATGATTCTACTAATGAAAATTAAAAAGATATTACCCAATGATTGATTTACGATGGATAGTATTAAAGAAATCCATTAGGAGCGGGGATTTGGTCCTGAGAAATATAAAAATGAAGAAAAAGAAGGTCTCAAGAAATATTTTGGAGAAACAGAAAAAAAAATGTTTACCAACAGAAAAAATCGAATAAAAGAACGAGCTGAAATGGAATCTAACAGCCAGCAATGTGATTGAAATTTCGACAACTATATGCTTAATGTTCCTCGGCATAGTTGCATCAGGGTCAGAAATTATTTTTAACTAGCTGACCCGACAGAAGTTATCCTGTCCAAATTTCTATATTCCCTAAGCTTTTTTTCCTGAAAACTCTCGTCCGCGTAGAATTTATTTTTTCCTATGTTCTTTTTGGGTTGTTTCATTTAGGTTATGCCTTTGACTCTGCCCACTTCCCGTTTTCTCTTTATCCCATTTTTCCGTTATTCCTTTACCGAATTATTCCGTTATCCCATTTTCCAAATATCCCGTTTTTTCGTCATCCTGTTTTCCCGTTATTCCGTTTTCCCATTATTCCGTATCCCGTTTTCCCATTATCCCGTTTTCACGTTAATCCGTTATTCCTTTATTCTATTTTTGCGTTTCCGTTCTCAAGTTAGAGCTTACCAACACAGACATTCATTTTTATTATATATTATATATTCCTGAAAACTTTTCCCGGACAAAGAAATTTCCAATAACTTTTCTAAAAATCCTTTCTTTTCCCAAAAACCTTATTCGGAGTATTACGAACATTCAAAAAACCAGTTAGCCAAATCGGTCCAGCCGTTGTTTTATAAAATTTTAAAAAAAATTACCCTGACCGGGATTCGTTCCTGTGACCTTTTGCTTGGTAGGCGATAGTGTAACCGCTGAGCTATTTCCTCGTTTGGTAATAAATGACTCGATAGTCTTTTTCTTCTTCAAATTTCTTATCTAACCAGATTCCCCCAATTTCCGGGATATTTTTCCGATTTTCTTTTCCGTATCGACCATCCTCGGGCTACTACGAACATTTTAAAATAAAAATACGCCAAATCAGTTCTCACGTTTTGCGCTTACAAAGAATCGAGATTAATTTTTATTATATAGATCACGGTCAAAATGTAATTCAAAGAAAAATATCCAAAGTATACTTCTTCAATATTGGAAAACAATTCTGAGACTGGAGAAAAATCAATACATTCAGGTGAAAAAACGTCTATTGAATATTCGAAGAAATATGATAAATACTGCTGGTTTTCTAATAGAAGTGACCCTACTGTTCTGCAAAAAATTGGATGAGTTAGGTTCATTAGTATCTAAGAAATCCTGGGAATATTTATAAAATATATTTCGAATATATTTTTTCGTACAAGTAACACTTCTCAAAAACATAAATATGTTTTCCAATTATAACACTCCGCACACAGCCACAATGGAAATGTTCATCGCGGAGATGGACGCGGCAATTTTTTTGCGGAGAAAATCGAACCACGAGAAGAGGCACTGAGTATTTAAAACTCCAATTTCTGTAAACTTGTATCGTTTTTTATTATAATAGGTAATGTAGTACAGGAAGGACCTTAGGAAATTTTGAATGAGAACAAAAAACTTTTGGATCGCCACCATTAAGGATCGGGCTGACAATCAAAAATAGAATGTTCCAAAAATAGCAAATAAAAAAAATGAATGAAACGTAGTAAATGAGAATTATGTAACAAGGATTATCGAAAGTTGAATTATGTGAGAACTCGTTTCATGGATTTTGGGTATAATTTTTTCTTCCAAACAATTATCACAAAGTTTCTTGTGACTTTGTGAGAATAATGTGTATAACACGGTCTCCACAAACCAACAGCGAAGGTAAGAAAACCATCATTAATATCTCACCCCTTACAGGAGTAGAGGAGTCCCTGCTCGAAAAGGGACTGAAATTTGGAGTTGCATCAAAAACAATACCTATCCTGGACATTGTAAGCTCTGTAGAGTCAACCAGCAGCAGAATGAATCCTATCCTGGCAGAAGAGTTCAGATGGAAAGTGAGAGAGACACTCGAGAAGGAGAGAAATTCCCGTAGTAACATCACTGCAGGGGAACAGAGGGCCCTAAAAATCCTACAAAAGGATTAATCCATAAAGATTCTTCCAGCCGATAAAGGAAACGCCACGGTTATCATGGACACCACAACATATGATGACTAGATAGAGTCGTTACTCCATACAGGGAACTATAAACTCTTGAAGAAGGATCCAACACCCACTATAGAAAGGAAGATCTACAACCCTCTGAGGAAATTTAAACATTACATTTCAGACAAACATCTAACGCCACATACAGTAAACCGCCGCATCTCTACGGGCTTCCGAAAATCCACAAACCAGACATGCCACTGAGACCGATCACCAGCTCCCGGAACTCACCAACCTACAAGTTATCGAAATACCCTACCGATACTACAACCCTTACAAGGAAATAGCAGTTCATACGTAAAGGATTCCAAGCACTTCGTAGACAACATCACAGATGTTGAACTTGGACCAGAAGATCGTTTCATCAGCTGTCTACAGAAAGAAGACACATATGGGGTAGTATCTCAGCTACAGCTCCAACCATCCGAGTTCGACAAAGAGAGGGAACGTGAGAACATTGGTAGAAATAGCGATGCACCTATGCAACGACGAGGAGTCACTAGATGCCGAATTAAATCACATCAGAGATAACCTTCACCGGAATGAATACCCCAAGAAACTCCTAGGAGAAGTATTGAAACAACTCCAGAGAACGAAGACATCTGAAGAGCAACATCAGAGGTGTCTCCGAGAAGATCAGAAGGATCGGAAATAAGTTCAACATCAAGAGCTGCTTCCAATCCCGCAGTACTTTACGGAGTTTCCTCACCAAGACCAAACTTGGCAACAAAAATGAAATCAGTAAGTATTGCATTTATGAAGTTCCATGTGATTGTGGAGATTCCTACATTGGAGAGACAAAGGCCGTTATCGGTAAGATTGGATGAGCACAAGAAATGGACTCAACGTGGAGAAACGTCAAAATTGGGAATAGCTGAACACGCCTGAACTGAGCACCATCGAATTATATGGGACGACGCAAGTATTCTACATAGAGAGGAGCATTGGTTCAAACGGAAGTTCGAAGAGGCCGCCTACATCGAAGCCAATAACGCCTTTAGTCAACCAAGCGTTGAGATCAAGAACATATGGAAACCACTAATTGCTCTTTCTGGCGGGCTGCAGAGGCGCGAAACTCTACGCACCACCACACCACGCGAAATTACACGCACCACTGCACATAGCGGAATCATACGCATCATTGCACCGGCAGACATATAAATTGGTAAGTAGCACCTAAACTTGTCAGTATTCACCTGAAGACGATTGCCGATACAAGCATTCGAAACGTCGTGAAAACCTTTCAGATCCATTGAGATGATGGACGTCCGAAACGAGAGTAATCAAGTTACAACCTTCAAACAAACGTTGTGAGAATAAGTCATAACGAATGAGGACGAAAATGTAGAGGAATGCCCAGTTGGACATTCACCTCACTCAAAGTGTTCTGTATTAGTTGAGATTGAGGAGAGGAATGTGGAAGAATACCTGATTGAAAGGTTGGACATTTACCTCAGCCAAAGTGCTTTGTATCTGTCGACTGAATAGGAGAATGTAGAAGAATGTCTGATTGGGAGCCTGGACATTTATCTCACTGGAAATATTCTGTGATGAATTGAGAGGAATGTGAAAGAATGCTTCAAGTGGAAGATGAATATTTGCCTTGATAATTTTCACGGGTATAAGAAAAAACGTTGGATTTCTCAATGGATCAATGGGTTGTGATGGTAGTTATTGTATGTGTTATTCGAGGGTATTCTGTTCTCGGGTAAAAAGAATCGAATGTGCAACCATTGATAGCTTTATTCCACCAAGTTCCCACCTTGAGCAAATAACAAAAATAATATCTTTTCATATTTCCAATTTTATATTTAACCATGAAAATTCGATTGACTTCAAGGCTTTGGTCCCTTTATATTATCTTTTCCAGCCTAAATTTGAATGATATTGCTACGAAACGGGGGTTCGTTTTCATTTTATTAAAACAATATTCGAATTATAAGTTTTATCCAACACAACTCAATAATAAACTCTGACAATACAACTTGTTCACAACTAAAATGCACTTGACTCCTTCGTGGCACTCAATACGCTAGCAATGCTTACAGGCTTCATTACTATGTAGTCGTCCGCATTACTATGTAGTCGTCCTGGGCGATTTTGAAATGGTACTGGTTCAGCTTTTCTATCCATCTAGCTATTTGTCCTTCTGGATTTTCCATCTCCAGTAGCCATTTCAGGGCCGCGTGATTGGTCCTAATGAGAAACTCCCTTCCATATAGGTATTTGTGGAACTAATCTACTGCCCTATCGCTAGAAGTTCTTTCCTGGTGACACAGTAATTTCTTTCGGGCTCAGATATCACCCTGCTGTAGTATTCGATTATTTTTTCCACAGCTGTGTCCTATGAACAGGCCATTTTGCTGAGGGTATGCTAGAATTGGACTAGAACAAAGCGCTGCCTTCAACACATTCGATAAACCAATGGAAGTTCACTCGATCTCCTGTCAACTTATGCAGGGGAGCTGCGATATCTGCAAATCCTTCCACAAAACGAAGGTAATATGTTCACAGGCCTAGGAAGCTCCTCACTTCGTGCATATTTTGGTCTCGTCCAGTCTCGAATAGCCTGTATTCTCGTTTGTTTGAATCCCTTCTGTAGATACTATTTGGCCCAAGAAATTTACTTGCTCCTGGAATAGGGAACACTTCTAAAGATTCAGCTTGAAGTGGACATTCCTTAAACGACCGAACACTTCACGCAGGTTGGACAGATGTTCTTCGAAATTATTTCCCATAACCATGACATCATCCAGATACACCAGGTAAGTTTTCCAAGTGGGTCCACACAATATCAGTTCCATCAAACTCTCGAAGGTCGCCGGAGCATTACAGAGACCAAAAGGCATAACGGTGAACTGATACAGTCCGCTACCAGTAGTAAACGCAATCTTTTCCTTGTCGTTTTCTTGTCTTCACCAACCAGTATCCAGCGTCAAAAACCATTGTAGTCAGTGTGTCATCGATTCTGGGTAATGGGTAGCTGTCCTTCTTCGCGACGTCATTCAGTTTCCTATAATCTACACAGAATCTTGTAGACCCATCTTTTTGGAAACTAGTACCACCGGGGCGGACCATGGACTCGATGAAAAATTGTCTCTTTTTAGAGGTTTTCTCAGATTTTCTCAGTGGAAAATGCACCGATTCGGTCGCACAGAAAATAATTTTGTAGGTTTTTGAATTCTCTATTTGAATGTGAGTCCTCGATAACGACATCTTTGGTCATTTTCTCGACGATATTTTCCACTTCCTATTGTTTAGCAACTGGTAATCTTCTTGGTGGTTGTCGAATTGAATGAGCTTGACCGATACCTATCCTGCGCTGGACCAAGTTGGTCACCCTGTTGGTTACCCTGCGGACTAGAATACGACACTTTCATTGGCAATTGATTTCATGATGGCTTCCTATTCTTTCGGTGACAAATGTTTCAAGGATTTCCCTATGATTCTTAGTATGTCATCAGCCTTGCCTTTTCTGTCCGGATATCCGCTTGTAACGCAATCTGCTACCCATTCGACTGGTTCGCAAACTCCTATGTTGTCTCCTTTTCGTACTGTTATTCCATCAGGGAATACATTGGCAATTCTTACAGGGATGACTTGTTTTGTCCTTATGAGAACTCGTGCAAGTAATAATTTGCTGGGGGATTCTTCCCATGGCTGTACTATTCCAACGCAGCACCCAGGGCCTTCTTCCAAGCGGGCCTCAACGATCTTCTCAGATGAACCAGGTATCAGGTATCCTGCAGTTTTGGATACTCGCAATTTCATAGAATGCCCTCTTTTGGAACTTCATTTTCATTATTTGTAGTCTTCCGAGGGTTGATGTGAAGTACGATTCCCCTCGTATCGGTGCATTATCTCCAGTGACCGTTCGTAGGACGAAATGGGTTGTGAATTAGGATGTGTGGTTCTAGGATACCGCTGCGGACCAGGGAAACTGAGGCACCAGTGTCTATAGTGCATATGACGTATCTTTGGTTCGCCTTTCCTCTGATTGTCAAACTATCGGTGGTTCTTCTGTTACTGTTGACGTGGATGACCCTGGGGGCTTCATTATCGTTAGCCAGCATGCGCCCCGATATGCTGACTAGTTTTAGTTTTCCTGGTATCTGTCCGATGACTCTCCAGATGGTCCTGTCCTCGCAGGTGAGTAAGAATGTGGGGGTGTCCTGGCAGGTGATGACGAGCGAGGTGACACCCTCACCCTGCAGTCTCCCAAAATGCCGTTTCCTTCACATCTAAAGCAGTTTCCTCTTTGAAATCCTCGGGGGCATCTAGGTAGGCAAGCTGGCTAAGTCTTTGCACGTCTGTTTCAAACTCATGCAGACTTCCAGCCGATTTTTGCACACGTGTGCGATGTGGCAACCCTGTCGCGGTGGTCTTGAATCTTTAGTGAAGCAACTTTCTTTTCCGATTCAAGAGATATCTTCCAAAAGTGTGCAATTGGTGTCGAATTGAGAGTTTCATAAGAGAGGAGGCAGGTGCGTTACTAACAATTTCCTTTGTGAGAATCACCTATCTAATCCTTAGTTAGTTATAAAAATAAATAATTGATTGATACGAAGCAAAGATGAGTTACTCGGGGGGGAGGGAGAGACCCCCCAGAAAAAAAATAAGTTTAGAGAATGAAAATGAGGATTCAAATTCGGTAGATAGTACCGATGCAGAAGTAAATAGGATAATGAGTAACAATAAAGCAATACATGGGAATAACGATATAATTAATATAGATAATAACCTTGAAAGTACAAAAAATGGAAAACAAACGGAAAAAGATGAAATAAATACTATAAAAGGGGGTTTTTTGGAGAAAAATAAAAAGGGGAGATTCAATGAATTAAAAATAGCAAAGGAAGTTTTTATTTGAATTTAAAAATTAAAAAAAGGAGTTTTGTTCAATGATAGGGAAACAGCCAACAGGTTTGTGGATAATCAAAAGTTATTAGAAAAGGGATATAAAATATATATACCTATTAATCAAGTAGTATGTGAAGGAATTATAAAATATGTAAATACAGTATTTTCGGAAGAAGAGATAAAAAAAATGATAACAAGTAATTTAAAAATAAGGGAGGTGATAGGTTGAATGGAAAAAAAAAGATGCAAATGGAGATATTGTATTTGCACCTACGGGAACAATTTTGATAACGTTTGAAGGAGTCAAAATACCTAGGTCAATTGATTTATGCTATATGACGCATTTGGTAACTCCCTATGTTCCACCGGTGAACCAATGTTTTGAATGCCTATTATTTGGACATGTTAAGAAATGGTGTAGGGGAAAAAATGCATAAGTTGTGGGGAACAGCACGAAACGCAGGAAGAGTATGAAATATGTAAAACAATTAAATGTTATCATTGTAAAGCTCAACACATAAATCCAATGACCGAATTTGTAAAGAGTAGGCAGAAAAACATAAGAGAAAGGATGGCCTTTGATAATGTGAGTTTCTATGAAGCAAGTTTAAACTTTCCTAAAGAGGAGAGGATTATATTGGGGGGAGGAGATTTCCCTGAATTAAGAGTTAGAAATAAAGAAACACAGAACGTAATAAATATAGAACAAAGAAAAGAAGTATATAATTCAAATAATAAAAATAATTTAAAAAAAAGAACATTTAGTAATGTAGTGAAAAAGGAGCTGGTATTAACAGGGAGCGAGGCCCTTCCAAATGGGAGAATGTATCAAAGTAATACAGGAGCTGGTATTAACAGGGAGCGAGGATATAATAGTAGTACATCGGAAGAAACAGAGGGATATAGAACAGTAAGACCCAAAATTGGAGAGCAAAGTTGCTCAAAAGATATTTGTGAGGTAGAAAATAAGATAAGGGACTTTTGTTCCAAGTTTGCAGACACTTCAAATGATATGAAAATTAAAATTATAGATATTTTTGAAACAATGATAGGTTTAGATAGAATTAGGGACTATGACTCAACAGAGGAGTGGTAGTTTGAAGTTGACAGAATTAAAAAATTTACAATGGAACATTAGAAGTATCAAAAGTAATCGGGATAATTTGATCAAGTTAATTGTAGAACAAAAACTGGATGTTGTAATTATAAATGAGACTTGGTTGAGAAGAGATGTACATTTTAATATAAAATATTATAAGATTGTAAGGGAAGATAGAGAAGATGGATTTGGGGGAATAGCCACACTTATAAGGTATAATATTAAATATAACAGTATTAATATAGAGGAAAAATTATTGGATAAAAAATGTCAAATAATCATTATTAAAATAAATGGAGTTAATATAATTATTATGTATAATCCGCCAAACAATGTATTACCAGTAGAGAAAATAGAAAAAATAATAGAGAAATTAAATGGGGAAATAATATGGATGGGAGACCTAAATGCTCACAATCCTATGTGGGGTAGTACGGGAGAAAATAGAAACGGGAAAAATTTGAAAAATATTTTAGATAGTAAAAATTTAGTTTTAATGAATGATGGGACGCCAACAAGATTCAATACTCCAAATGAGAATCCAGGCATTCTAGATCTAACAATAGTTACTAGTGAATTAGGTTTAAAATGTAACTGGGAGGTAATGGAAGACTGTGGAAATAGTGATCACTTTCCAACGATATGTAGAGTGAATAATACAGAAATAAAAATTATAAATAAGAATGAGAACAAAAGAATATATAGAAAGGGGAATGGAATGTATATTACAATTATATTAAAATAAAAAAAGAAGAGGAGATATAAGATATGATATAATAAAAATAATGAATGAGGGTGCGGAAATTTCAATAAAAAGAAGCAAAACATGTAAAAAAAAAGAACCTAGGAATCCATGGGGATGAAGAATGTGAGCACAAGGTTAAAGAACGAAAAATGGCAATAAGGATTTTTAAAAATAACACGAATTTAGAGAATTATATTCATGCAAAAAAAAATATAGCACAAACGAGAAAAATATTAAGGAGGAAAAAGAAGATAGGTTTTCAATATTTTTGTTCCACTCTTAACAGAGAGGCTAATATTTCATATGTATGGGGAATCATGAGAACATTTTCGGATAGGAATAATATACGAGCAGAAAATAAATTGCCAGATATAAATATTGCAAAAAAAAATACTGGATAGAATGTCAATTTGTGATATAGATCCAGAATTCAGGCTAATAAGTAATAATGAAGATATCATGGATTTTAATAGGGAGGAATTTGAAATGGTCTTACACAATGTAGGACAAAAAACAACACCTGGAATAGATGAAATAACGTATAGCATGTTTGCTCATCTTCCAGATATAGCAATACAGATATTGTTAGATATAACAAATTTTAAATGGGGGAGAATTACCCAGGGAATGGAAGGAATATATTATTTTAGGTTTTTTAAAAAGAAGTAAAAACCCTGAAGATCATATGAACTATCGACCGATTGCGTTAGCATGCTGTGGATCAAAAATTTATTGAAAATAGGGTAGATTGGGAAATTGAAAACAGAAAAATCTTGTCAAATTATCAAATGGGTTTTAGGAAAGGAAAAGGTACATCAGATTGTGTAGCTTTTTTAGTAACCAATGTTCAAATGGCTTTTAGTGATAATCAAATGGTGGTTGCAGTATTTTTAGACATAAAGTCAGCATATGATAATGTAAATATCAATAAATTATATGGATACTTGGTAAAATATGGTGTGGAAAGGAACATGGTTAACGTAATTTTTAAAATTTTAAATAACAGGCAAAATTACATAAAGGATGAAGAGGGAAATATGCATGGACCGGGAGTAACAACCAAAGGGTTGGTACAGGGATCTCCCTTGAGCCCAATTCTTTTTAACATATATTTAAGATCTTTATTTGATATAGTAACAGAGGATATAGATATGATTTCATATGCGGATGATATTTTATTGTTCACAAAGGGGAAAAATAGTGGGATATGACGGAAAAAATTAATAAAAATTTGAGATTGATCAATAAATGGATGGAAGAACATGGTTTTGAGTTATCCATAGAAAAATGTGAAACCATCTGGTTTAAAAAGGGAAAGGAACTGAATAATAAGGGGATAATTAAGATAGGAAATAATCAAATTGAGGGGAAAAAAAGTAAATTACTTGGAAGTGATGATTACCCCAAATTTGAGTTGGGACTTACATATAAGTAACATAACAAATAGAACAAATAGAGCAAATAAAGGAATGAATGTTATAAAGTGTTTCTGTAGAGTGTGGTGGGGAGCGGATCCCAAAAGCATGTTAATGATTTATAATGGGATAATAAAAGCACATCTGGAATTTGGGACCATTTTAATAAAACCATCTCCTATGAAAAACATAAATAAAATTAATAAAGTACAATATCAAGCTCTGAGGATAATTTCTGGATGTATGAGATCCACTCCGATTAATGCATTGTTGGCTGAAACGGGAGAAATTGATCTAGAGTATAGAAGAAAAATATTAGCTATTAAATTCATAATTAAAAGAATAGACGATAATAATTCACCGATTATAAAAGCAATAGAAAGTTTAAGACAAATAGTTAAAACAGGGAAGGGATATGGCAGAAATAATAATAAGCCTTATTTAGGAGAAGCGTTAGAATATTTTTATTTAAAAAAAATATATATATATATATATATCAAGATGTGTTGAGTCCTTTTTGTAGTTTTGAATATCAAGTGTATATTCATCAACCTAAGGTAATAGATTTAAAGTTGGAAAAGAAGGATTTAGGAAATAATATAAAATTTCAAAGTGTAATAGAGAAATATAAAAATGAGTATAATTTAGTATATACAGATGGGTCAAAAAAAGATGGGAAAGTGGGGTTTGCAGTAATGATAAACAATGGGGAATATTAATTCATGTCAAGGTTACATGATATTACAAATATATGTGATGCAGAAATGATAGCGATACATAAGGGAATGACAGTATGTCGAGAGAAAAATTTGGAGAAAAATTTAATATTAACAGATTCAAAAAGCGCTAAAGATAAAATAAGGGGAAATAAAAGGGAAGCCAACAGTGATTACATAACTCTTAAAATTAAACAAATGAGTTACTTGGCAGAAATGAATGGGATTGTATTTGAATTTGCCTGGATACCAGGACATTCTAACATAGTGGGAAACGAACAAGTTGATATACTAGTAAAAACTGGGACAACATTGGGGGTACCCATGGACATTAAAGTGGACAAAAATTCGATTATACCTATAGTAAAAAGTAAAATATTAGGGGAATATTATAAAAAATGGGAAAAAGATATACAAAATAAAGGAAAGACTTATGGGAAAATACATGTATCCAATTGAAACATGTTATAAAAGATATGCCTTTATGGATAGAAGACACATCACCACGATTATTAGAATGAAAACAGGACATCGTTTAAATAATCAACATTTATTCCGAATAGGCATAAAAGAAAATCCAAACTGTGAGTGTGGTAGGGAAGAAACTCTAGAACACATACTTTTTGAATGTCCCATCAATCAGATACCTCAGTTTGATTTATATAGGGAAATAATTAATAAAGGTGTCCCAGCTCCGTTCAATTTACCGGTTATATTGAAACATAATAGTACGAGAATCAGTAATGTAATAATGAAATTCTTGAACTATAATAAAATAAAATTATAATAATAATAGATAGTTAAAAAAATTGTAGAAATAATCTATACGAAATTGTAGAAATAATGTCAAATAAAAAATAAGAGTAATGGGGAAGGAAAAATAATTAAAATTAAAAAAAAAAAAAAAAAAAAAAAAATTAAAAAAAAAACTTCAAAATATAAAGGTCAATAAAATATACATGAATATGTGTATATATGTAAATATATAGTAATTTGGGGAAAAAAATGAAAAACAAAAAAATATGAAAAATTTATTGAAAAAAAAATAAAAAAAAAATAAAAAAATAAAAAAAAAATTCTTTTCCAATCCCTACTGTATTTCTATCCTATCCTGGGTGCTTGTTGTCCGAGGCAGTTTTAGGGTGTGAAATGCTTCGCTGCTGCCCCGAAGCGAGAAGAGTTGTATATCCTTTGTTGTGAACTTTGTATAACTAACCTTTTAGCACAAAAACATATATGAGAAAGAAGAATTAAAAAAAAAAACGAGAGTTGAAAAGTGGAAGATACAAGGGCTACGAAATTATGGAAATCAGACCAAGTAGTAGCCCCACGATATGACCTGGCTGAATGCAAGGGCCATAAAATCAGGAAGAAGAAGAACTTTATTTTCCAGTTCTTTCAAGTGCAGCATTGTTTTCTCATTCACTTGTACCGCCCACACTTCTTTCTTTGCTTCTTTCCGGACTGCCCTAACCTCTTTTCTCACTTCTTCTCGTACCGCATCAACTTTTTCCTTCAGTCCTGCTATCTGCCCTTCAGTTTGCTGGAACATCTGCTCGAGAAAAACTTTCTGTTCTCGTTCCTTGTTCTGTTCTTCCAGAATTTTCCGGATTTTTTTCTGCAGGTGCTTATTTTTCTCTCTGCCGATTCGATTTATTCCGATGTCCGTTTTTTCCATATCGAAAGAAAACACAATAATACACTCTGACAATACAATACTTGTTTACAACTAAAATGCACTTCGCTAATATGTACCACTGTGTTTCTCTGCACAGCAATATTCAAAAAACTGTCTGCCTATTACGTGTGACCTGCTTAATAGCACGGCCAAATTCTCCAGAAGAGTGGCGATATCTCGACTCGAGAATGTTTCATGACGTCATCGGTCAACGGCTGCATCAATGTAAACATGCCCATATCCGTAACAATATTCAATCTAACTGGAGGGATGATATGAAATGCATTCAAAAGGGGAATGCAACGAAACTAGTTTGACTTTCAAGTTTACTTAAACAAATAAATTTACTACAAAAAGGGAAAAATTAGAAGCGGTAAAAGAAAAAAGATATTTTTTTTTATATATATATATATATATATATATATATATATATATATATATATACCGGGTGTCAACATATTCTTTAGAAAAGCCATGGATTCCAGAGTTACTTTTTTTTATTCTGGGGACGATAGTGAGTACAATAACATAGTTTTGAAACAAAAAATTGGTACATTTGATTTTTCACAAGCATTTTTATTTTTGCTTCTAGATTACGTTGGACCTTCAACCAATCTGATGAAAATGAATAATGAGTGAAAAATATTACGTTTTTTTCGCCTAGTTAGTACCTATGGCAGTTTGATAATTCCAAAATCACTAATTGTAAAAAACATCTTTTACACTCACAATTCTCACGGCGAATCTTGATGGTTTCGAATCGAAAATCGGATGGATAAAAATCCTAATTCACTAATTATTTGTCGAAAAATTATGAGAAAATTGGGATATATCGCTCATCAAGTATGCTGTAGATACAGAATTGGATGAAACTGAATAAAAAAAACATCAATTATCACATAACAAAGTACATAATCCATTCTAACAAAAAAAACTACCCAATATACCAGGATTAGTTAAAGGAATTGAATGTTCGAAGTTCATTCCGCCAACTCCCGGGCATTTTCTGGCTCCATCAACTGTGTTTTGCATCACATTTCTACACAACGGGGAAATATTGAAAACATGGATGATGTCTGATGGGATACCTTTCATCATACAAAATTGCTGCGTTCCTCGATTTTTTTTGATTCGATATAAGTTAATAGTATGTCCACTTTTTTATCTCTTGTATACATGTTTGAAGACTGGCTAGACGCTGTGGTGTCACACAATCACAAATTGCATAAGTAACCCCTTCACCACACGTACTCACTTCTCACCTTTATGCGCATTTCGATAACATCATTAGTAGGTAAACTACACTGTGTAGTTCACCTACTGATTACGATAACTTAGTTATCTAAATGCGCATATTGGTATGAAGAGAGTAAGTGTGGTGAAGGGGTTACTTGTCTGATTTTTGAAGGTATACATGTTTGTTGAAAAATTTAATGACCTAAAGCACACTAGGTATACTAACTTATTAGGTAATTAATGATTACTAATTTCTTACTTGTCAAAGTTATTTTCCATAGCACACTTTTGACAAAACAATGAGAATGGAAAAATGGAGTGAGCACGATTTCACGACTTTTGGTATACACAGGGTGTAATCTAACTTCTTGCACACCCACGAATGATGCCATTTTATAATTACAGTGGTTAAAAAATCGAAAAAATATGTTTTTCTTAGCTTTTTAAGGATTTGTCGTAAACATTTCAAAGGAAAAATATTTAAAATTTTCCACGGACTATCAACTGTTTGCGATTGTGCAAGAAGTTAGACCACACCCTGTATACATATATATATATATATATATATATATATATGTATAGACAATACGTTGTCACCTCAGTGTCGTTGACTGGACGACCTGACCTCACCCCTTCCTGGTTGTAATATTTTATTCATTTATGCATATATCTTCTGAGGGGAGCCTTCGAAACAGGGTTCTCAAAAGAGAGGAAATGATTTCCTTTTTTTTAAATATATGTATATGTATATAAATGTATAGATACTTCAAATACGAAGTGACCTCATTATATATAAGGCCGCGCGAGATTTGCAATTCCTTCCCGCCTCATACAGTGTTGCCGCGTATTCGAGGAGTGTGCGTAGTGCAATTCGATTCAAAATTGGTATGTGGGGGTTTTCGGGGTCGGAGAGTATGATTTTTTTGTCAAAATTTATAAATTTAAGATGGCGGCTCCAAAATGGCGGGCGAGTTTTGTGATTATGGTCCGATTCGATTCAAAATTGGTGTGAGGGGGTTTTCGGGGTCGGAGATTATGAAATTTTTGTCAAAGTTCATAAATTCAGGATGGCGGCCCCAAGATGGAGGACGAGTTTTGTGATTATGGTCCAATTCGATTCAAAATTCGGGGTCGGAGATTATAATTTTTTTGTTGAAATCCATAAATTCAACATGGCGGCCCCAATATGGAGGACGAGTTTTGTGATTATGGTCCGATTTGATTCAAATTGATATCAGCGGTTTTCGCAGTCGGAGATTTCGAATTTTTCGTCAAAATTTATAAATTGAAGATGACGACTCCACAGATGGAGGACAATTTTTCTGATTATGGACATATTTCATTCAAAATTGGTATGTATGTGTTTTCAGGTTCAGAGATTAGGAATTTTTTGTCAAAATCTATAAATTCAAGATTGGGACTCCAGGATGGCGGACGAGTTTTGTGATTATGGTTCTATTCAAAAATCGGTGTGTGGGAGTTTTTGGGGTCGGAGATCAGCTCGAAACTTACAGGGAAGAGACTTCGTAATAACGGTGCTCTATTAGAAATGAACAGATCAAGGCGAACTAACTAAAAAGCAAAAAATTGAATAACCAATAATACATTTTTGAAGACAAGCTTTTATTTGAGCCGTGTACCAAAACGTATAAAATAAGTTAATAAGATTTAATTATTTTTTGTTGAACTATTTGGTTTAAAAAAGCTTGTCGCGCGAATTTTCATAAAATTAATTGGTACCTACTTTCATGAACACTTCGCGCGACAAGCTTTTTGAAAGCTTATGATCCATCAAAAAAAAATTAAATCATTGTCAGCGATGACTAAAACTTATTTTATACGTTTTAGTTCGCGGCTTAAATAAAAGTTCGTCTTTAAAAATGTTGTTCATTAGTTAATTTTTTTAAAGCATCAAGTGGTACACCTGCATACATGTTCTACGTTTGTATCATTCCTTTGGCATTGAAATGTCGAATTTAAACAAAAGAAGTCAGAGACAAACCTACGCAGATTGAAGGAGACAAAATTTGGATGAATGTTTCATTTAAAGATATGCAAGATCGGTTTGTCTTTATTTTATGGGACATTCGTATATTCTCTGCAGGTTTTCTGAAAGATACCATTTATTACCTGCAACTTTTGTCAAATGTGATTTGAAAGTACTTCTTACATGTTCATGCATTTAAAATACAGAGTGGCCCACCGAAACCTTTTCATTTCTCCTAAAAAAAAAGAAAAATTCGCTTGAACATATGAACGTTAGTTTTTAAAACGAGACAATTTTTTGTCTTTTAGCCCCTCTATTCAAACCCTTGAAATCTGAAATGTGAATGAGTGATGACTTATTTGAATGTGAATTACCTTTTCAAGGGAATATTGCTCGTTGAATTTGGTATATGACACACCCAAAAGAATTTTCGAAATTTATAAATTTCACCCCTACAAAATAAAACTGGTTCATGAACATGAAGACGATAACGAACGACGTTTGAAATTTTGTGAGTTAAATAGTGAAAGATTGATACGCGATCCACAATTCTTATTTAACATTTGTTTTTCAGATAAATGCTAGTATTATGTTATTGATACTATCAATCGATATAATTGAAGGCAATATTCCAAACAATATATCATAGAATTGAACAATACATACCCAAAATCACTAAAAACTAAATGTGTGGGCTGTTACATTTGGGGACCGCATTTTTTTGGGCCAATTTAGCTATCTGGATATTCGACTGGTCAAATATACCTAGAGTTGCTGTAAACCACTCTTGACCCTACTTTAACGAATGCCATGGAATAATATAACTTTCATCGGCCAGCAAATCTAGTTTTTCAGCAGGGTAGAGCACCCGCATACTATGCAAGTTCTGCAAAACAGTTTCTGGATGAAAATTTTTCTGGCAGATGGATTGAAACGGAAGGTTACTTTTGAATAGCCTGCAAGACCTGCTGATTCATTGCCACCTGTCATTTTCTTGTAGTGGAAACATTTTAAATCTAAAATGTATGCAACCCAGCCCAATTCTTCAGAATACTTGCGACAACGAATAGTGTACGAGTGTCGACAAATAACTACTGAAATGCTCCAAAATGTTCGCGAATATTTTTAACAGTGCCTTTGAAATTATATTTTGGAGGTTTGGGATAAAAACTTTCAACATTTATTTGATTGAAACGAGTGGTAAGAATTTTTGTTAAATTTAATGCCTTCTCTCTTCCAAACTACTCACACGACATCAACGAACGATATCCTGTTGAAAAGACAATTCAATTTCCTTTGAAATGAGGCATTACTCTCCGTTTCTATTTGAGGTGCAGAGGGTAGAAGAATACCAATGAAATATTTCCCCCCAAAAACTTAGGCTCATGTGTTCAAGCGTACTTTGATTTATTAATTTAGGAGAAAATAAACCTACGTAAAATATTTTCGGTGGTCCACCCTCTACAGTCACATGTAAAATCCGCATCATAATGCAAATTATTCATTAGTGAATGCCAACTGGCGTGCAGAAAAACAATCACCTGAATTGGTATTTTTTTTAAATATTGCTAAATGTTTCAGAAATTATGTATATTTTGAATTTAACAGTCTAATCTATTTACAGCCCTTCAGTAAAGCTTGAAGTTTTCTATATTTTTCATGGGTTTTGGAATAAATCATCGAAACTAGATTAATATTGTATTAAATTTTATGAATTTCCATTTGCGTTTTAGTTTTCGTATAAGAAGTATTCCTATTCAGTAGAAAATTAAATAATTAATAAAAAACCTTTTAAATGACAAGTTTTTATTCAAATGCGTTAAAAAGTAAAAAATAATTGCTTTGTATGTCTGACGTAGTTTATCCCGTTACTTATAGATTCAAGAGCTTGTCGCTCAAAGTTTTCAGTTCGAATACAAAAGCGAAAAGCTTTCGAATCTATAACTGACTGAATGACCTACGTCATACATCCAAAGCAATTATTTTTTACTTTTGGCGAATTTGAATAAAAGCCTGTCTTCACGAAGGTTTTATATCTTAATCAGTGCATTTTTTTTGAAGCGTCGTCATTATGAGGCCTCTTTCCTGTAGAATCTGAGCTATCGAGTTCTTCCATGGGAAGACCATCTAAAGATTAACTCGTCTGCCATCCTTTAGCTGCCATTTTTGACTTGAAAATCAACAATCTTTGACTGAATTCATATTCTCCGAACCCAAAAACCTCGACATACCAATTTTGAATAGAAATGGTCCATAATCACAAAACTCGTCCACCATCTTGGAGCCGCCGTCTTGAATCTATGAATTTTGACATTAAATTCATAATCTCCGACCCCAAAAACCCCCACATACCAATTTTGAATAGAATCGTACCATAATTACAAAAAAACGTCCGCCATCATGAATTTATGATTTTTTGATAAACAATTCATAATCTCCGTCCCCAAAAACCACCACATACCAATTTTGAATATAATCGGACCATAATCACAGAGATCGTCGGAGCTGCAATTTTATTAATTTTGAGAAAAAATTCACAATCTTTGACCTCGAAAATCCCCCTATACCAAAAATTCCATGATACATTGTCACGGGAGCTATAAACACGTGCCAAATTCCACGTTATTCGATCAATTTAACTTTTAAGATTTGATTACACATATCGGATCTGGTGAAAGTAAATGAAGACTTCTAAAATCATCACAGGTTGAATAAATCGCAAAAAAAATCAAGTGAAAATTGGATCACCGCATATCTACTATGAAAATTCCACTTAAAAAAATTAAAAACATTCAACAACTAAAGAGGCCATCCACCCAACATAATTTGTATTCCAGTAATCAGAGATCGATTGTTTTCAATTCAGCTACTTACCTTCAACATATTCAACATCAATAGGCCCCTATGAGCCATTATTTATCACTTATCACACATATAATATTTATTTAAAGTGCGCAAATATATTAACGATCAATTGACGCAACGTTGCCAACAGCAAGAGGTGACAACGTATTTGTAATCTCTATTCTGACTGTTATATTAGCCTGAGGTCACAACGGACTGCCCGTCACTTCTTGGTACGGCGACACTAGCGCTGGTGATATATGCTCGAACTAAACAGACAAATTGTAGGAAAAAACTATACGAAGTGACCTCAGAATAATATTTCGTTTATTAACTTAGGGTGACATCTAGGTTGATTTTATATCGAAATCAAGGCAAAACGTTGTCACCTCACTCATCTGAGGTCACAGCGTCGTATAAGAGGTCACAGCGTGAACCGTATATCTATTTTCGAGGTGACAACGTACCCTTTATAGGTATATATATATTTATATATGTATATATATATATATATATATATATATATATATATATATATATATTGTGTAGATTTTCTTGAACCAGAAGTATTTATAAGTTTTGTTGATTCTTGAGAATTTGGTTCGTGATAGGATTCTTTAAATATGTACTTTAATTCATTTCCAACGTTTTGACTGGGTTTGCAGTCTTCTTCAGGGTTTATTTCAGATAGAAAAAATGACAACAAACATATTTAGCTAGACAATCATTTATTGATGTTTTTTTTTCTCTTCTTTCAGATGAAGCACAATGTATTTATATGTATGTATATCCATATTATTTGGGGGACACGTATAAAACATCGAACAATACGTGTGCCACCAAATAATATAGATATACATACATATAAATACATTGTGCTTCATCATGAAGAAGAGAAAAAATCACCAATTCAAAATGATGGTCTAGCTAAATAT
The DNA here is from genome assembly GCA_018342105.1 of Gonioctena quinquepunctata. Lineage (NCBI taxonomy): Eukaryota > Metazoa > Arthropoda > Insecta > Coleoptera > Chrysomelidae > Gonioctena > Gonioctena quinquepunctata. The sequence continues at coordinate 257,636 of JAFIRS010000190.1, forward strand.
GTTTTTTGTCAACTTTTTCAGCTGAAATAAACCCTGAAGAAGACTGCAAACCCAGTCGAAACGTTGGAAATGAATTAAAGTACCTATTTAAAGAATCCTACACGAACTAAATTCCCAAGAATCAACAAAATTCATATATATATATATATATATTGTTATTTCAAATAGAATACCCGGTATATTATATAATTTTTTGAATCCTTATAGGATTCCTCATAACTTTCCCTAATAATTCCTATACCTATGTGGTGTGTGCGATAAAAATTATTTTGTAAAATTTTTGAGCAAAACCTGGCTATCGAAAAATAACGATTTTTTCACAATGCAAATTTACGAAATATTGTAATTTGTGTCAAACCTGCATAACACCATTAAGTATTCTGCCGATGAACCGGATCTCAGTTTCAGCATACAGGGAGGATCAAAAGTAAGTGCCTTCCGGGACTCATGAAAATGACCGGAACTTAGTTTTTTTTGAAACACCCTGTATATTATTACTTATTTGGAAAGCTGTGGCATTTTCTATTCAATTTTGTATACTTTCCCTAAACCTATCTCGTACAGTTTGTGAGTTATGATCATTTATGTTATGAAATGTTTGAATCATCATAAAATGCAAAAAGCTTCATTTGGATCCAATTCCTGAAATGCTCGAGTCACCCAATGTTCTAATTCTTTCCAATGTTCTGATTCCTCCCTTGTGTTGACCGGTGTTCTGTCCAATGCGGTCCAATTCCAACCCGACTTCTGGTGTGCAATGTGCCTAAGTTGATACCTATATGTTCGTTATTGTTCTAGTGTCAGTTCTTCAATGACAAGATATTCAAATATTTTCGAGAATCAAGGTTTTCATCATAATCAAAGAGCGCAATTGATTGTCCATAATTAAACAGAAAACGTTGAAACTATTTTTTTTTGAAATCCCATTTCTCTTGTGACTTGCGGATTTTTGGTTGCCCAGTAATAAAGATTCCTTCTGTTGAAAATACTTTTTCTCGAAATTTTTTATCGGTCAGTCCATATTATCTCATCGGGAAAATCTTCGTCTGTTTGGGTGTTGACACCATCAACATTTCACATAGTTCGATCCTTTGTGGAGCTTGAACTTTATGAAATTTACAGTCGTGCATTCCATGTTCCTTCAGAATCCTATGAACTCATGGCAGTTTCACACCTAAATCGTGAACTGCACTACGAATGGAAGCTTGAGGATTTCCGTAGAAGTATGCCAAAACATTTATTGTGTTGTCCTCATTACTGCCACAGGTCAAGGCAATTTTCTTGTTGCTTTCAAAGATGATCCAAACAATTTCTACTCAATCGAATCAATTTTCTCAAATTAATTCGAGGTGAATAAGGATTCTTTTCATTGAAATCTCTGCATGTTCTGCTAATATTTTTGTTACATTGACCATAAGTGATGAATAAATCCAACAAAACCAGATTTGAGTAATTATTTTCTTCCATAGTACTTTCACACCTACAGAACTTGAATTCAGGATGGCAATGGAGAAATAATATGTAAGTTCTCTGTCAGGACGAAGTTGATAACCTACTATCTAAACACTATCTAATAATTATTTTATTGAAGACGATTTCCTAACGTAAATTATCACAAACTGTACCAGACAGGTATAGGGAAGTATACAAAATTAAATATAAATAGGAAAATATCACAGTTTTCCAAATAAGTAATAATATACAGGGTGTTCCATTAAAAAAAACTGAGTTTCAGTCATTTTCATGGGTCTTCGGAATAAACTTACTTTTGAGCCTCCCTGTATGCTGAAACTGAGATCCGGTTCATCGGCATAATACTTAATGGTCTTATGCAGCTATGACCCAAATTGCAATATTTTATAAACTTGTTTTGTGAAAAAAACGTTATTTTTCAATGGTCAGGTTTTGCACAAGAATTTGACAAAATAATTTTTATCGCGAAAACTGTCTCATATAGGTATAGGAAATTATCAGGAAAAGTTATGAGGAATGCTATAAGGATTCCAAAAATTATATAATATACGGGGTGTTCTATTTGAAATAACAAAGTAGCTACTACTTTCTGATACAAGCGGCAACACCATATGGATGAAAATATTTTAGACAGATAGAGCATGTTTGATTATTCACGTCCACAACTAATATGCCTACCCACAACTTTTCGAAATGACCTGTCGTTCAGTTCTCCAGATACTTTTAATCTTCCATCCACCGTGAAACACGCTGTATATATGTCAGGTCAACCATCTGACAGTAGTAGTTTCGATTGAATGTGCCATTCGAATTCGAACTTATACATACTTAATTATTAATTATCATTTTTCGAAGTGAATTAAAATTGAGATCCATGTGTGCCTTTGTTCAATAGATGAATGGGCTTTTGCATTTTCGGGTGTTGTTGATCTGATTATTTACTTTTTTGAAATCTTCAGGGAATTTTAGAGTTGAATCACAAAGGAAACCAGTTTTGTAATACTATTTTCTGTTGATTTGAGTTAGATTACCTTTAAACATCAGGTAAGTTTTGAGAGATTCAAAACCTACAACTTTCGATTGTAGAGTTTGAGGTTAACAGAAATGCTGTTTGTGTTTTCCAATGAAAAATATGTCCCATTGATATGTTAATTTGATTGATGATAATTTCAGAATCAACAAATAAATTTTGAAATCTACCTTTCCGGGTGGCCGCGCCATCGGATTGTGTTTTCATTCTATTCGTATTTAGAGAGAACGGGCCATGTTGTACTGTGACGGGTGAATGGGCGAAAAGCTTAATGGTACTCACATCCAGACAAGTTGGTACCTGGCTAGGTCTACCAAAAGCCCATCCAGGAAAGATGGAAATTTTCAAACAACTGCCATTTTGAAACAAGGCAATCGATTTATCCCATCTTTGAACATAGCCCAGTGGAGTTCTAATCAACGATATCCAAGGTTAGATTTGCGCTACGACATTTCAACATTTTTTAATATATACCAACATGCAGAAAATCAGCCTTTGGGTTGTTCCCACAAAAAGGAGTAAATTAAGGAAAAAAATATGGACAAAAAAAAGTTAAAAAAAAATATATGCCGCCTATGTCTCCAGGTGATCTGATATAACGCGATTGACTTGTCCAAATCACTTTCCCTCCCTACAATATAGTAAATTAAAAAAACATTGCAAGACTTTCTTCATTCGCTGCACTATATGTGATAATCATAACAGAGTACTCCTGCAGTGATCACTGCTTATTGAACGGTATCAATCCTCGAAATCAATTTACAAACAATACATTCTATACCGTGTTCCGATCACACTAACTATTGATCTGCAAAACCCATACTACAATTATAGGAATTCTGTGTTTTATAACGTTCAGAAATTTGTTGTCTGTGTAGTTCATTAGAATGTAGTATATATAAAACTTTGATATTGTTCACACATATCTCCTAGTATATTCTCACTACTTGAAGTATGAAGAAAATCTTAAGGCATAAAAAGTATTCAATTCAACGTTAAATCGTTCTGTAGACACAGAAACATAGAACATAATATATATGCATCATCACAGGGGATAGTCGTGCAAACACAATCGAGTCAAGGTCATTATTGATAAACAAAGGGAATCTCTCAGTAGCAATATGCAAACCATAAACAAGTATATATTTACAAGAAAATCTCAAGATGACATGAAGCTGATTTAAAATTTGTAAACGTGTAGAAATTGTTTTAACGAGCAACAAGTATTATTAGAAATACACGCAAGTGGAAACTTAGTGTTTGGGAGGACAATCATTCAAGAAAAATCAATATCCACTTTACCTGTTGAGCAGATTCAAAACTTTCCAAGCAAAAATGTAAACAAATTGTCAGTGGGGAGGAGAAAGAGAATGCAGAAGACTTCCGGAATTCACTGATATATCATAAATGCCTTTACATCATGTTTCATTTTAAAATTAGGGGATTTTTACCTCCATAATTAAATTCCTCACTACGGTTACGTTCACGACTGGGAGGAAAAATGTAATACAAGCGAACTGTTGCATACGCGCATGCGTAGAAATAACGATCATATCGTATATGTGTCCGATCACATTAAAAACAACTGTCATTTTGTCCACCCTCCATTGGTGAGAGTTTTCCTTTGACTTCGCAACCCAGAATAATTCTAAATATAAAATGGGTCATTCCGGGAGATACCTACATGTGTAACTTTACTGGGTGTCAAAGGATTCTCAGTCAGTACCATCTTTTCCAACTCTTTTTTCAGGGGTATCAGAACGAAATTTTGTGGGGTTGATTTATAGTACAAAAATTACATATTGAAATATATTGTATTGCCTACTAAGAATAATTAAATAGATTGTAATAGATAGGAGTTTAGATTTGATTGGGTTCCTTGAAAATTAATCCTCCATTTCCAAATGATAATCGTCAATTTCTGCTCCGTTTTCTATAAAGAAAAAATGAACATTTATGCAAATAGATATCAGGGATATAATTGATATTAGTGATTTCACATACTTACCACTTTTCTTTCCATATTTTTTATTTTCTTTTCTCCTGGAAATAAAATATTAATTATATGTTCTTGAAGGGCAAATCATCACATTTTCCTCGATATATTACTGCGTTTTAGCACTAAGGAAGCTATATGAAAAAATGTTTGTCAGTAAAATAAAGTTTGTCACTAAAATAAAGTTTGGATAATTGATTGCTTGAGATATATCGAAAAAAATATGGAAATATAACTTTTTCAAGACTTTTTTTTCATACAGCTTCATATCTTTGATTCCAAAACACAGTTACATATCGGGGAAAACTTAGTTAGTTGCCCTTCAGGAACAGATGATTAGGTAATATTTTTTATGCACGACCGGGCGTAAAGTAGAACTTTAGCGCCCGGATTTGCGGGCGTAAAGTAGCACTTTAGCGCCCGAGGACTACTTTATCGCCCGGCGGGCGATAAAATCGTTGAACAGGCGCTAAAGTGAATTTCAATCTCATATCGATAGAAATCTATATTCCGATGGATCATATAATCAAACCCAAAACATTATTAACAATAATATAACGAAAACAATGAACATGAATTAATTTAAAAAATGAATTATACCTTAATATTGACAATACAATTAGAACAGTTATTTATGGAAATATTTGGATTTATTCTTTTCTGTTGTTGCAGATAGTTACTGATTTCAACTGATTAACTGATTAACTGGTGTTAATGTGTTATTAACTGGTGTTTCAGAGTAGTGAGCAATATTTTCAGATTGTCTGCAATGGCTAGTAGAAGGCTCATCATTTTCTACAATTTTCTTAGCAATCTTCAGCTTATTTGCAACTGAATTTTCAATATAACCATCCGCAACAGTCGTCGACTTCCACCCAGCATGTCTTTCAATATTGATTATATCCTCGCCTGCATCTGCTAACATAGTTGCTGACGAACGTCTGAAGCAGTGACCAGTATATTCTTTCGCATTAGAAATACCTAGGTAAGTGGCTATTCTGAATAGTATTTGACCGAATGTATTTTTTCCGATAACCTGTCTCGTACATTTGCCATTTTTATAATATAAAAAAACCGCTTTTGATCATTCTGATCTCGCAAGAAAGAATAATTTTTGTAAATATGCAAATAACTTACTCGATCTATCTTCGTTTTGGTTTCTCGTATAGTTATGAGTAAGAATGTCCCGAAATCTTAAAGGTCGTCCACTGTGATATTTGCCAATTCTTCCCGGCGACATGCTCCACAAATACCAAAAATCAGTGCTACCTACAATAAATTCTCAGATTAACATACTGAACATTGAGAAAACATGAAATTAGAACTTAATTCCATCATAAGATATAAATCGGCTGGTGCTCCCCTCAAAAATAACTCGATTTCTTCTCTGCTTAGAATCTTCGATTTCTTTGGTTTATAACCATCACATTTTCGTTTCAAAAAAGCTGTCAATCTTGCGTATCTACTGATATCTATATTATCATGTACATTTAGAGTAGCTTTCAGCATGGAATAATATGACCACATGGTAGAGGGCTTACAATATTTAGATTTTTCCAGAAAATAGGCAAGAAGTACAGTCTCTGTGTATTTCTTATTTTTTACATTTTTCCCGTTGCACCACCTCACGAATTCTTCATACACCTTGTCGTATATTTTCTTGGATTTACTTGGCAATAAACTCAATTTCGCATCCTCAGCTGCTTTACTTATTTCTGGTGGAGTACAATTCACACTTTCTTCGTCGCTTGAATCCATTTCAAAATCAGTAATAAATTATCTGTGATCACAAAAATTGACAGCAAATATGGCTACTAGCCTATATAATCTTATTTCGAAAAATTGACTGAGTTGATATGGTAAATTCATTCCATCACTTCTTGATTTATTCTGTTTCCGATATAATATGAATATACATCCTCACGGCAGCCTTGATGTATTTTTATCATGTTCTAGATATAAAGAGGTGACATGACATCAAATATACCGGTCGTGCATAAAATTTTGTATGTATTTCGGGAGTAATTTGCTATTATGGACCTAGGCGTGTTAATATTACTTACACGCTGCGGTCCATAGAAGCCTATTTTACGCCCTTGATACATAAATAACTATTAATTTCTAGGAGAAAATAATTAATACCTCCCAAAATTATTTCGACAATGAACAAAAAAAAAAACTTGAGAGGGACACCCGGATGGAACGAAGTTCCTTTCGATTAATTAGTGAAGGAATTGTAATAAAATTTTTTTTAAGTTATAATAATATTTTATTATATATATATATATATATATGCACTGTCTGTCTATTCTTTCGTACACGTCATAGATGCGCGGGACTTTGTAAACACAACAGAGTATATATATATATATATATATATATATATATATATATATACTCTCTTGACTTCGTAAACACAACAGCGTATAGGTTAGAACACGCACGGCTTGCTAAATACATACGCATTGATATTGTAATATTAAAATATAATTTGCTTTCAAATTTATTAAAGTTATGACGCGTACACTTGCTAAACACACAATAATGGAGAATTATAACGCGTATGACTTGGTTAGCACAATAGTAAAGAGAGGTTATAATGCGTACTTGCTAAAAATACATAAGCATTTATTATTGTCTGTATAAAATCTCTACTTACCTAACTCCATCAGCAATATCCTGAACTTGTGCAGAAACACTGTCAGGATTCATTATTGTTATTATTTTTTATTATTTATTATGTACAAAAAACCTGTATACACTCAACAAAAATAATCGTCGCGACACCACACTGTTCAATGTGAAATAGAAAGACGAAACGGAAATAACTGGCTTGCTTTCTATGAGAGAGAGAGAGAAGAGAGAGAGAGAGAGACAGACAGAGAAACACGCGCACGCCGCACGGCTGACAACCATAGCGAAAATCTCGTTACAACTTTTGGTCTTAATTTATTCCGTCTAGCCCTCTTTCGCAACGCGCGATAAGGAACTACGTTCCTATTATATATAAAAAATGAAACCTGAACCAATATCTTCGGTGTCGCTAGGTTGCATTGACTTCCACTATTAACGAGTTTGGAAATTGCATTCTGCTCTATATTTTGCGTCCTTAAAAGTTGTTGCATCTGCATATTCAGCTCAGATGTAGGCATATTGTCACGGTCGTTTTAAGGCCCCCATAGACGTACCAGTATACTTGAAAGTTTATTGCACAAGTATGTTTGATATCTGTGTCGACAACACACGTACAAGTACGCGTGCACTTTGCGCCAGTTTAATAAACGTGAACCATGGCATCGTCGGACGACGACAACGCGCTGGCCGCTGTTGAAGCAGTTCTAATTCTTAAAAAACAACGAAAAAAACGAGCAGTTTTTTTTTCTATCAGTTTTTTTATATGCCGCCTCCCTCTTTTCCCTATCGTGGTACTCTTTGCTTTTAACGCGCCACAGACATGGCTCATGTTCGTGTATAGAAATAAATTATTCGAGACATTCTCGATGTCCTCTTTTCATGTGACTCGTCATAGCACCAAATTATAGAGTTACTCTACGGAAGCACCAAAATCGTACTACTCTACGGATAGTCAATTCTCAACTGTTTAAAGCTTGTTTGTACAAGTCTTCCACATATACACGGTCAATTTCACTTGTGCAATTCTGACATGCACATATAATAAGTATAGAATTTCCACAAGTCTCATGTCGCTTGCACAGTTAACGTGCTTGTGTAAATATTACCAAACACTCGTTCCAGTATATACTTGTGCAATAAACTTGTACATAAAACTATCATCGTATTTATCAAATAACCTTCAAATTTTAACCAAAAGAACAATACAAACTATCTACATATTAAAGAATTCAACTATAATTATTACATTACTACATAGGAGTATAATATATTACGGACATCTAAAAACATTTAAAAACATTTCCAGTTACATATTAAAATCTCGGATTACCCTTTTGGTGACAAATTAAAATCTATGTAAAAAATATTCATCCAAGTTATAAAATGGGGTTTCTGTTAATAATGTCGTAACATTAAGTCTGAAATTTTTGCTGCTTGTATATATTTTAGTTTCGTTCGGCAGGTGGTTATATATCTTGATTCCGGTATATATAATTGAGTCCTTAATCATAGTAGTGCGGGGTCTTATCAACTTCATCTGACCAGTCTGCCTTGTGTTGTATTGAGACGATACAAGTAGCAATGCATGTCTATTTTTATGAATTAAACAAGCCGTATCCAGAATGTACAAACAAATCACAGTAAGGATGCCACATTTCTTGAATAATTCCTTACAAGGGTCTCTTGGCTTTGCTTTACACATTTATCTCACGGCTCTTTTTTGCAAAACAAAACCCCTCTGGAATAAAAGGTTACTGCATGTCCCCCAAAAGGCTATTCCGTATCGTAAGTGTGATTCAATTAGGGCAAAGTATGCTGCTCTGGCAGAAACATAGCCTAATTCAGTAGCAATGTTTCTGACAGCAAAGCTTCCAGAAGCAAATTTTTTGCACATATTCATTACATGATCACTAAACATCAGTTTGTTATCAATGTGTAAGCCTAAAAACCTTGTTGTTGTTTTATTTACAATCACTTCATTACCAATGTCTAAATTGGGGATATTGCATTGAAAAGATAATATGTTTGTTTTCTTAATATTGAGGAAGAGGAGGTTTGATTTACACCAATTTTCAATAACTTGGATGTCCTCTGTAAGGTTCATGTGTAACATGTTATAATTCTCTTCTTGCCATAGTATGGTGGCGTCATCAGCAAATAATGTGATTGTACCTTTTACATTAAGAGAAGCCATATCATTTACGTAAAGCAGGAATAGTAAAGGTCCCAGTACCGACCCTTGTGGCACTCCATGTTTTATACTTGCGGTCTTTGACATAAAATCAGTTTTGACTGCTTGTTCACGATCGGTGAGATATGACTCAAACCATTGAAGCGTTCAAGTATACATGTACGTCTATGGGGGCCTTTACGGTATAACGGCAGTGGTAGTCCTTATTTGAAATGGAACACCCTGTATTTAATCAATTCTACAGATTATTTATGGTCACGCCAATCAAAAATACCTTTAACCGAGTGCAGCCATTTTGAGCTATATTTTTATTTCCACTATAAATTGAGAGTTTCAGTTTTACACAAAAACTTCAACAACTTTTTTGGTAACAAATTATTTCTAATACTTCCAGAATTGACACTACAGAAACAATTGAAAATGAAAGAATTAATGGAAGTTTTACTTGAAAGAGAAAACTAACAAACAACCTATCGGAAGTAACCGACAGCAAGTCAGCGATGCCGACAGTCTCTTTCGCTCGCAGGCCCTCATAATCATCGCTTAAATTACCATAACCATTTTTTTCTAATCGGTGTGATAAACAATTATTGAAATCTCCAGCCTTATTAAAACAACTATACTACCTAATAGGCCAGTAAATATAGACAATCAATTAACATTAATTCCAAAAGTTTTCAAACTTCAATGGTATGTTAGTGCATTAATGAAAACAAACTATAAAATTTTGCAGAAGTCTGCGATGAACGGAACTTTGTTTTAATTGCAGAAAACGTTTTCATGCTTTATTTTTGCACTGAAAATTGCAAAAGTTCTGTAAACTAGGCATACCCATAGTAATGGTGTTTTACAACATGCATTAAGTTTGCAACTTTGTAAAAGTTACGGAACATTGTTTTTTGTCATTTGTTTAGGTTTTTCATTGTAATTTGTTTAAAAAAATTACAAAAGTTCTGCAAATTGGATAAGTGAGCGGAAAAAAAGTTTAAAATATTCACGTACATTCGCAACCATTTCTGAAAGACGCATCATTTATTTTCAAACTTTTTGATCCCATTTTCAATACACACAAGTATTGAAATAATTACAAAAGTTTTTTATTGTGGTTGCAAATAAAGAAAATATCGGTTTTATTGGATATGTAACTTAGCAACCTTATACGAAAAACGGAACCTATTTATCCACCAATATATTTTATTTGCATTTTTACAACTTTTGAAATAATTGCAAAAGTTCTGCAAATTGCAATTAAAATTACGATTAATATTTCACGTGACACAAGAGATTTGCAACCGTCATTATTCAACGGAACATTTTTTTTTTGTATAATTGATTTGTTTTTTTTTTATAATTTGGCCATGAATTGCAAACATTGTGCAAATAGGTTCAAGATATACATTAGACCAACATATATCTGTAGTGGTCCGGTTAAATACTTGATTATCCATCGCGTATGTCTGTTATATTTTGTACTAGTTGATTGAAATTGCATCCGAAGAATAATACTGTTACGTAGTTAAGCATTAAAAAATTTGAAACTAATTATTGATCTCAGAAGCAATCACTGTTTCCGACTAATCAGCGAAATAAATTTAATCTAATATTTTCGAAAGCAACAATCGAAAGAATAAAAAATTTTGCTGAATTCTGCTAAAATGCATTATTTTTTTATCGCATTAGAAATGACATGCAATCATTCTTCATCTAAAATTCTCCCTTGTCACAACATGACTTCATAGCAATCGACAAGATTTTAAAATGAATAATCGATGCTCTATGGAAGTAAGGATATCAAAACATTATCGATTGTATATCTCGCAAGTACATAATTTTCATCATCAAACAGGAACGTTGCTGAAAAAAACAATTTTGTGAAATCGGTATTACTTCTCAAATTTAATGTTTACAGGTATGTATTTCCTTAATTGAATAAAATTATAATTTACCTCTCCACTCGACTTTCTTACTCCAATTGTGGTTTCGCATGGAAAATTCTATTGAATCCGAATGGAGGACTGAAATGTAATCGACAAGTAAGAATCATTTTCCTGATTTATAAAAATTTTTAAAATAAAGAGGGAAAAACATGTTGGTAGGCAATTCCATTTCAGTTGTAGCTCCAGGACTATTAGATGAATGTGCATTGTTTTTGCTTAGTTACATAGTTGTCTCTCATAAAAATACAATTGTCAGTCTTCTTGTTGTTCTGCTAATAAATCATGTTACTCAACTGCTGTGCATTCATTACTCTGTAAACAGAACACTGTGACGTAACACAGGTAGGTTAATCGTACTATTGTACAAGTGTTTTTTAAATCTCAATATTTCCTCCATTTTTTAGTGAATCAAGAAAATTATGAAAACATGTCGAGAGATTCTCGATCCTCCATCAAACGTACTCAAGACAATTTTTTTATGCAAATTCCTAATTGTAATATGGTGTTTTGAATTCATATCGAAAACATTGAATGATTTCACCTCAGATCAATAAGTGTTGTTTATTGATCTGAGGATTTCACCTACCGTTGACGAGCTTGGTAACACAATGATTGTCATTCATTAGGCATATCAAATTCTTTATTATTCAGATAATACAGGTGTTGCAAAAATAAATATTTTTCTAATTCCTAATGTTCCGCATTGTAACAGAGTTTGCAAATTATTATACTGCCACCAATTTGTAAAATAGAGTACAAATACAAAAATATTTTTCTTCTGATTTCACCCCCATTTCCGTGTTGCAGACGAGGTTGCAAATTGATGAATGAAAACATTCTACGTCAGGACATCTCCACCTGCAACCATTATTTGAAACTTTTGTAATAATTCCGATACTTATTTCAATTAAAAAAAAACAATTTAATGAAAAAATATATTTTCCGTTTGACGCAAAAGGTTGCAAATTAAAACTCTTGTCAAGAACAGTATTTCAGTTATTTTTTCGAGTTTGCAGAACTTTTGGAATTTTTGATCGGAAAATTAGGACTAACAACAATTTTTTTTCGATAAAACAAACATTTCCGTTTTGTATGAGTCGTCGCAAATTCATCAGAGGATGTAAATTGCTATTTTTCAAAACTTCGAAAGTTTCAAACTTTTCAAATTTTTCCGCGCTAATAATGTGAAAATTCATTAAATCCTGATTTTCAACATTTTCCGTTCAGAAAAAAAGGTTGCAAAATCATACTACATATCATATGAAAGTCCTCTTCACTCTACTGAAGTTTTGAAACTTTTGTAATTATTATTAAATTTTGGGAAAATCATGTCTATCTCTACTGGCCTATAAAGCACCTTCAACTTCAAACCTTTAAAATCTCCTGGTGTTTTTTGCCATTTAAGATAATGTAAATACAACATATTGAAATTGAATCTTCGCGCTACAACAAATATTTTATTGCACTTTCAAAAATTCAACGGTTGATATCACAACCGGGATTGGGCTTCCAGGTGGATACTGTGGATACTATCTCATTTCAGTAGTATTAAATAATCGATTCACAAATGCTAAGCTCATAGGCTACAGGAAATTTTAAATGCTTTTAGATATCGAGCATCTCGGAAGTTGCAAATTAGTTGTTGTCAGCTTTAATATATAAATATGGCCCAAATGTGCCGCAGTACATTTTTGGGAATATCCCCATAACCGTGTTTCATGCAACAGAAATACCTCTTATATCTCACTAGTATGACAAAAAAAAATGCAAATTGAAAAATGAAGGTAAACTTATGTTAATAATATTGATGGAAAGACAAAGGAATAGAAGGGCCCGACTTTAATTACGGGGGTCCGACTTTGAAGTCCCGAGATTAAAGTCGGACCCCCGAGATTAAAGTCGGGCGACGGACTTCAAAGTCAGACCCCCGAGATTAATGCAGGCGCGGATCCAGAGGGGGCCATGGGAGCCATGGCCCCCTCCTAACCCTAAATCAATATTCATACCTATAAACAATATTCCCGATAATTTATACATTTTCAAATATTCTCTGTACTCTACCCATAAGCGTTGCCAATTCGGAAAGAAGTTTTTCAACTCTAAGACGATTAAAAACGTGGATTAGGTCTAGAATATCTGAAGATCGTTCAAATGGATTGGCTTTGATGCACATTCACCGAGCAGTATGTGATGAGATTGTAATAACCAATATAATTAAACGATTTGCAAACAAAAAGAAGCGCAGAGTAGAATTTGTCCTTCAAATTACTTACAACTTACATATTGAAATTTATTTTTAGTATTTGTTTATATTCTGTGTATAATAATATGCACCATAATGTGGTCATGTTTTTTTATTTTCTTTTATAGAACTTATTGATCCAAATTTTAAAAAATTATGTACCATATTATTCTTTTTTATTTTAATTATATTTTTGTTGTTGATTTCTTATAATATTTTGGATGCCCCCCCTTTGATTGGGGTCTGGATCCGCACCTGGATTAATGTCGGAACCCGAGATTAAAGTCGGGCGCCCGACCTTCAAAGTCGGACCCCCGACATTAAAATCGGGATTTCAAAAAAAAATTGCGCGTGGCCCTTCTACGCCTTTGTAGTACGGTATGAAACATTTAAAAAAATGTATGATCCTCTTTCTGAAGTCAGCAAGCGCGTATTTAAGGGGGGGAAGTAATTACCCCAAGAAACTGCAAAATGTTTAAATTGATGGAATGGCCACCACATCTCTACTCAAATCTAAAACGTCGTGGCCGCTATTGTCGCTAGGCATGTTCTCATTAGTCGAATCGAAAAGTGAGTTTCCTGCGAAAAATCGTTTCAAATCTACTAAAAATATGAGCGATGGCTCATTGGATTCGGGATGTCATTCTGAGAAAGATGTATTTTTCGATTTTTTCCGCCGACGAGAATTTGCAATTTTTTTAAACAAAAACAAAAGAAATTAAAACGGCTTTAGTTTTTTGGTACTAGCTCAAAAACTATGGATGAAAAAGAAAATAAAAAAACAGGTTCTTGAAAAGGCGGAAATTTTCCATGAAATTATTTATAATCTTAATTCAACGTTGAAAATAGTTAATGCAGCAGAAAGCAATGCACAAAATATTTTTTTATACTATTAAATATGAATAACAAAAATTAAAAAACTAAAGTATAATTTGATGATTATAATAAATATAATGTCGCTCAAAGTTTGTTTATAATTAATTGTTAAGTAAATAAACAACTACATTATTAATAAAAATAATCTCATTAGGTATTATTTTTGGAAAAAAAAATTAACATTTAATTTAAATAATAAAAAAAATATACAATTGAAAAAATCATTGAGAATTTAAAAAAAATTATAATCATAATAAATTCTTAGCAACCTTATGCAAAAAAACAGTTTTTGAAAAATATTCAACTGCCTTTTTTTAATGTTGTAAAATGCCTTTGTCAGTCATAAAACTGATAATAATGAGAAATATCAATTAAAAAATGGTGACAATATTTACTCAATTTCTCATATTTTGTTAACTTTAGAAATTTAGAATTAACAAAATAATCAATTTTTAAACAATTTTATATTATATATAACGTGATATTATTGAGTACACATCTAAAATGTGCTCCAGGAAGCAAAAAATTATGGGCCATTCTGTGAACAACTATTCGGGTTTAAATAAAATCGGCGGTTCCAAAAAAATTACTTGATTTACAATAGCCTCACATTATCAAAATTCAATGAAAACATTACTTTCCAACGAAATTACATTCTTTCAAGTGTTCAGCTAATACTATAATTTTTTTGAATTTTCAAATTCTTTTTCTTTTTTAATCTTGTGACGCTAACATATTTCCCTTGATAAAAAAGTGTCTTTATATTTCGAATACATTGCTAGTGTGGCATCCGCTGAATAAATTTCTTTTTCGTTGAAGCGATTGAAAACTTGGCTTCATATTCATAGAGATGTGCAAATAGATGTTTTAAATGTTATTGGTTTGCAAATAAGAAATACAGGATACTGGATTCATTTTGTGATTTTTATTTTAACGGAAGAAATGTTTGTTTTTGTACCTACTTATAAGTATATGTACCTATATATTTTTTTATTTTATTACATTTTGTATTATTTTTGTTTGAATTTGAAGGAACATAATAAACTTTTTTGTACCTATAAGTAGAGGTATATAACTTTTTTATGTCATTACTCCCCCCACCCAAGCAGAATTCCTAGATACGCCACTGGAAGTCAGGTAAAGATTCGACTGGAAAAAATGCACAACGTTACGCAAATCTTTGAACTAGTAGAATTTGTAATAGTGGAATTTCAGAGTTAGCATAAAAATCAGTACGGAAAAAGCCAATTTGTCACATTTCCCATGGAAGCACCCCCAAATCTTCCGTAATCGACAGATGTATTGAGTCAGCATCATTAATGTAGAGTGCACGCTGGAAGCGATGGAAGAACAGAAATTCCCAAAAAATAGTATTAGAAGGGAAAATAGACTGGAAATATCTGCGGATTTGTAATCAGAACGACAAATTTACTCAATGTACATTTTTTCCGGGAAATAAATTAATTTCGAAAAGTCCAAATTTGTTTCACTTTTTATGTATTTTCCGTTATCATTGGAGAGGAATTCTCAGATCAATAAATAATCCCAAAATTCTATTCATTATTATGCAGAGTCAATCTGATATTCACTGATATGCTGGTGGCTCATATTCGTTGTGCGGATAGAGTTCGTATCATTTTATAGTTTTAAGTCCTCTAAAAAATTAAATATGTATCTATAGTAGTCATCAATGAATACTCAATGTCATATTTGATTTTTTCCATGAATAAAGCATACAGATAGTAAATTTGTTGTTCTGATTGTAAATTTGTTGCCTAATATTGCCTCCTAATATTGTTTTTCGGAAAAGTCATTGAGTGCCGCAGCTTCAGTACATCAATCTATCGATCCTACTAATTTCATATTCTTCGTCAACAATTACGGACGATACAGGGGTGATTCCATGAGAATTCAGACACAGTATACAGGGTGTGAACTAAGTTATTGTACTACCGCTAACAGTTGATAGCCTATAAAAGAATAAAAAGATTCTTCTTTTGAAATTGGGAATTCAAAATAGGGGATACTCCCTCTGGTGTCGATTTTTGAAACTATACATACGTACATTGTTTACTTTCCCAAAGATCAATGTTTATATGATTTTAGCCATTGTATACCTAAAACTTGTCGAATCTATTGTGATCATTGGCATTTAATGAAATTATTGTTTACCTGTTGACTATTGTTTGTCATCGAGTGAAAAAATGAGTGATTCAAGTTCAAATCATTATTGTTATGTACCTCAATGTGACTCTTGGGCAAAACGATTCCGTTGTACTGGAATAAGTTTTCATCATTTTCCATGAGAAAATGAACGTAACGTTCTGGTATAGACTAATCTAGGATTGAGCGAGTTTATAGACAGACGATGGGCTCTTGAAGAAGAATACAGTCCCTTCCCAAAATCTTCCTGTATCGTCTGTGGTCGAGAAAAAAGTGAAAAAGAGAACCTTCAAAGAGAGTTGTGAGGAAAGAAAAGATAGTTAAGAAGTGAAAAAAGAGATATTATTCAACATACCGAAAATTATTCATACAGTATGGAAAAAGAGTGACTGTATATGTATATATAGGTGATAAGGACACATTGTTTACTTTCCGAAACATTAATGTTTATATGATTTTAGCCATTGTACACTTAAAACTTGTCGAATCTCTTGTGATTGTTGACATTCAATGAAATTCTGGGTTACCTGGTGAATATTCTGTTGACTATTGTACGTCCTCGAGTGAAAAAATTAGTGATTCTAGTTCAAATCATTATTGTTGTGTACCTCAATCTCTTGGACAAAACGATCCCGTTGTACTGGAATAAGTTTTTATCATTTTCCGTGAGAAAATGAATGTAACGTACTGGTGCAGACTAATCTAGGATTGAGTGAGTCTATAGACAGATGATGGGATCTTGAAGAATACAGTTCCTTCCCAAAATGTTCCTGTATCGTGTGTGGCCAAGAAAAAAAGTGAAAAAGAGAACCTTCGAAGAGAGTTGGGAAGAAAAAAAAGAGTTATGAAGAGAAAAAAGAGATATTTCGACATACCGAAGATTATTCATACAGTATGGAAAAAGAATGACTTTATATGTATTCTAGATGATAAGGAAACATTTTCACACCATCTTGTTTGTTTTAGATGAAATTGAAAAAAACTGTTTTTGTTAGTTTCATTTTCAATTCGAACATTCACAAATGATGTGTGAACATTTCTTCAAAATAATGCATAACAATAATTCCCAATGACTTCACTAAGCTGCCCAGAAACTTTGAAAAAGATTTTTTTTGCAAGCAAATTAGAACATACTTTGTCTCCTTGAAAGTAAGTTTTTGCAAATGATATTTATTGTCTTAAGATTTAAATACCCCACTTCACTAGAGTCTTGAAATGAATAACGCTACACAAAAAAACTGGAAAATAATACCAAAAAGAAATATTTTAAGAAAAACTCCAAACACAAGTGTAAAACCTCTGAGAAAACAGACAATGTACGTATATCTGGTTTGAATTTTCGCCACTCTGGCGCTGGCATCTAATTTTGAATTCCCAATAATTACGAAAGATCCCCAAGGTATCTCTGTATGTACACGTATCAGCCATAAGTTTCGCCCGCTGCGTACGGTAAAATCCAATGCTAATATTATGCTACCGGTCTCAAACTTTTGAGAGAACCTGTACACTCTGAAGGGCCTGCACAAATCAAACCTCATGCAAAATAGGTCCACTACACGTATCGAGGCGGCGCTGTAATCGTGGCAACGCCGCACAGTCAGTGTTTATCTCTATCCTTCTTAAGCCGATTGATACTGATGCTTCCATTTCACATTACCGTACTTCATCACGCATTCATTCTTCCATCGCAGTGTACACTGTTACCATTTCGTGACAGCCTGTCGTGTCTTGGTTCCGGTAGAATAAAATTAATATTTTTCATCATTACCATTTTTTTGAAATTAATCCTACAATAGTACTCCATACATGAGTGCTTTCAAAAAAAATCTCAAGATCCGTTCAGCGTTTATAATAAAAAATGTGAACAAAGTCCTATCTGTTCACGTATTAGGTATAGGGATCGCGTAGAAAAAGACCTATTTTTAATTACAAATATCTGACAAACTGGACGGTGGATGGATTTAAAAATTTGTGAGTCGTTTCAAGGAAGTTATGTTCATATCATATTTAAATTTCAGGCGATTCCTGATATTTGACCAAAACTACAGAAATACCTTAATAAGCCAGGAAAAAATATTATTACCTACCACAAATTCGCTCTTTGATCACTGCTGGATTACTCCGATGACCATGTTAGATAACCTTCTCCCTCATAGTGTGATCTCCGAACTGCTAAACGTTTTCGATTATTTCTCAATGTAAATGAACGAATCCGATTTTGGAGAATATGCCGTTTGATGGTTTTTACGTACTGCCTCCTGAACACGAATCCGAAGTCAAAATGCGGCCCTCAAATTTTGTGCTACTTGTGCTATTTTCGGCTACTGAAAACACTCAAAATATGCATTTCTCCAACCAAAACACCACAAACACCCAAAATCACGTGTTTATCCTACGTAAAACTGCCGTTGTCCGCAATTTCTCCATTTTTCACATGGTAAATAACTTATATAATTTCTACTACATTAGTGATTTTTATTTTCACGATGTTGCCACACACGCTTTATTAGCTTCAACTGTATGTATTTAACGGAATCTTAGAAATTCATTTTCACCATCTTTCAGACGTCCGAATCATTTGAAATTTTGAACACGTATCAAGAACCGACGACAATACAATAATTTCATAGCTATGGCCCGGTATTGTGATCGTAAAAAAATATAATTCACAAGATTTGGTGAATTTCCTGGTAAATATGGCCTAATTAATGTACATTTCCGAAGATTTGGTGAATTCACTGGTACGGTCTTAGTACTTACCAAAAGTTATGTACAGAGGACCTCATAGGTTGAGGTACGGAGAGACTGAAGACCCATAAAAACCCACTATAATCTACTCTCACCAAATTTAGTAAAAACTTCTTAGGTAAATTAATTAATCGATGAGTTTTCTCCCGTAGTTCGAAAGATTAAAAACACGCTTTTCTGAGATTTTTTGGCAATACAGACTGAAAAGTAGATAATAAAATTATAGTTTAAAAAACTGAAAAAACACGCTTTTCTAGCAAAATGAAGTAAAAAGTAAAAAAATGATAAGAATAAAGTCATTGACCAATACGTGAACTTGTACAATCTAAAAAACGTGGGGTGCTCTCACTTACGTTTCTCTACATTTACGAATAGCTTTAAAAATTTTAGACTACTGATAACAAGCACCCCAGGCTTTTTTTAGATTAAAGTTAATTTTTTGGTCAATGACTTTATTCTTATTTTTAACTTTTTAGTTCATATGCTATGTTTGTTTAGTTTTTTAAACTATAATTTTTCTTGGCCAATATTGTGACAATTGAAATTGTGGTTTTGTTTGCACATTTGCCCATTTATCCAGAGTCCAATAAGAATGAAGTAACGACCTGGCCTCCCTATTCCGATTGCTGAAAGTGGAAGTTCAAAATACGCACGGAATAGATTGGAGTTCAGTAGAGAGAACAATGTTTTTGAACATCATATTTAATTATAACTTCGAAATCATGTATTTTATTAATGATTCATAACCTGCCTGATGACCTCCATATTGAGTTAGTTTGTGATGTAGACTTGCAGTGCGCCTCTATCGGCTAATTTGCAAGCTGCCTAAGGATACAAACTTACTTGCGATCGCGTTCGCGGTCTCTTTTAAAGGCCATTAGCACCTAAAACATTCCTGGCGGTGCTTTCTCGGTCATTCTCGAAATGCCTCGATTCATCCTGTGTCTTCTGGGAGGACTTCCTGGAATCCTACCGCCACGACAGCCAGACGCGAGACAATGATGTTTAGCAGTGGGAATTCGTTTCTCTTATTCTGATTATTTCTTCTTGGATGTGGCAAAACTCCTCATTATGGGATGAGCTATAGAGATATAAGTTTGCTGATATGTAGAGTTTTTCAGACTCGGAAGCTGAACTTCGCAAGGGTTCTCTTCTCGAATTTTATAGAGCTTCATTCCGTTGCAGAACTAGGACTGGAGTGCAAGTTCCGTCAATCGTCACTCGAATATGCGTAGTACAATTTATTAATTGCCAAAAATTTGTTTTTGGGTTTGATTCGATAAGGGGGTCAAGGGGTAGATGGGGCTTTGTCACCTTGCCCACACTGCTCCGCACTCTCTCGGGTGCGAATGATATATGGTGGAGGCCGATGAGCGGATGGTACTTGATTCCGCAATACTCCATACTGGTCCAGGGACGAATGAAGTCTAGAAAACTTCATCCGATACCAAGACCGTCCATGCGCGGTGAAGAGCCGCATCCTTCACGAGGTGGCCCTGATTTCGACAGAACACGGCGGATCTAGTCTAGGAAGTCGAAATAAATCCCCCCAAAGCCAAGGTTTCGACCACGCCGAAAGCTTCGTGACACTTGGGGTAGTAAAGCTGGATTTATAGTTAGACGGACTGTAAATGTAGACGCACTGCAAAAAGATCAACTATATAATTTATGTACTCTTGTTTATAAATGAACGTAAACGCATGACGTAACGTAAGTGAAACGGACTGGAACGGAAGAGTTGGTCAACTTTCATCTTTTACACTACGTTTCTTGCGTCCGGCCAATCAAAATAAAGAATTATGTGTGATGTTTTTTACAAGACGTAATTATTCATTAGATACTGGAACAGTCAATCACGTATACTTAAAAAATTGATCTGGATCAGCAGTCTCCATCTTTAAAAAAATATTGTAGGCATTCTCTACTTTTCTATTACGGTTTATGGGTCTTGTTTTGTAACGTCTTAGTCGCATAATTATTGTTCTTCGAGTTTGTCGACACTTTTCTAATGCTACTGCACACAACAACAGTCCCACGGCACCAAGAAGCATACCTTCATGTATTTCATAATCCATTGTGACACAGAAAACGAAGCATAGATAAATATTTAGAATATAATACAAATCCAAACCAACACAGGCTGTTTATGATTCATATAATGTGTAGGTTATGTTGAATATCACCATCACTCCTACCCATGCGCAAAAATTCCGTTCCGTCGATTTATAAATTTAATAATATTTTACAGTCCGTTTGTTACGTATACAGTGCGTCTACGTTTACAGTCCGTCTAACTATAAATCCAGCTTAAGTGTCGTTAGTGCGTCCATCTGGGATACTATGCCGCCTCCCAGATTAAACAGGCCTTCCCCGCAAGGGGCTCTGCAGGGGGCGACAACAATGAAACACCGGTGAACTCAGAAAATACCTTCAGGACGAGGGACTCCATCGAGCCCCACGCCTTCCTCATTCACCACCATTTAGTACCAACGTACTTTTCTCCACGGAGGAAATCAGTGATAGACTTCACACTATGTACTCGTGACCTACTGAGTAAAATCCAGTCATGGAAGGTGTCACAAGATCATCGACACATTCTGTTTAAGATAGGTGACTTAGACCTACCCGAAAAAAAGTCTACAGGAATCCAAGGGCCACCAAATGGGACCTCTTCAGGGAGGAACTAAAAGGGAGACTCGTAGGATTACCGTCCAAGTACGGAAATGGAGCCGAAATAGATACCGCCATAATGTAACTAAACGAGGCGATTATTTCCTCGTACGAAAACAGCTGCCTCCTCAAAGACAGAGAACCACCGCAGGGTAACAAGAAAGCTTCTAAACAAGGCAAAAAGAACGAAAGTACCTCTCGACTGGGAAAACTATAGGCCTGCCCAGAGGGAGTACAAAAAAGTCATATGGCAATCACAAAGAAACATGCCCTCTGCAGCAAGGCTCTGCAAAGTTCTCTATAAGGATCCAGGGAAGGGAGTGGGTACCCTGTCCCTGCCTGATGGACAGGAAACTGCATCAGCGGAGGAGACTCTACAATACCTGATCTCCATACACTTCCCAGAACAAATCACTCAGCCCTTGAGACCCTTGAGGTCGAAACCAATGAGGAAAACTCATATGGACTACGAAACGGCTGCAAGAGTGGTAACGTACGAAAAGGTGAGATGAGCTGTAAAGACCTTCTCACCATTCGAATCACCAGGGGAGGATGGTATTTTTCCGGCCCTCCTCCAAGAGGGACTGGATATTATTACCCTCCTACTTATAAGAATACTTCGATCGTGTCTGGCCCTGGGTTACATACCAGAGGCATGGAGGCCACTTAGAATCGTATTTATTCCAAAACCAGGGAAATCTGACTACTCCCAAGCCAAGGCGTACCGACCCATCAGCCTGACGTCCTTTCTTGTGAAAACACTCGAATGACTGGTAGATCGGCACATCAGAGAACAATCGCTGCAGAGTAATCCACTGCACAAGCAACAGTATGCCTACCAAACAGGAAAGTCCACAGACGCAGCTCTCCACCACCTGACACACAGGATAGAGAGAGTACTGACTAGTGGACAATCCGCAATGGGGGTCTTCATTGACATAGAAGGAGCAT
Source organism: Gonioctena quinquepunctata (assembly GCA_018342105.1). Taxonomy (NCBI): domain Eukaryota; kingdom Metazoa; phylum Arthropoda; class Insecta; order Coleoptera; family Chrysomelidae; genus Gonioctena; species Gonioctena quinquepunctata. The sequence goes on from JAFIRS010000190.1 coordinate 280,547, forward strand.
TTGACAACACGTGAGTCTATCTGCCACGCCGCGGCGCGGCATGGGTTCGATCAAACCCTGATCAGGTGGATCGAGGCCATGCTATCGCAGCGAGTGGTAACGACAGAACTAAACGGGAGAACCGTCGCTGCCAAGGTATCAAGAGGGTGTCCACAGGGAGGAGTCTGTCACCCCTATTATGGTGCCTGGTGGTTAAAGAGCTTCTCACGGAGTTAAATGAGTGCCAGGACTGTACACACAAGCGTATGCAGACAACTTGGTCTTGCTGGCTCAAGACCAACCGGTAAACCTGCTGGGAGTAATCATCATGAAAGCTCTTAGGAGAGTGGAACAGTGGTGTTCTACCGGAGGGTTAAGAGTCAATCCAGGAAAAGCGGACTTTGTACTTTTACCAAGAAACGCAAAATAGGAACTCTTTCAGATATATGTATCTCAGGAAGACAGCTTCCGTACAAAGGGTCGACGAAACACCTTGGAGTCATCATAGACTCCAAGCTGACATGGAACGAGCAGAATGAAAATCGCACCAAGAAGGTTATCTGCTTCTACTGGGCATGCACCTTCGGCAAGACGTGGGGCTTGACACCAAAAACCCTACATTGGATATATACGGCAATAATTCGCCCGGCGCTAACATACGGCACCACAAGAAGCAAGTCCAGAAATGAACTAGATAAAGTACAAAGACTGGCTTGGCTAGGAATGACAGGTGCTGTAAGGACGACGCCTACCAGAGCTCTAGAAGTTCTGCTAGGACTGCCACCTCTGCACCTAGTCATTGAACATGAAGCCATGCGTACTGCCTACAGACTCCAAGGTACAGGCCAATGGATTGGTACGGAGGCAGACCATGGACACTCCAACATTTGGAACGAGGCAAAGGGGGTCTGTCCAATCCTACAAATGGAGAGAGATAGCATCCCGCCGGTTCTGAATTTTAAAAAGGGACCAAAAATCATCATTCCCACGAGGGATGAATGGAAAGACGCTGCGCCCGGCAGACCCCCTGTCTAGGAATCAACATGGTATACAGATGGATCAAGACTTGGAGGAATGCCCGGTGCAGGAGTATGCAAAGAAGGTACAAAGAGAGAAATGTCAGTTCCTCTAGGCAAATACGCATCAGTGTTCCAGGTATTTGCTATACTCACCTGTGTTCAGGAAAGCATCGACAATAGATGTCGAGGACCTATTCTCATCTATTCGGGCAGCAATCTTGGCGTTGGGATCAAACAAGATCATATCCAAATTGGTGTCCGAGTGTAGAAACGCCATAGAATTTTTACAAAAACAAGGAAAGTCAGCCTCATATGGGTACCACACAGGTGTTCCTGGGAACGAAGAGGCAGACAGAGTAGCCAATATTGGATCGGGAAAGACTCCGGTTGGACCGGAACCAATCTTGGGAATACCCAATAGCATGGCCATCTCAAACATGGAGGGACTGCTGCAAAAGCAGTTCATCAAAACATGGCAATCGGAGCTCCAAATGAAGGGACCTTCGAAGAAACTGTCACTCAACAGACGGGGTATCAAGACTGTGACTGGGCTCCTAACGGAACACAATCACCTGAACAGGCACATGGAACTCATCGGAATCACAGATGATCCCTTATGCAGATGGTGCCTGGAAGATGAGATATCGCACATCCTTACTGAGTGCCCCGCTCTGGTGCACCAGAGGGAGATCAACCTGGGTAGCATAATTCTGAACCCAGAAGATGTCAAAGAGATTCAGCTGAGGAAACTGCTGAGTTTCGTCAGAGAAATCACCATGCCCAGCTGATTCTCAAATCACGTGGGTGCACAATGGGCCCAAGTAGAGAGGCCTACGTGCACGGGTTCTCCGGAACAGAAGTACAGAAGAAGAAGATGATTCGATAAGTTCTTGGTGTGAATAACCTTAAGAACAGTATTCACAAATTTACTGATTATCTTGATAGATAATTTCATTCATCTGTCAAAACTGACATTCCAATAATAAACTAACATATTTTAATTGTTAATTTAAACCAATCAGAATGTGTTTGCGTGATAAGCATGCACTAGTGCACGATTATCGGATAATTGCACAGTACAGGGTGCCCCAAAAGTATCAATCTTGTAAAATTTAAAAGAGCTTCTCTTTTGATGTACACTCGTCCAGAATATACTGTTTTTCAGCAAGGGAGTCATGAAATTGTCTCCAAATCGAAGCTTATATTTTTTATTCATGAAATTCTCTTATTATATACAATTCGTGCAATGGAAATATATCTATAATTTTTGACAAATTTGCACTCATGCATTTTTAACTAAAAAAGGCACTCGTGCACTATGTGCACTCGGGCTCTTTTTCAACTAAAAATGCATTCGGGCAAATTTAAAAAAAATTATAGATAATTTCCATTGCACTTGTTATTGATAAAACATTTTATACTGATAAAACCACTGTCTATACGATATTGTTTTGCGATAAAACGACACTAAGGTCCTGCCAAAATTATATGTCAACGCATTCAATTCCTATTTAGGGAAACAGGAAATGCAAAATTGATTGAATAAGGGATTCTCAACCCACTATTACAGTGATTTTATATTTGAATTGAAATATACCTTTTTCAGAATGTTAAAAGTCTCAGGTTTTCAAGTAAGGCAATTAATAATTGAAAAGCGTTATTTTCATAACATCAACAACAATTCTCGTGGAGTAGTGGATAGCGCGTGAGTCTCTCACCCAGGAGGCTCGGGTTCGAATCCATTTCAAGGAGTATTTTTAATCGGTTTCAGATACAAACATATTTGATTTGATAGTGAAAATGTATATATATATATATATATATATATATATATATATTTTAGGTTTTTGGGCGAGTTCAAGAGCAGTGAATGATCATTGTGAATGAATGAATCTGAGAAACAAAGCATTTAAAAACGGACACGATTCCTTCTATTTTAGAACGAGAAGAATTGTTTTCCCCGTTGAAAATTTAAATATAACATGAATTTTGGTAATTTTATTCAGTTTCAAATGTGATTCGGGAAATATTCTCATCAAATATCATTCGTGCTAGAGGATTTTATCGCAATTTTTTTTTTATTTTCCCTCCTCGCATTTGCCTCTAGGAAATTCAACTCGTGCAATTTTCGGCCTTATTATCAAAGATTAAACCTCTCAAGCTTCGCTTTCGTGGTTTAATCAGATAATAAGACCGCAAATCGCACTTGCTAAAATGTCCAGGCAAAATTCTTTCTCGTAAATTTCAAGAATTTTTGAGCGATTAAAACCCTAGCACTTTTGAAAGTTTGTTCATTCCTTATTCCACTTTTTAGTAACATTTATGAGATTTTTAAAAGAAAGGGACTCAGTTACGTGAGTTTGTTTTTGAGTTGAGAAACTCCTTTATGGACACCTTACGGTAGTATGGGAGACCCTGAGTTCTGGGGTCTGTGTACCCTTCCAGTTGGCTCGTCTGATCATGACCTCCGATGACTTGGGCCTGCTAGCCCATTGTATCTTGCCTGTTGTTCACATTTATACCCATTCCACTAATTTCGTGCCTTGCACAAGTTTATACAAGTCCTTTACTGGGTGTGTGCTGTACAGTTTCGGTTCACCAATTGGTTGCCTGAAAATCGACTGTGTTCTACGATCCAAGACTCCGCAGTTGCACAGTATGTATCATACTTTTTCTGGGTCCTTACCGCATAATCTGCATGTTAGGTCGCCATTGAACAGTACCATTTCATTACGGTTCAGTTATGAGCCCGGTAATGATTTCAGTTGTTTCCTATTCAAAGTTAACAGGTCTGCTGTTTTTTCCGGCACCGGACTTTGATGTGTTCTTTCCTGTGTCTGTTTCCTGGAATGTTACTCCAGTATTGTTTGTGTTTTTCCTGAATCCAGTTTTCTACAGACGCTCCAGTCGTGTGCCTTGGTACCCCGAGGATCTGTCCTGGACCTGGTTCGTTTTCCGATCCTCTTCTAGCGAGTTCGTCGACTTTTTCATTTCGTGCAAATCCCTGATGTCCTGACACCCAAATCAGCTCAACGCGGTTTTGTTTCTGTCAGTATTGTCAGTTCCTCTTTACAGGTCCATACCAGGTGAGACGTCACTTCCTGGCTGCTCAGAGCCTTCAGTGTCGCCTGGTGGTCTGAGAGAATGTGGATCTGCTCCTCTACTATTGCTCTCCTGTTGTTTTCCTTCGCACAATCTTTGTTGGGATTTCTAAAATATCAATGTTGATTCTTTCAGAAGGGGTTTTTGGAGTTTCAGTTATAACCAAAAGGTTATTTAAATTTTCTTTTTGTCAAATTTCACATTCTTTGATTAAATTTATCCACTGCTTTAGTAGTTCCTGGCTAATTATATTTTTCTCTAATTCGTCTCAATATTTCATTGATTCCTCTTTGTGGGTTAGCTTTACAAGGTATTTTTTTCTTCCTTATCTGCAAGAATATGAAAGCATTTCTTGAATAGGAAGATCTGCATTGTTTTCAACATTATGATTTTGAGAGGGTTGATCTCTATTGAATAAAATATTTTCGATTTCTTACAGTTTTACTTGAGATAATACTAATTTTATTATAGCTAAAATCTGTATTTTCTTCAAAAACATCTTCGAATATGTTTTTATGTAATGGTCTAGTCTTATTTCCTTATGGAAAAATTACAATATTTTTATGATTTCTGTCCAACAGCTGTTCATCAGTAATATTTATAAAGTGTAGTGCAGTTTTTTTAGTTCTTCTCTTTAAGTGTCAGACTCCTCCATGCCAATCGGCTTCCGGGGTCTTTTATGGAAAAGAACCATTTCAAGGATCTGTTACCAAAATGAATTGTATACCAAATAAGTATGGTCTAAAATGTTTTACAGTATAGTCAGTCATAATTTGCTTTCAATAGGTGAATATGTAGTTTCTACAGATTTCTAGACTAGATTTCCGAAAAGATGTCGGACATTTTTCAAAAGAATTTAACAAGTGGATATTTCCTTATTTCTTATTTGAAAATATTAGTAGGCTTAAAATATATATATATATATATATATATATATATATATATATATCCTTTATTTTATATATGCTTGGTTATATAATTCTGATATTAACTTCCATTATCGGTTTGAATATTTTCGAAATGTCTAATTGCTTCTAATGTTCATTTCCTACGTTGAAATATCCCTCTTTTAGGATGTCTATCATGTAATCTAAATGGAGATTCTTGAAAAAAACGAATTTAACACATTCTGTTGTTTTTTATTTTCCAACTCCAGTTTTATTGTCATATCTAAAATATCTATTATACAGGGTGTTACTAAATGAGTGCGGAAGTTTTTAGGGGGTGATTCCTTGTCGAAAATTAAAAGGGGTCTTTCATGTAAAGGAAAGCTCTTAGGTCTTTCCTTGAAAAGTTACACGCTTCCAAAAATGAGAAGAAAAATTTTATTTTTTTCTTGAAATTGCTGAAGAGTTGAGGAAATTTGTGGGCATGTTCTACCAATAAAAAAGCTACCTATGAATATTTTTTCAATTTTTTATAGGGGTGAAACATGCCACACCTATTTAATTTTTTACCAGAACTTTTTAACGAAACAAAATTTCTCAATGTGTTGAAAAGAACGATTCATTGCAAAACTTTTTTAACTCTTGTGTTGTGTCCGTAAAAGCAATAGTTTCGTTATAAAAAAATTAAATACAACATTGTGCATGAACGGATCTTCTGTAAATGGAATCGAAAAAATCTAGTAGGTGGCTGTTTTGTTTGCACAACTTGTGACTTCAATCGTAGTATATTAAAATCGAAAAAATCTAGTGGTTGGCTGTCAAGTCGCTTTGATTTCTATGTGGTAGTTGAAAGTTCAATTGTGTCTCTTGAATCTTCAATGTGAATAATTTCACTAACGCTGAAATGGCCGATATGCATTTTATGTATGGTCGTGCCAATGGAAATTATTTGAAAGCTAGACAGCTCTATGCAGAGATGTACCCTCGCGCGTGATACCTCATCACACAATTTTTGCACATCTTCACCAACATCTCTGTGAAAGAGGGACTTTTCTAAAACGAACAACTGATGGTGGGCGTCCACTAGTAATAAGAACGGCACTAGAAGAAGAGGTTCTCAATATGATTGAAGATCGTAAGGAATTAAGTACAAGACAAATTTCTAACACACTTAATGTTAACAATAAACTAATCTGGAAAATTTTAAAGGATCACCTATTGCATCCTTACCATATTCAACGGGTCCAGGCACTTTTGCCGCGAGTGGACTTTTCTCAATGGAGTCTTCAAATGATTACTCAAAATGCTCAATCTTTAGAAAACGTAATATTCACTGACGAATCCAACTTCTCAAGGCAAGGGATTACAAATTTCCATAACAATCATCTATGGGCCGAAGATAACCCACATGCAATTCAAGAAGGTCGGTATCGATATGAATTTTCACTTAACGTGTGGGTCGGAATTATTGGCGAAAATATTGGACTGTATTTTCTACCGTTGAGGCTAACTGGTGCAATCTATACAAATTTCCTCCAGGAGCAGCTTCCCATTTTACTTGAAAATGTTCCACTAGCTATTCGACCACAAATGTAGTTTATGCACGATGGTGCTCCTGTCCATTTCAGCATAACTGCTCGTCAGTACTTGGACGACGTGTATCCAAATCGATGGATAGGCAGAGCAGGACCTCAACCTTGGCCTCCCAGCTCTCCAGACTTAAACCCCTTGGACTTTTGCATCTGGAGGTCACCTGAAGTCCTTGGTTCATACGACCCCCATTGAATGTGTGAATGATTTAAGGACTCGCATCATTGCAGCCTGCGATACAATCCAAAACACACAAGGAATATTTCAACGTTTGCGCCAGTCTATGAGACGAAGACTTGATTCTTGTCTAATGGCTGGAAGTGGTCATTTCGAGCAGTTTTTATAACTCCGTTCCGTTTGATCTTGATGCCTTTTTCTGTGTTGTAATACACATAATTTTGTTTTTTTTTAAACAAAACATGGTACTGGTACATGCCTACATTAAAAGTGAGAACAAGCGGAATAATTTTAAAATACTACTATTGAAGTCACAAGTGGTGCAAACAAAACGTGACAGCCACCTACTAGATTTTTTCGATTTCATTTACAGAAGGTCCGTTCATGCACAATGTTGTTTTTTATCAGGAAACTATTGCTTTTACGGACATAACACAAGAGTTGAAAAAGTTTTGCAATGAATGGTTCTTTTCAACACTTCAAATTGAGAAATTTTGTTTCGTTAAAAAGTTCTGGTAAAAAATGGAATAGGGGTTGCATGTTTCACCCCATTTCTTCAACTCTTCAGCAATTTCAAGAAAAAAACAATTTATTTTTTCATTTTTGGATGCGTGTAACTTTTCAAGGAAAGGCCTAAGAGCATTTCTTTACATGAAAGACCCCCTTTAATTTTCGACAAGGAATCACCCTCTGAAAACTTTCGCACTTATTTGGTAACACCCTGTATAATTGGTAATGTTCACTAAAGAGCTCGTCCAGTATTCAAACGACCGTTTGGTAGGTAGAGAGGGGGAAAACCCGAGGGGACACGATTTGATGTGGCTGCTTATGCCTCGGCGAATCTTCACCAGTAGCTTGTCATGCAGCGTTTGTAAGGTTAGGTTTGTTTGATTAATAAATAGGTAGTGCAGTTATTTATCCAACTTTGACAACAAATTCATAATCTTCTACCCCGAAAACCCCCCCATACCAATTTTGAATAAAAATCGGACCATAATCACAAAACTCGTCCGCCAAAAACTGCGTCTCGTGTCTCACCTATACCAAATAATTTGGTACGCCTATGGAATATCTATTAATAGCCACAGTTAGACAATGGATCGGGCATTTTCGAGAAAAATGGGTTGTTAGGTAGGGGAAGGCCAAAGTGGTCGTTTCAATACTGGACGAGCTATACTTCAAACAATCGCTTTCCACGTTTTTCGTTTTTTTCAGTTGAAATGAAAGAAAAAACTTCAACCAACTCCGTAACTCCAAAACAACGCAGAAAGAGAAAGGTAGAATCAGAATGCACAATTGACGAATTGACTCAATACCAGCATAGAGAAACAAATTTGTCTATGCTGAATACTGAATGCAGTTTCATTTGCCATTCAGTCCAGGGTTGTTCTGCGAGGCTTATCAGGTGTACCACACTGAATGGCAAAATTGTACATGTAACATGGCGGGAGTTTTAAAATGAAAACAGAAAATGAGTGGATAGGTCATATTTGGACATTGGTTTATTATATTGAATAAGTTAGTTTCATTTTCTTATGAAAATATAAGAATATTGTTTCTGTCCTGTATAAAATAGGAGGTATTGGTATTAAAATGAAGAAATACAAAATGGAATAAATAGTTGAAAGTGAAGGGTCGAAAAAATATATAAATATTCTAAGATTCAATTCATATACATTTTTTTACTTTTCGTTGTATGAAATGATCAACTTATAATTTTTTTTATCGAGAACCATTATGAAACTGGACAATAATTGTATATTCAATATCTGGGATGAGCCTCTCAAGGCGAACTATGTTACGTCTAGAAAGAACACGTTAACATTATATATATATATATATATATATATATATATATATATATATATATATATATATTATATATAATATATATATATATACAGGGTGAGTCAGAATAAGACCAACAAACTGCGACTACAGATTCCTCACCTCATTTCGAAGTGAAAAGTTGCTATCAAGGTATGTCCTAAAATGCATCCCCTCTGAGATACATCAGGGTGTCGAAAAAACGAAAAAATTCGAAATTCAATTTGTTTTCTCCAAAATTCCTGGAGGAAAAAATTTGAAACTAGGTACACTAATCAAGGTTTATCAACGTGCTTATTTGAAGTTATAATTTTTTATTTTCGTAAACCAATGGCGTAATTTCGATGGTATATGTGGTCATATGTTCCTTCATATTTTCTTGGGACATGTGAATGGACAAATGAGCGTTTGACATCAGTTCGGCTCATTCGGCTCAACCTAAAAGCCATGACATTCCATGTGCCTAAAAGTGGAGGTTTCTGAGATAAGTGAGAAAAACTGAAGATATGTCCTTAGTAGAGACATACTTTCCTATGTGCAATAATCGCATAATGCTAATTTCTTACAACATATCGGAATATGTGTCAACCTCCTGAACATTTTTTAATGTTGGGAGAATCGGAAACATAGTATGGGTGAATCAGAATTAGACCGATAACTCCATTTTTTCATTCATCATATTATTTGATAGAATTGATGTCGCGGATTCACTGATATGTTACCATACTTTCTTGCCTATGATTGTTTTGACAGATCAACTGACAAACAAATCCAACCAAAAATTCATAATAGTCCACATAGAAAAGAGTTAAGGTCTGAAATAATTTTTGCGAAAAACTGAAGATAAGTACTCTTAATTTGCTGAAGTTCATGTTGGAGTATCATTATCAAAGACATTTCTGATTGAATTCTCTAGGAAAATATTATCCAATCAACATGTTTTTGATGAAGAAAAACAATTATTGTGTATTAATATCTACTTAAATGATAGAAACGCTTAAGTGGGTTCACTACATAAAAACAAACAAGGCATTAAAGCAAATGTTCAAATGGACCACCATTTTGTTCAACACACAACTGGCACTTCCGTATCATCGACTGTTGCACGCTTTGGGAAATTCCTGGTGTATCCTGTATTAACGTACATGCTGCTGAAATTCTTGGCGTTAAATCTTCCACAGATTCTACAGGTGTTTCATACACTAGGGATTTAAGGTATCCCTGCAAAAAAAGTCTAGTGAAGTTAAATCCGGAGAACGTGCAGATGTATGGGACCACGTCTACCTATCCACAGATCATGGAATGTTTGATCAAGAAATTTACGAACGATTCGTTGGAAATGGGCGAGTGCTCCGTCATATTGATACCACATTATTTGACGAACCAATAGAGGAACGTCTTCAAGTAGCCCCGGTAAAACATGTTTGAGAAACACTCGGTAGTTCTGCCCATTCAAACGGGAAGGAAGAAGACATGGTCCAACGATACGATTTTCGATCATTGCTGCCCAAATATTCACTGAAAACTTTTGTTGTTAGCCTCTTCGAAACATTCCATGCGGATTTTGTCCATCCCATAAATGGCTGTTCCTACTATTGAAATATCCATCTCTTGTGAAACATGCCTCATCCGTGAATAGAACATATCTAGGAAAGTCGTTTGCTCATCCTTCATATCTCCTCAAAAACCATTCACAAAAAAAACTACGAGGGCCATAATCACCAGCATCTAGGGCCATCACCTTCTATAGGCAAAATGGATACAATAGTTGTTCACGTGCTACCCGACTTACTGTTGATTGTGACCCTTGTAACCTATACGAAATAGCCAGAGTGCTGGTAGAAGGATCTGCTGCTAATCGTTCAAGAATTTGTTCTTCCGTAACATTATCTCTTCTTGTTCTATTCGCACCACAATGGTGTTTAATGAGTTTAAAGGACCCAGTTTCCTTCAATCGTCGATGCACAGCTATAAAAGTGGTGAAATGTGGATGATGTCTGTTTGGATATCTATGTTGATATAATTCAGCAGCGCCTCTGGCATTTCCCCCTGTTTCACTATAAACGAAATGCATATCTGTATATGCTCCAAATGAATAATCGATTTTGAAACAATGTTCACTGAATGAAATTATGACAGATGACTTGACAATAATACAAATTGTTTTGGGTAACTGTCAATTATGTCTAATGTAAGTATCGATATATCTACCGGGAACAATGAAAAAAGGCTACGTTTCTTTTTAATTCCAAATTCCGTGTATGTTTTATGCGTTGATCAGTGGTGTACTGAACAGCCTACCACAAACTAGCATGAACTTTGCAACTAGTTATCACGAATCGAAAGAAATCATTTAAGTAGATATTAATACACAATAATTGTTTTTCTTCATCAAAAACATGTTGATTGGATAATATTTTCCTAGATAATTCAATCAGAAATGGCTTTGATAATGATACTCCAACATACACTTCAACAAATTAAGAGTACTTATCTTCCAGTTTTTTTGCAAAAATTATTTCTTATCTAAGTGGACTATTATGAATTTGAGGTTGGGTTTGTTTCTCAGTTGATCTATCAGAACAATCATATGCAAGAAAGTATGGTAACATATCAGTGAATCCGCGACATCGATTCGATCAAATCAAATCAATAAAAAAATTGAGTTATCGGTCTAATTCTGACTCACCCGTACTATGTTTCCGATTCTCCCAACATTAAAAAATGTTCAGGAGGTTGACACATATTCCGATATGTTGTAAGAAATTAGCATTATGCGATTATTGCACATAGGAAATTATGTCTACTAAGGACATATATCTTCAGTTTTTCTCAATCATCTTAGAAACCTCCACTTCTAAGCACATGGAATGTCATGACTTTTAGTTTGAGTATCGATGAGCCGAACTGATGTCAAACGCTCATTTGTCCATTCACATGTCCCAAGAAAATATGAAGGAACATATGACCACATACCATCGTAACTACGCCACTGGTTGACGAAACAAAAAAGTCATAACTTCAAATTAGCATGTTGATAAACCTTGATTAGTGTACCAAGTGTAAAAAAAAATATTCGGGAATTTTGGAGAAAAATTAAATCTTAATTTTTTTTGTATCTCAGAGGAGATGCATTTTAGGACATATTTGCAGTTACTAGGAGGGAACTCGAAGTGGCCCTTAATCGGGAACCATGAATGCGACATGGTGAAACAAATCGTATCAGGTAAGATACAATGGGCCAAAAGGTTCAAGATTAATCGGATCCTGCGGGATGGAGGTTTTAGTGGGAAAAGGATTTCCTCCACCTTCCAAAAAAAAATGTTCACTGTCATTGCGGAAACTGACATTTTTGTATTTTTTTATTTGTCAAAATCAGATAAAATTGGTCAAAATCAGATAAAATAGGTCAAAATTGGGATGTTTAGGAAACAAAACAGGACTTTTTTCGAACATTGAAAGAGTACGATTAATAAATAGATTCAACTGTATGAAATTTGATATGATTTATTTCAAAGTTGAATTGGGTTACTCCGATTTTGATCAAATGAAAACGGCATTTTTTTAATGCATTGGATTCTAGAAACAATATAATTAACGCAAACAATCAATGAAAATATAAATGTTGTTCCCTTACGAAGGCGTAGAAGGGCCAACAACAAAATATTTTTCAAAAACATTTGGAATTGCCACTTTGAAGTGACAATTGTCACTTCGAAGTGACAATTGTCACTTTAACTGACAATTGTCACTTCGAAGTGACAATTGTCACTTCGAAGTGACAATTGCCAGTTAGAAGTGACAATTGTCACTTCGAAGTGACAATTGCCTGTTGAAGTGACAATTGTCACTTCGAAGTGACAATTGTCAGTTCGAAGTGACAATTGTCACTTCGAAGTGACAATTGTCAGTTCGAAGTGACAATTGTCAGTTCGAAGTGACAATTGTCATTTCAAAGTGGCAATTCCAAATGTTTTTGAAAAATATTTTGTTGTTGGCCCTTCTACGCCTTCGTATTCCCTCGACTTTTTAAAAATTGATGTTTTTTAGGCTAACTGAATCTTCCTTGCTAGAGATACAATTGAAATTATATATGAAGGGTGTCAGGAGAAAACAGGTTATGTCCATTTTTTGTTCAAAAGGAGTTAGAGATGCCATCTATTAGCAAGAATATTGTATTAACCCATGCTTTATTCAAATCAAGAGAAAACGTGGAGCGTCAAATTCTACAACATTGTTTTGAAATGTTATATACGGAGAAAACAGGGAATGTCCTACCGAAAACGTAATAAACCGGGAATGTCCAATCAGAACTAGTTATTTTTCGTTAAAATACAATTATTTTAATAACTAGGCTTCGTCTCTCTTCAGTAGTAAACGTGAAATTGTGGAGAACGTACTGTCGTATTATACGAAAATGGCTGACGATTCTAAAAATAAAAAAGTGGTTAGAATGTATGAAGTTGATCAAAAATTACGTCTTCAATGGCATGAATTTGGAACGTTTTGCGAGTGTAAAAGGCTCAAATTTATAAAGTAAGTGAATCCGAGTTACAAACAACCTATTCTTAATTATTTTTATTCACTGGATTCAAACAATAATCAAAATTCCTGTTTGTGCTCTCTGATATCAATAGTTACCATACAACGGCGAAGGCCAAGGGCACCGGAAAATCTAACAAAGTTTCATGACAGTAGCTACAAATATCGGGTGATAATTAAAACAGAAAGCATTATTAAAGAAGTGCACGGGATTTCTAAAAGCAAAGTTGAATACCTACAGAGGTCTTTAAAAAAGTTTGGTGTTTCTCCAACAGATAAATGCGGATACTTTAGAATGCATTAGATCGCACATCATATTTGCCGGATGAACTTAACATCAAAAAGATGTACAGGATGTTATCAATCTTATAGGGGGGTATTTAAGAAATAATTCAATATAGGATTTGGATATCCTAGATCTAATACTTGCAGTCAGTGCGACCAGTTTTCGGTAAAAATGAAAGCTGCTAGAGAGGCCCCGCAAGCGATAATTCGGAAGTTAGTAAGCTGAATATTAAAAAAGAGCTTCACTTGCGAAAGGCGTAAACTTTTTATGGTCGAAAGAGAGCTGCTCGCAAGAGAGCTCAACAAGATAAATAATTTGAATCCATCAAAAAAACATATCCCTTTCAAATATATCTACCAATGATGTATATTACAAGCGTCAACTTTACATGTTCTCCTTTAAAATTTACGCCCTTTCCAATGCTCAATCATATTTTTATACATATCCAGAATACATAGCAAAAAGGAGCTGATGAAGTGTGTTCTTTTCTCTTCGATTTTTGTATGAATCATTTGTCCAAATATCTAATCATATTGCAATTATCTTCAAAATTGGCGGTTTTATTCATAACATGAAATCTCAATTTCAGTACCCTAATAAATATAAAAGCCTTGGAAGTTAATATGCAATAACTTCATTTTTATTTTTTAACATCAACACTAACAGAATTAATGGAAAAGTTTCACCTGAATGTGTCAAGTTCGTTTTTTCAAGAAGAATCTCCATTTAGATTACATGATAGACATCCTTAAAGAGAGGAATATGCATTCCTAGTGGTATGAAAATTGAAAAAAAAAGAAATAGAATGTGACACCTGCAAATGTCCAAATAAATAACAGAAGGCTTCAGAAAGTGATCGCTGAAAATGTTTTATTTACAGCGATTCAATGTTCGCAAAACGTTTTGGGAATGTTCTGTTGTGTCTATGAAAAGGCTAGCAAAAAAACTTAGGATAAGTTCTTTTTGGGACGTATGTATTCTTGTATAAACAGAACATCGCAGTGGATGTTCAATGTCTCAAAATCTCGTACTTTTAACATATCTGAGATGTTTTTGTGCTCGCTGTGTAGTAATAATGCGACCTTGAAATCTCAACTTTGATAATCTCACTACTAAGACTTATATATTGTTTGGAATGTGCATATGCCAAAATAATTTTTGGTTTCATGAATAGGGAACACGCATGTGCCCCTTTTCATAATTCCAAATTGAAAACGTGGATAACGGAAATGTGAGATTCAAATATTTGAACCAGTCATAACATTTCAAATATTCGATGGTGTGTTGATTGATTCAAAAATTGTAATTTGACATTTCCGCACTCCGCATACTCTAAAATCAATCCTACGATTATTGCCTCCTACTACAATTTCCAAATCAAAATTGACTAAAACAACCTTCACATTCATCAAATTCATTAATGAATAAGTACCCTTGACACTTTCACCAAATATTTTTCTATTAGAAATTAGAAAACTAACTGCTTGCTGTTTCCAACTCCATAGAACATGAAAAATTAAATTGACGTCTGACGTTACCATCAATTTCGTGTCCGTGTAAAAAAATTGAATTAATATGCAGGCATAGAAACTCAGAACACCGAACATTTAAACTGAATCGGATTTTGTTCTGTGACAGAATAGAAAAACCAAAACCCTATGTATCTAAATATCATCCGAACTTCCGAGATTATCCAAGACTTTTAATATGTGGTTGACTGACAAATAATCTTGTCAGCAGCCGCTACAACGCTCTTTCAGGGTATAACCATATCTCTTTAAACAATGGTATAACCGATAGTTAAGGCAAATCACAGGATAAAGGATAACCCCCGGCGATACAACCCATCTTAAGATCCAGTTTTCAGAGTGTTGAAATGTAATTTATGATAACTTTGATAACCAAGCTACATGTTCAAGAACTCAACCTGAGGCAAGTTCATAATCAGCAAGTCATATGTAAAAGTAAGATGTCTAGATGTCCGGGTGCTTGCACTTATACATACATGTGAAAGTATGATGAACTTGACGACACTTGGCCGACTTGATGATGAGATAATTACTAAGCTTCAGATGGCACAAACGTCGTTTTGTTGTTTCAATTTATTAGTTAGTCTGATCGATGCCATCTCCACATAGAAATAGGAGATCTATTAACCCGCACTTAGGTTTCCTCTCAAAATTCTAAACAATATCGATTCAGAATATTCACCAGGTTTTCTAGATATCTTGGATGTGAGGTTGGGATTTGTTCCAAATCAGTCATCATGTGGCTCGTCGCTAGATTAACAAATTTGCTAAATATCTAGTAGCGCTACTCATGTTCTCTGAGAATATGCGTTTAGGCCAATTACGCTTGTTTTCCTCCTGAGCATGAATCTAAAATAAAAATGTCGCCCTCTCGTATCCTACCCGAGTTATATCCCTTCAAAGTTGAGATTTTTTTTTAATTCAGGCACCGTTTTCTCACGCTAAAATCACTCACAATGCCTTCCTTCCTTTTCCCAACACAAGCTACACAGTCACTCATTTTCTACTCTATTTGGCAACGCAAACAACTCAACAATTTGTAATGACACTGAGGCCGGTTGGTCAATGGAAGTTTAATCAGTTGATTTTGTGAATCCGGTTTATTAATTTACAATGGATTAGAGCATGATGCGTTTTTCAATAAAAAACTAATCTTCGATTCCGTAATTCACTGTTTTCATATGTTGGTGACACATTTTTTCGCCTGTCTAAAAACCCTGGTGCTTGTAATTATACCTGTAAAAGTTTGGGATCAACTTGGCGACACTTGACCTACTTGATAATAGAGATTACTAGCGTTTCATATGACGCCAAAATCGTTTCTAGCTTTAATTCGGTAAACTGTAACAACAAACCACACAGGGTGTATTCATATCCTTAGCTTCCTTTTTGGGGTGAACTGTTCACGGGTTCTAATTTAAGCATTGCTATTGGTTCAAAGTTCACCAATAGTAAAGAGAATAGGGCTTTCCATTCTAGGATTTTTTTTGTGCGCATGTCTTAACTTCCACCATGTTTTTCGGACACTTTATCCATCAATTGGGAGGGAATAGCGCAGTGGGTTAGCACTCGACTCGTGATTGAAAGATCCTGGGTTCGATTCTCAGCCAGGGCAGATATTTTTAATTTAAAAAGTGGGAGTTTTTTCTATTACTTCATTCAACGTCGGCCTATTTCTGCGACCAGGGCTAAATACCGACGCTGGTGAGCACACTCCCCCCAACCGGAAACTTTGCCGAACCCTCTGTTGTTTTCAGTGGTAGGGTTCTTTAACGAGCTCAACATCTATGAACTCGGGACCGCCATCTCAACATCCCCCCCGAAAGACGGCATATCTATCGTCTTATCTCGTGCTCATTGATAAGACGCCTGCAGCTGCGAATATGCTACTACGCTACAGTTGTTAGGGCATTTTAACGCGCACCTTCCTTGTCAGGCGGTCCCCCATTCAAGTACTAAATGCTCCCGATGTTGCTAGGCTCAGATATCGATAAGACTCGTCAACCTGACCAGCCACCGGTGCCCATAAGTGAGAGTTTAAATTATAAATCTTGTAGTCACCCGGGCTGAGGATGTTCCTCGGCGATTCGCTGTTGCGTTCAAATTAACAGCGCTGCTCTTAAGGTGGCGTATGGAGCTAGTAAGAACACTGTATGAATGGTACAATGAATGTCGTCGCCGTCACCGACGAGCATCGAAATAAATCAATACGGGATGTAGTATTGCTTAGAGCAAGACAACCTTCATCCCAAAAAAATAATAATATAGAACCTCCTTGTCTACGCCGGCTGGAGTCCGTATGGGAGCGGATTTCCCGCAAAGAGAGATGACCATATTCTTCCGTAAGGAAGCAGAAAAGGACAATAATATGCTTAGACAGAGAGAGAGAGAGAATCCGTGAATTTAAATGTATTACGAAAACCTTTTCAATTATTAATATACGATCAGTTCTATACTTCTAACTGTTTTATACTTAGAAAAAAATAATAATACAATCAAATTAATAAATATATATGTTATCAGTAGAAAAAGGTCGCTTTCCGCGGGAAGCTTAAATATTAAGCGCGTCCTGTTCATATGAAATCTGTCATAAGTGACTCTTTAATTTGATTAGGTATTTTTTTCTTCAAATGAAGTTTACTATAAAATAATGAGTAATGGGAAAAATAGAAGTTCATGGGCGAGGAGAATTGATGAGGAAAAAGCCAGAAGAGGTCAAGGTATATTGCAGCGAACCTGATGGTAGAAATGCAGTTGTATAACACATAGTTACAAAAATTCCTTTGGGGTAAATAGAGATCAATTTGAGTATCTCATGCAGTCAATAAGCCCCTCACTAGAAAGATTACATGTGGTACAAGAGCCAATACCACCTCCAACAAGACTATATAGCTCTCACTTTGAGGTGGGTACAAGACAATAACTTAACAACTATTTTATTTTCATTATTCTAGGTTATGTATAAAACACAAAAAAACAAAAAAGGGTTGTCTCGAAACCTATAACCTATAAGTTGACCTTGAAAAGCTTTTTCTATTTCAACAGCCAATCAGACATCGATACGCGATAAGCGAAAATGAAAATGAATCCAACTTTATATTATATTATTAGTTTTCCAAATGAAGGCATGTATTGGTTGATGTTCAGTTGCTCTAACTCAAGAAGAGACATATATAACTCGACTTCACTTTCATTGCATTGCTCTCATGAAAAATGATCGATTATATCAATAAAATTTGTTCACTTCGCTTCGTAGGAGAAAAGGGTCCAACAACTGAACATCCTGATCCCATCAGCTGCGTAAAGAAATAATTTCATTTGCGCTCTCAAGTAGCACACAGTCATAAAATTAACATAATATCATCAACATTATACCTTCTTAAAGACCACGTATTTGTAATGTTTCAGAACCAAAAAGTTAATGTGCGTTTTATAACCTTTAGGCGTTGCTATGACGTCGTGTAGTAGATATAACGAGAGTACAATGAAGTATTCTCGAGATGAAGTTGTACTGTGGTTTGTATGTAAATAAATTGTATGTGTCATTAAGTAGAACTTAAGAGCAGTTGCTGTGAGGTTATTATGACAATGAACATATGTGGTTCTAATGAATAGATTTTTGAAACGTTTCTACGACCACATATTTTACTCATGTAATGTGGTTTTATCAACTGATGAACTTTGGTCGTTATGATTACATTATGTATCTACGGTTAGATTATTTTTGTTGATTATGTTATTTTTGTTGGATAGGTATATTGTGTTATGTATGTAGAATATTCAGTTCCGTATGAATAATTGAATAAAATGCCGAAACAAAAAACCAATCTGCCTTACAAGAGAAATGGAGCGTATAGAAAAATTTTAAAAAAATATAAAGAGGCAGGAGTACCTACCCCAAAATTAACATCTGAAATAATTATTCAGTCTATTGGGACACTGCAAAAAAATGAAGTTCATCCAGTCCCTTCAATTGTTTTCACAACAAGGAAAGACATAAATAATATGTTTGTGCACTTCGAGTGATAAATAAAAAATATTTAAATATAACTGTTCAACATCAACATAACCTCTATTGTAAATGTCAGTTGACAGTTATTCTAGCGTTATTATACAATAAGACCACAGAACGACGTAATAATAATATTCAATACAACCCTTTTGCGACTGGCTTATATTGGTCTATATTGGCAAGTCATTACCACTACTTTATAACGTCGCAAGAGTGTGCCTTTTTGTCGTATTGGCATACATAGCGACGTCTTAGCATATTACAACACATAAGTCATGGACTTTTGCGAAAGGTCTAGTAGACGTCTGTACAACCGAATTATGACCTCTGTGTGCTACTTGGGATAACCTCAAATGATGAATGTTTTTTATAGGTGAAAGTAGCAAAGATATATTCAGCTTTAATATTAATAATTTGTATTTTCCGATTATTTATCTTTATTTTTCTAATTATTTATATTAATTAATGTGAATCTAACATGAATTTCATTGTTATCCTAACCTTTCTACAAGTTCATATTTCATTCCACCTTGTGAACGGCCATGGCATTTCAACAATCTTCGTAGTTGGATAAAATTATGTGCTTCTACTCTTGCATGTACTAATGAAGCACCATAAATTAATTTCTCATTAATAGGACTAAGGGTGAAAAGCTGTCATTAATTAATTGTCTTGATAGTAATTATTGAAAGCACATTGCAAGCACATTGAAAGTGAGGTTGAATTTATGTTTGGGTTGTAAGAAATAGTTATACAAGTGAAGGTCAAATCGAGTTGGAATTGAGGAGCCCCTTTAAATCAGAACATTTTGGGATTTCAGAAATTATTTTCACAAAATGTAATTTTTGGGGACCGAACCACATACATGTGAGCCGAACACATTTTATTTTTTCTTGCATCAGTTCGGTCCTCAAAAATTACATTTTGGTAAATCCTAAAATTTTGACGAAATTCTCGAGTTTGAAGGTGCTCTTCAATTTAAACTAGATTTGACCTTCCTTGAATAACTTCCCCCAAACACTAGCGCCAACTGTGGTTGTTTCAAGAATATTGACAAACAATGATATTTCTAACGACCCAAACATGAATTCAACCTCACTCTGAATGTGACAATTGAAAATACTATGTTCATAAAAATATTACTACAACATTTAAACGAAGACGAAATTATAGTTGACAGTTCGAAGCAACTAGCGGTAAAAGTTTGAACTGTGTGAAGTAACGATGCATATGTCCATCAGGGGTGAGTTTTTGAATGTGATGAAAAAATTGGCGCTTTCAATTTCGAATAACATTAAACATATTTTCAATTCCTAAGTTTGTTGCTGAGCTTCTTTCTAGGTGGTAATCTTTATGTGCAAATCAAAATATTTCAGAAAAGGAGAACACACGCGTGTTCTCGTTTGACATATTTCGTATATGACAGTGGCGACTGTGTTCCGAATGTTATCAACATGACAATCCTAGTAAGTATATATAGTTTATCCAAATAGGAATCCCTAATATACACTAGTAAAAACATTTAACTTATTCAAAGTACATTCACTTAAGATTTTTACAATCCTTATATGACTATAAAATTAACATAACTATTAATATTAATATGTAAGTATCTATAAAAGAATTACATCAATAAATTATTTAAATTCAAGAAGAATTCACATGAATATAGAACTAATATTGTCTTCCTCCTAAACAACATTGGGTTGATTTCTGATGTGTTCAATTAGTTTGTGTTTAAACATTGTTACTGACCTTGCATTTTTTATCATTTGTGGAAGTCTATTATAAGATTCTAAACCTTTAAAGAACAGAGAATTCATGGCCATTTTAAGATTTGTTCTATTTATATAGAAATCTACCCTATTTCTAGTGGCATAATTGTGGATGTTCTGATTCAAAATAACAAATTCGTTAAAATACTCAGGTTGACCTCCCTGGGTTATCTTGAAGATGAATGTCATAGTCATATAATACAATCTGCTCGTAACCATAGACACTTATTGGAAAACTGAAACAGAATGACTAATCCTGGTTTAGCTCGAATCCCTTGGTTATTCTTGATTGAACAACCATGCCTAAAGTAAGCCAGGAGATAATTCTTAACTCTTGATTGAAACACTGGACATAATAAGTTTTTAACAGTTGTTAATCAAATATTTATGTCCGAACCTAAGTGACCAAAAAAATAATTATATTTTGTGAAACCCATATATTAATTGTCTACGAATATGAATAGTAGGAATAGCTGATGTAGGGTTAAGGAACTTAACCCAGGGTTAGTTCATAATCAGCAAATCATGGGGATCGGTTAGTTGAGTTAATCCCTGGTTAATTTTCAACCCTCCATTCAGAAACCAGATCTTATATGAGAAAATTATATCTTCATGATAACATTTCATGATCCAAGAGTGACAGTGATCATTGCCGAAAGGAAATACCAAACATTAAGCTTTTGGGAGGATAGCGCAGTGGGTTAACGCTCATCTCGAAATCGAGAGGCCCCGGTTACAATCCTCAGCCAGGGCAAATATTTTTAATTTAAATAGTGAGAATTTAATTAATAAATCTCGTAGCTGGGCTGAGGATGTCTTTCGACGATTCGCTGTTGCGTTCAAATTAATAGTGCTGCTCCTAGGTGGCGTATGGAGTTAGTAACAAGGCCTACCCAGAATACTGTGATACATTCGATGTTGTTGTGATTGTCCCGCCGTCTTAGACGTGCCGTTCGAAAGTAATTTGGGGTGCAGTATAGCTTAGAGCAAGATACGCTGCATCCCCACAAAAACTCCCTCCTTGTCTACGCTGGTTAGAGGCCGGATGGAAACGGATTTTACGCAAGGAGGGATGTCTATATTGCGCCATATAGGAAGCTGAGGAAATAAATGATGAGACAGAGAGAGAACATAAGGCTTGTTCGTTTGTCCCAGCCATAGAACTGTATGTTATAGTTCTGTGGTCCCACCGACATAACAATAAGGTTTTTCGCCAAACCTAGCTAAATTTAACCCTGGCTAAATTTATAAGAATGAAAAGACTGATATTTTACAAGAGTTGAAGACACTGTCAAATGTCAAAAAGCTGCTAATAGTGCAAAATGCTAAATTTACAAACGAACAAACTTGACAAGTAAATAACACAATAATCTTCCTATCCTATCTAAATAAATATGGGAGTTCAGTAAAGAAAAACATTGTTTTTTATATATTTCAAGAGACAATCAACTTGTAATCGCTATAGCAGAAATTGTGATACGATCTAAATATGTGTGAAATAGTGCCATAGATATGGGAATTCCAAAAGAGACTGCTACAGCAGATACAGTTCCCTGGATCTGACACCTATTTATTAGAATAATCGTTTTTTTAAATATAGGTAATCCCTTATAAATATATATTTTGGAGTGGATTGGAGTTCCAAGTGGTGTTTCATATTATTTTGACCTTATTAAAACCTAATTCAGTAGCAGGAAGTAATACGTGTGTTATCAATAGTATTTTCCATTGATAATAACGATAGTGAAGATAAAATATGAGCATCTATTGGAACTCCCATCCGGTGAATTAACTGGCTATGAAATTAGTCATTTGTTTCTGAGTTTGTTACAAGAATAAGATAATATGGAATGGATTATTCCATATTAAAAATAACTTGGGTATGTATAACCAACATAGTTAATAAGTGGCAAAATGTGAAACGTTTGAAAATTACCAAATATATTGATACTTTTTATAGAATGACTTCTCTGTAAGTATAGCTTGAGGTAATTTTGATCAATAAGTTATAATGTTCCATGACTTCAATTGTATTTAAAAAAAAATGTTATCGTACAAAAACAGAGTACACACATATATATATATATATATATATATATATATATATATATATATATATATATATTAATATATATATATATATATATATATATATATATATATCATTAATCAAATAATTATTATTTATTCGATCCAGATACCAAGAAAATAAAAGTCAGTTATGCACAGTGGTCCAAAATAATGAAAAAGCAGAACTAATTCGAATTTTGGTAGAGGGTAAACAAAATACTAGATAACCTTTTCTCAGAAATGCAGGTAACTATTTCGAAACATTTGCGCTTTTCAGTCCCTCAAAGACGACCATTATATCCTGTATGTTTCGCGGCATCGTACGTGTATTTTTTCTTCTGAGTTCGATTAGCTCCAGAAAAAAACATCTTGTGAATAATTCCTGTGAATGAAACTTAGAAGAAAAGTCAATCAAGGTATGAAGTTTTTATTTCTTGTTTGATAAGGTAAATTGATCGATTATTTACTCAGTTATTAATAGTTATTTTCTGGGCTGTTATTAGAATAAATGTGTGTATATTTTTAACTTTCGTTAGACTTACAAAAACTGCCCCAAGACTCCCCGCTCTGAAAAAATATCTAATGGGTAGCCTGAAGTCTATATAAAAATAAAAAATTTGCTTGCTCATACTTTCACTTTTTTTAAATATTTTATTAATTGTGAATCTCTGCAAGAGTGTATCAAAAACGCATCAAATATATTTTACCCACAATGAATTAACATCTCATTATTTTGTAAAAAAAACGACTTTTTTGCTAGAATGTGACTGTCTATATTATAAACAATATTTTAAGAAGATTTTTCGGTACTGATTTTGCTAATTAAAGTTAAACATACAAAAAGTCATCATTTAAAACATCTGATCTAATACCAAAGTTACCCCTTTTGAAACTAACCTCTTTGCGACAAATTTTCCTATGGTTCTCTGAACTTTGAAAACAATTTAGCAAAAAGAAGACTTGAATCTGATTTGATTGTTTTATCACCCCTTTTGATACCACCCCTTTGTGACACGTTTTTTCAATATTTTTCCCAGCCTTAAAAATAGGCCGACGTTAAATAAAGAAAGAAAAAAAAAAGCTCAAATCCGTTTTTTTTCTTCGAATCACCCCTTCTAAAAACCACTCCTTTGTGACAAGATTTTTTTAAATATTTTTACCATGATTCTTGTCAGCCTTTAGAGCAATTCAGCGATAAAAAAGACTCGCAACTGTTTTTTTTTCAACCACCCTTTCCAAAAAAAATCATATTTTTTTTGACAGCCAACGAGGCGATTGAGCAAAACAAAATGAATTCGTTCCGTTTTTTTCATCATGGTGATCATTGTGCTGTGGTATCATTTTCAATGAAAAACACCAAGATAAAAAATTCATGAATAGTTAATATCCCTACAAGTTCTGCAGAATCAAGTGAAATGGATTCAAATTCATTCATTTCCCAAACATCATGTGAAGATGAAGCTATTTCAAATCATGACACCTATAATCTAGTTCGCAACTCTTCATAATCAGCGATTGTGATGGAACCAGGAGGCTATGAAGATGCAATTACAAATTAGAACAATTAAATTAGAATGGATGACAGTGATGTCAGATTAGAATCACTGAAAAATAATGATACATAGGATTTAGTGGAAAAACCATGAAATCAAACCATAATTGATTGTAAATGAGAGAGGGAGATCTGCATTGTCAAACATTTTCCTCATAACATAACATAGGCTATATTATACTTACTGAGTAAGCATTTAGACAACAAAAAAATATTAAAAATTTATCCGGAATCAACTAAAATAAAAAAAAAAGAGGAAGAATATAATTTTAACACTTGAAAAAACTTTGTGTTTCCTTCACTTAAAAAAATAGTTTGTGTAACCTTTACGCATGGTTGAAGTAAAATTTCTTTGACATGGCAGATATTACAATTAAACTAAAAATAAATCATTCATGATCGAATTTAATAGTATATATTGATAATTTATTCCATTTATTTATTTATTTATACGGGATAAACCCCATTACAATAAAAAAAATCACAAAATAAAAATAATATAAATACAAGATGAAAAGGGAAACATTCTCAATTGAATATTGCTAGAAATATTTTTCTGTGAATTGAAAAATCACCGATAACAATAAATAAATACAAGAAATATACAAATATATATGTAAGAATATAAAAGGAATTTGGAGTTCGTTCACAATAAAGAGATACCTAGTGCTCTTGCAGAAAGCCAATATGTACAGCATAAAATAATTGGATTATAAGATTAGAAGGTTTTACGATATAACATGAACTTAAACAATCACCAAATTATATTATTCAATGATTTTTTAAATTTATCATGAGAGACTCCAAAAATACAGATGTCTTTATCATTCAATAACTTTAGGGTTCTTTCTAAAGGTGTATGTTTGCCATAATTCGTAAGATGGAGGGGAATAAGAAGAGGGACAGATTCAAGTAATTCAGGACAAGCCACCAGTCCATTGAGAAGCTTGAATGCATAACAAATATATTTGTGAATTATTCTTATTTGCAATAGTTTTAGATCCAATTCTTGCAATACAACCGAATAGTCATGGTTTTGTACTTGACGATTCAATTTGAAAAAACAAATTTAATTTGCAGTTTTTCTAGAGTTACACAGTGAACATGATAAAACGGAGAACAAATGATACTTGCATATTCTAACTGAGATATCACTAGAGCTAAGTAAATCCTTTTTATCTCTTTGATGGACAAACCTGAACAATTACGAAAAATAATACCTAGTGTTTTAGAGGATTTCACACTAATTTTGTTTTTGTGGTCAACAAATCTGAGCTGTTCATAAAAAATGACCCCCAGATCTTTTATCGATGAAGTATATTCCAACTGCTGATTATTTAAGTAGTAAGATGTATCAAATTTCCTACCAACTCTTGAGAAAGTAATAAAATGGCATTTGTTCACATTGAGGAACAAGTTATTTGTAACACATGAGTCGTTCAATTTTGCAATTTTTCTGAATTTATTGAAAAAACTGCATCAATTGTCGTACCATATCTTGTTGTTAAATTCAATGTTTCTGTCGAACAATCAATTAATAGTTGAGATTCTTCTAAACAGAAATTAATATTGGAATTTCCAGCAAGAGTCATCGGTAACTCATGTCAATTGTTATTTAAAAGACCTGAACCTTCAATAGTGAAGTGGAGTAATTGCCGATGAATAAATTTTATAATGTTTGATACAATTTTATTTTGAGAAATGAAAAGAACAATGATAATCAAATGTTGATCATATATGCTGACACACCAAACAACAGCAATGTCATATTTTTTATTATAATTATTTTGAATATATATTTCAATATACACCACATCTCACATGTTTATTAAAAACTATTTACTGTATCAAACCTTTTTTTCATTAATTGGGAGAAATAACTTGAAAATATGTCACATTCAAGATATTCTATACTACTTTGTTTGAATGTTGATGAAATAAATAAAAACTTATGTTTGTGGGCAAGACATCATTAGATGGTTCGTATTTCCGTTTATTATTATTTTTAGATGAAAGTGTAAAATGCTCTTGTGATTCAGCAATTTCAATTCAATCCAGCACTATTCTTTAATGTTTTTATTCACTCACAAATTAAATATTGAAAATAACACTTTATAAGCATGTGGATACGGTTGCAACAAAATGTAATAGATTGTGCCAGCCCATGTAAATAATACACACCGGCTCATTTTACACTTGTTCACTTCCATTACGTTTTTGTCATCCAATGCATTCAGTTGCCCCGAAGTAGTCACGCCTAAAGAAGTTTTACTTCAATAATATACAAAATTCACAAAACAAATTAAAACTTTATTATAAAATCTTGCATTTGATGTACAGCCTTAACAACTATAACTGAATTATTTTTAAAATCAGGAAAATAATGTGCAAAACATTTAGTAAGTTGAAATATTATAAAATGATTCCAAATCGAACTAGGATTTATCAATTAGAAGATCTCGTAGTATTTTCCTGAATAGATTTAACGAAGAATAATTGTGTAAGCCTGGCGAGTGTTTTAGTTTGACTGTGCTATAGTATTAAAAAATGAGATATGTTTATGAACTAACAGTTTCAAGTACAAATGGTGAAAGAGTCCCCCATTTTCACTTTGCATATACCGGATAGCCCTTTTTGTAGAACAAATACTCTTTGAAGTAATTGTTTGTCCATGTCTTATGTTTGCCTCAATGACAGCAAAATTAGGTTGGGACATGATGTGGAAAATCAGTATAAAACAACTTTTATTACAGAGATTGATCACCAAAAACAATAATACCGTTGAAAAAAGTGATTTTTTCCAGCAATTTTTCGTTAAAAATGACTATAAAAATCGGTAAATTCTCCGTCCACTTAGAGTGGCATTTCGGTAGCGTGACGTCACGAAACTAGACTCAGACCGGCCACATGCATAGTTTGGAAATGATAGTCGATGAAGATGTCATTCAAAACTTTTTCCGGTTTGGATTGTGCAGCTGCGAAAAGTAAAAATATAAGACGACTCGATAGTACTGGGAATAATATTATTAAAATTGAGAGAATCAGGATATTTTATAGATTTTTCATTAGGTAAATCCCTGTTCGTTTGTGATGGAACTATGCAAAAATACATCAAAATTGAGTTATTTCCAATATTGGTAGAGTGTAGTACTTTCATATTTATTTATTCACTTAATTTTGGGAACTTAAAACTAGAAATTTATTGCACTACTCTTTTTTTATGCCGTCGGAAATCACCTGAAAATTAATAAAACTTGTCAATAACTTTTGTAACAACATTTTTTAAGCAGCAGCTCTTTTTTGTTTTCAGGGGGTTGTAAAAATGCGATAGCTTTTTTAATGTGGTTATATCGCCAGAACGAAGAACCTGCTAGTACTGAAGTACTGTGCTATTGGAAAAAATCCGTTTTGTCTACAGTAGGAACAACAAAAAAATTCATAAAAGTATCTGAATTCAATAATTCTGCTGTTGTTTCGGCGCCATACACAAACGATGAGAAAAAAAAATACGCTACTTTTTAGTGACAGCTCAGGAAAAACAAATTTACGTGCAGTTTACTCGATATTATTATAATATTAAAGAGCGTGAAATCATGCGGTTGTCCTTCAAAGTGAAATGATCCTCTCAGCAAAATAATTGTGTTTTTGTTGGTATGTAAACAAAACAACTTTTTTTTTTTATTGAATTCTCACAACCAGGCACATAACACCAACGGTAACTTATTTTTGGAGTAGGCATTTTTAAAATTTCAGTATGAATATTGATAACGACGCGAACAATAAACACTTCACAATATTAGCGGCAGCAACACGTGCTCGCTTCCTACTGCAGAAGAGAGGATTGACGGGCCCAGCAGTATTGAGAGAGAGAGAGAGAAATATACTTTCTTATTGAAAAAAAAATATATAGTTTGTATAACAATTTAAACATATGAAAAAAACACAAGTACAAGAAACACGTCATGCTCTCTCTTCAAGGTCATGGAGGCGTTTTGAAACTCGGCGTTTTCAAAACGCTGTAGCATCCTCAAAAATAGTTGGAGAAACGTAGGAAAAAAAATTGATTATTAAAATTCCTTGAATTATTTATCTTTAATGTCGAACGAAAACATTTAATCCTGAATCTTTTCATCAAGCGTGAAAAGGCGGTCTCCCTTGTCTTCGAGTTGATTCAAATGAGTTGTAATGTCTTCTTTTCTGGTGATTTGCCGTTCAACATCGTATGCAGCTCTTCACAACTCTTGACAAAGTTTCATCTGAGCTGGTCCCTCTCCTTCTCCAATTAATTAAATATTGTAAATAGCATACACGGAAAAAAAGGATTTGTTAATTTAACCAAATTTATTTGGTCACTCTTATAAGCTTGACCCTAGAAATAAAATTCATCCCAAAACACAGGTGTATTCGATTGATGGAATCATTATATTGTGGTGACAAAATGGATTTTTCAATGCAATGCTAACATTTCTTTGATTTGAATATATGTTCATCTATTGAAACAATCTCCAACTCGTATTGAATGAACATTTGTTCCAACACAAATATAAAATTTATTTGAATCAAACAACAGAAATACATTGAAGAATATTATATTGTTTGAATTATATGTGTTAGATGGCAAAGCTTTCGCACAACTGACCCTGACTTAGATAATGTTACCGAATAGCAAAGCCAACTTATCATCTTTGCGACGTCTGGACTTACATGTCTGGTGTAGGCTCCCATACTCGGTTGCCATATTTGTCAATTCAGTGGATTAACAAAATGATTACTCATTTGAATGAATATTTTTAGTCAAGAGATCAGCTTATTTTGATGGATTGGCATTTTATTGAATTCATCAATTCGACATAAATACTTGTTTGAATGAAAATTTTTGTTAAAACAATCAGCAAATTTTGTGGATCTGATGATTATTCGATTCAACAAAATAATTACCTACATGGTTGAAACATTTCTGCCAAAATGAGTTATGAATAGAGTTGGTCGAATAAGATATTTGGTTCATACAAATTAGTTTCAGTTGATTGAAACTTTAAATTTGATCCAAAACCAAGAAATAGTTTCTCATTTTGAGATTATATTTTGTCATGCATATGCGACACTTTTATTTGTTTTATTCAAATGAATTTTATTTGATTCAACAATTTGTTTTTTTCTTTGTGCAATTGAAGTGAAGACGGGACTTTTGGTTGAATAAAGACTATATTGACGTCAAGTAGTACAAAATCAGACTCAAATAGTAATATCCTTTTATGTTATATAGGGTGACTCGACATAAACAATGTTTCTCAACAGTGACAGAGTCAGAAGCAGCACTTTCAAAATATATGTAAATTCTCCTATTAGCAATTGAAAACCTGTGATGTTGATTTTCTGAACATTCCATTACTAATACATATTTTATTGGTTTCGTTTTTTTGTATGTGATATGTTAGTGTGACAATTATTAATATTTTGTTAATACTCATATTGTTTGTAATATTGCTAATAATCTATATGCCTTTTTTTTTATTTTTTTCCTTCCAATTGATATGTTGTTAGACCTCGTCTGTTTTTAATCGGTATAATTAATTAAATAAACAAATACTTTTTGAGACATTTTTCAAATAATTGTAGTGTAATTATCTTTTCAGCATGACGAAAAAGCTAATAATTGCACAAGCCTTTTCATTTTGTGAGAATGATCGAAAGTGTTTCGAAGAGAGCATTCAGTGGATCGAGTGGCACATATAATGTTCAAGCTTTAGAACTGGCTGCGGCAAGGGAAAGAAAAGTGAAAGGTCTCAGTGTGACTGTTAGATTCTTGGACGACACCGAACATGTTTTTCACATTGAAAAACGTGTCAAGGGTGCTGTTCTTCTGGAGCAAGTATATCAGCATCTAGAACTGATAGAAAAAGATTACTTTGGGTTGCAGTACTCTGAAAATGGCTGCTCACCTGGTAATAGAAGTTCTGTATGGATGGTGAGTAAATATATTTATCCACAGCTGGCATGTTATAAAGTCATAATGCTTCTGTTTACAAACGTCTTATGAGGTCGATAGAACACTAGTGTGTCTTATGAGTCATAAAACACTGCCTGATATTTCAGTAATAAAAGAGAAACAAGAATTCTATATATTTGTTTACTCCATTTATAATTCCAATATATCTTGTGATAAAATATTGAAAAGGGGGACTCACCAAAAATTAGTTTTTCCGAGATTTATGGAAATAAAACAGAATTCCTAAATCTTATATCTGTTTGTAAAAAATTCCAATGCATGTTACCAACCTGCGCTGATATGTCAGAACTAACAACAATGCTCAGACAAACTATCTATCCCTGTCCCCTTTTTCAAAAAGTATGTTGACGGCATTTTCACAGCAATCCCAAAAATAATAAATCTGAAATTTTGAACGTATTCCAGAGTTTCCAATTGAAATTTACTTTAAAGGAAGAAAATAACAATTCCTTATCTTTTTTTGACACAAATGTCGTAAAAACTCCTAACAACGTATTGAAAGTAGATTGGTATCACAAACCAACTTTTTCAGAGAGGTTTCTTAACTATTCACATCTTAATTTTCAACAAAAAATAAACATGAAAAATTTGAGCGCTTAATCTTTTCACGACTATGGCCATACACGTACAATTTTCAATTGCGTCGTAGCTATTCCATCGAGGTACTATAATGATTTTCAACTCTACTCGCCACTCATTATCGCCGTACGTTTCGAGATCATTCTGGAGTCCAGTGTGACGACTGACTTACATTTACATCCTGTGTTTACTCTCTGAAAAACTGGGGTCTTACATGTACGGTTTCTTGATGTCTCCTGATGAAGTCGTGACGTACAGGTACGTCTATAACGTGAAGACGGTAGCCGTACATGTACGTCCGACATTTCTCGTGAATAATTTGTAAACAAAACTGATTTTTATTGCCAATTGGATTATTAAAATTAGTATTATATTTATTTTAGCAAAAAATTCATACTGTAAAAAAAATCTATATTTTAGCAAAAGTAAGTTTATTCATAGGATGTAACGAAAAAACCTAATTGAATACACATAAATGAAATAAGAAATAAAGTAGGAGGCTCTAGACGTTCACACACAGAGTGCTGTTGTGATATTGACAACGCCGCGCCGGTCACGGCACTCTCGTATGCCATACGAAACTAGTTTGTCCCGGCTCCATTCCAGCGGTAAGCGCGTGCTTTCCAGACATCGTCTCAAAAGGGTTAATATTTCAAACCAAATTATAAATCTATTTATCTTATATTCCTCAACCATTTAATGTTTAAACCAGAAAACAAAATAGGTTACTTGTGTTGTGTTAATTTACTACTTCTGACTCTCACTTTCCTTGTCGGGATTTGTGTTCCCTTGAATGAGGGGCAAGGATGGCATTGATAATTTTTTGAGAATATATGTTCAGAGTGACCCAGTTGAAAGCGGGACATCTCCCTAAAACTGTTATTTATTATCCGATTCAGAAGTTATTTTTTTCAGTAGATAGAGCATCAATTGTTCTAGTTAAATGCCATAAATTCGAAATAAAAATAAAAATTTCACGGCCCACTTTGAATTTTTTTCAATGTTAAAAATCCAAAAAACATATAGTTATTCTAATACCAATTGGAACGGCAATAAAAATCAGAGCACTACGAGGAGTGTTCATATGCACTGCCCGGCAAATGGGAAATTTATATACTACCAGTGTTTTTACTTTCAAAGCGTTCCTGGTACAATCATAAAAAAGTTCAGTCGTGTGGAAGAGAATGCCTTCTCGAAACTTTTTATGTCGGTCCAATTGGGATTAGAAATACTATACTAGCGATTTTTTTTTAATAAAATTTGACGACGACACTGGATTTGTGATGCTTTAAAATGGGTGTGACCAAAATTTCACCATAAAATATTTTTTTTAACAGAAATATGGCATAAGTGAAATTCATATCACTTTATCAAAATATTTCGAATAGTCGTCGTATAAATCACAATATTGTTAGAAATATCGTTTAAAATGATCTTTCAGGTCGTTGGCAATCGAGTTTGTGAACAGCAGTTATTCAAAATGGCGTCAAATTATGTTTCTTCCAAACGTGTGTTCTGCAGTGTTCTGATGGACATAACTATCTCTTATACTATGGAGTTACGTTTGGAAGAAACATAATTTGACGCATTTTGAATAAGCTGAAACGAAAGTTTTAACATATTCTAAAAATTGTGATTTATATATATATATATATATATATATATATAAAAAAAACATTTATTGTCTAAACAGGAAGAACCCAATTACAAGACAGTTGAAAAGATGAAGCAAGTTTCATTTAGAAATAACTAAGCTAAATATATAAACTAAAACTAAAAGGTACAAATTACATGTGTGGGAACGATAGAATAAGCTCAAAATCAGAATCAAAATTGTTTATTGGGGATATGGAAGTGATTGTTTGCTATACAATATTTGTTTTACTTTGTTTTTAAAGGAACTTATTGATTCGTTGTAAATATCGATGTTTGTGCAGACTTCATTTGTTTTTTTGCACATTGAGTGCAGAGGAGATTTAACGAGAATATTTGTTTTGGGTTTTTTTAAGTAGAAGCAAGTTTCGTACCTGCTGTTGATAGGTGGAACATGAAAGTTCAATTGTGTTAACAGTTCGGGGCAGTCTATTAAGTTATGTACGAGTTTGTAAATGAACAAGCAGGCATAGTATGTTCTACAGTTTTCTAGTGACAGGAATGAAACTTTATTCAACAACATATTGTTGTTGAAACCTTGTGGAGGGTAGACTCCGTCTGTCTTGAATGACACATACTTCATAAAGAGCCTCTGTACTGACTCGAGCTGATCGATATGACATTTGTAGAGTGGTGACCATATCAGAGAGCAGTAATCCAGTCTTGATTTTACATATGCATTGTATAGGGTGGTGAGGCATTCTTTGTTTTGAAAATCTCTACATGTACGGAATATTAGACCGGTCATCCTCTTTGCAGAGGAGCTTGTGTTATTATAGTGTTGGGAAAAGTTGAGTTTCGGGTCAAATTCAACACCGAGGTCCTTATTTTGTGCTTTGTGCTCTAATGGAGTGTTGCTAAGGGAGTATTGAAAATCAATGATTGCATTTCTCAGAGAATAAGTAGTGTATTTGCATTTTTGGACATTTAGTGGTAGTTTGTTTTCGGTGCACCAATAGAGAAGTTCATGAATGTCGTCCTGTAAAATTGTACAGTCGTTTAGTGATTGAATTCTACGAAATATTTTCAAGTCATCTGCAAATAGCAGTAAGTTGCTGGAGATATTTTTACCAATATCATTTATAAATAATGAGGATAAGAGGGGGGCTAAGTTACTCCTTTGTGGGGCGCCGCTTGAGGCGATGAATTGATAGGATGTGTGTCCTCTAAATTCAACAAAGAGTGTGCGGTTTTGGAGGTAAGATTGAAATTTTTTTATTAGTTGTGTGTCAAAGCCAAGGAAGTTTAGTTTGTTCAGAAGTATCTGGTGATCTAGTTTGTCGAAGGCCTTTGAGAAGTCGGTATAGATTGTGTCCAATTGAGAATGATTATCAAGTGCAGAACTCGCCGCCTGAGTGAAACACATCAGATTAGTGACCGTTGATCGTTTGCTCATGAATCCATGTTGGTCATTTGTGATGATATTTTTTAGGTTTGGAAATAGTGAATTGTAGTGACATATCTCAAAGCCCTTTGCAAAATTGAAGAGAAGTGTTATTGGTCTGTAGTTTGCAACATTGTTGATTGCTCCGGATTTGAATATTGGGCATATTTTGGCAGTTTTCCACTTATCTGGGAAGCATCCAGATTTCAGGGCAAGGTTGAAAATTGTCTGAAGAGGTTTAGCTAAAATTTGTGCACAGTCTTTGACCAGGAAACTCGGTATCGAATCAGATCCTGACGTTCGTTTGGGTTTTAGTTTTTTCAGGGAATTAAGTACCTCTGTTTCCGAAAAGGATTTTATAGTAATAGTAGGGTAATTAGTCGACAGATTAGATAAATTGTTTGTTGTATTCGAGATAGGGGTGTAAACACTTTCGAAAAATTCAGCAAATATATTGACAATGCTGGATGGATTACTGTATTCGTTGTCGTTGTGGTATACAATGCCTGGAATTCTAGAGGATCCTTTTTTGTTTTGGATATATGACCATAGATTGGATGGGTCAGTTTTGATTGAATTTTCTGCTGCTCTTCGGTAAAGCTGAATATAGTTCAGGAAAGTTAGCTTTGCGAAAATTGTAGTTTGTGATGTTTTTGTTGTATGGTATTGCCACACTTGGTTTTGGGAATGATAAGGTTGCTTGAAGGGCTGGGTGGTATTCATCTTCTGGTACGAAGGGTAGAAAATCATGATGGGGGCTACATTCAAGATTGGAAAAAATTAAATCTAGTAAAGGTCCTGAGTGGTTGTGCACCAAGTTGAATTGTTTAAGGTCATAGAAGCTTTTGAGCTGATCGATTGTAGCTAAAGTGGTGTTGTTTATGTTTGCATCAAGATTTACATTATATGACGACTATTCGAAATATTTTGATAAAGTGATATGAATTTTACTTATGCCATATTTATGTTAAAAATAATAATTTTATCGTGAAATTTTGGTCACACCCATTTGAAAGCATCACAAATCCAGTGGCGTCATCAATTTTTATAAAAAAAAATCGCTAGTATGTTTTTTGGATTTTTGACCTTGAAAAAAATTCGAAGTAGGACGTGAAATTTTTATTTCGCTTTTATGGCATTTAACTAGAACTATTGATACTCTATCTACTGAGAAAAAAAACTTCTGAATCGGATAATAAATAACAGTTTTCAAATGGGTCACTCTGTATATATATATATATATACAGAGTGACCCATTTGAAAACTGTTATTTATTATCCGATTTAGAAGTTTTTTTTCTCAGTTATATATATATATATATATATATATATATATATATATTTATATATATATTTATATATATATATATATATATATATTTATATATATATATATATTTATATATATTTATATATATGTATACATATATATTATGAACAGCGTCTAGAAATTTGGTAATTTCGACGTTTCGGCTCCCAATTTGGAGCCATTTTCAAGGAAAGTGAAAAAAATATATAGTTATTGATAAGAGTAAAAGAGGGAAGTGATTTCCGACCGAGGTCTCAATCTGCCTACTCCTAGGTTGTAGTCACTGAGGTAGGAATGTGATTTTCCCTGAGGTCTCAATCTGCCTACTCCTCAGGTGTTGTTAGAGGAAAGAAAATTTTTTCAAACCGAGGTCTCAATCTGCCTACTCCTAGGTTGTAGTCACTTAGGAGGGGTTCAGGATTTTGTAACTCTTATCAATGACTTGTATTTATATATTTTTTCCACTTTTCTTGAAAATGGCTCCAAAATGGGAGCCGAAACTTTGAAATTATCAAATTTCTAGACACGGTTCAACCCGAACTTTCAATATTCATAATAATCATGACCGCGGAAACCTATCCGAACACATATATATATATATATATATATATATATATATACATATATATTTACATTGAATTTATGTTCATCAATTTTGCTGCACCTGGCTTGAGAGCTGGGGCTCCTGACAGGTGCGAGTATATTCGCCTGGAATTTTCACCCACATAAATAAAACATACTTCTGAGAATCATAGCTACACTGCGTATATATTTACAGTCCATCCCTAGTACAACATATATTTATATTTATTTATATTGGGATAAACCATTACATTCAAAGTTTACAGTTGGAATAGAATTTACTAAATTTAACTTATGACTAAGAATACGAAACTATACAATACATACGTATAAATACAATACAGATATAAATAAATACGGTAATCTTTGCTAGCGAATATATTTGGTTTGAGAAGTTTGGATCAATTCATGAATTTGCCGCGAGCCATCTGGAGCACTGAACTCATTCGCGAGTATACTCGTCTGGAGCAGCAAAAAAGTTACACTCTGAGATTTTCCGAAATTAATTTTATAATTATACATTTTTCAGCGTTGGTTAGATCCGTCCAAATCAATAAAAAAACAATTGGGAAACTGCCAGTATCCATTACATTTTAGAGTTAAATTCTATGTATCCGATCCAAGTAAACTACAAGAAGAATATACAAGATATCAATTTTATCTACAATTGAGGAGAGACATTTTAGAGGGGAAACTACAACTAGCTCCTAGCACTGCCATACTGTTAGCAAGTTATACAGTACAATGTGAGTACAGTTTTGTTTACATGATTGTTACTGGGTGACTGAAAATCAGAATTAAAACTATTTTCACTTATAACATCACAAGTGCTCAAATTATTTCCGGAAATTTTTCAAAAGCCATATTAAAAAATGTGACCATAGAAAAAAAATTCAATAATAATTTGAGCATATGTGATATTTAGTATGAAAATTTCAGCGCCAATATTATAAATAATATTAAAGAACAAACATGACTTTTTGAATCATAACTGAAATCGAAATTGCAAAGGCTATAAACTGTATTGAAACTCAGGATCTTTTCAATACTATATTCAAAAAGTACTATTCATGAATTATTTTTTTTCGTTTACGTATAAATATTTATATTGAGCTTGTCATATAGCCATTTCAGAAATTAAGTCTTTTACTTTTTCGACACTGAACAGTATGCTTTAAGAGCAATAGCATCCTCGATATTTTTCTAAACCATACAATTTACCATGACTAAATAAAAGTTTATTACAAAGTGGCTGTTGCAATAAGATTGCAATATGCCAGAAGTAGACAATAATGAGTATGCCTCAAACAGGCCAAATATCGAAAAATTCAAATTAGGTGCATCGATAGTTGGTATAGACCATTCCATGGCACAAAAAGTCAAGCTACTAGTGCATTCCGAGTAATGCCACAAAATAACAAAGGAGAGCCTTGCTTGGTAGCTTCTGTAAAATGTACACCTGTTGTAAGTGCTCTCTAAAATAAAAACGTTTTGTAGTAGGAAATCGGTGACACATCTGATTGAATTCGACTTCAAGAGAAAGAAAAAAAATGCACTGTCTGTAGTGAAAGCAGTTATATTTTGTGAATTCAAAAATATAATTCACAACCTCAACTACAAATCATGCCTTGCTATAGGACACAATCTGTTTCAGAGAAACAATTTATTGATGATTTGGAAATGTTCTTGGAGGGAACTTCAAAAGGTAAATCGTTATATAAATTGGAGACTTCAATTATGTGACCTGGCCATCAATAACAGCTATTTGTCAATGCACATGACCTTGACTTTCAATTATACATTAACACTTATACTAGACTTTCATCCACAACTAGGAGTTGTTTTGATCACATCTTTGTGTGACAAAATCACATAATACAAAACTACATTTTATTCCAGCAGTAATAAACAATAATATTATAGATCAATATCATGTTTATATACAAATTCCTGAGCAGAATTCTGTATGTAACACGGAAATTACAGAAAAGACTATACGCCATTTTGATTAGGCCAAGTATCTGGCACTGATTGGTGAGGTAAGCCGGGACTCTGTTCTACTGACAGATGACCCAAAAGAATCATGGGCAATATTTCACAATTCCTGTATGTCACAAAAAATGGTAAGAGTTGAAGAATTGACAAAATTAAAACCATGGATCACTAATTCCATCATTACATCTATTAGAAAAAGATATATTTTAAGGAAACTTAAGCTATAAATAATAAAGAAAACTCTGCATTTTTTTATAATTACAAAGTCTACAGAAATAAACTCCCTAAAATAATTGTTAGTGTAAGAAACAACTACTACACACAACAAATCAATTAGAACACAGAAGATTTATGAAGTAGTAAATGAAGCTACAAATATTAAAAATATGAATGCTGATATATCCTAACATCCAAGGCTCTATGTTTTTAAAACCTATTGATAATAATGAATGAATTACCGATATAAATTAACTAAAAAATAATAGTGCACCGGTTTTGATGGTAAGCCTCAGAAAATTGCATCGCACACATATTCTCGAGCCACTGAAGCATATCTTTAATATAATATTTACTACTGGTGAAGTTCCAGATGATCTAAAAAAATAACATTTGTAATTATAGACCAAATTGATCTAATCAGTTCATTTGTGAAAATATTTGAAAAATATCTGAAAATTCGATTGAAAGATCACCTCATGGATAATAATAACCTTAATAAAAATCAGTATGGTTTTCTTAAGGGCACAAGTACCAATGATGCAATGTTAATCTAGTTGAAAATATCAAAAACAACTTGAATACAAAAATGAAATGTATAGGACTCTTCATTGATTTAGCAACTGCTTTCAACATGGTGCCCTATGAAAAAGTTCTAGAAGTTTTCTCCATTATGAAGTAAGATGTATTTGAAAATTATTTGTCAAATAGATCACAGCAAGTCAAAATTAGAAATGAATAAAGTAAAACTACCAAAATCGGTATTCCACAAGAAACAACACTTGGACTTCTGCTGTTTATAACATAAATAAATTCCCTATTATTCCCTACTACAAATGGTACTGTCATATCATATGCTGATGACACTGTTCTCCTTTTTAACACGTCACCTGGGATATCGTAAAAGAGAAAGATAAACATAATATTTATGAGGTAAAACATTGGTTTGATCATCAGCTGTCTCTAAACATTAATAAAACCTTGCCTTCCCCTCAACTAATGTCAGCAGTACTCTTAAAATTCCTGACAACAACCTAATAATCCATGAGAGTGCTAATATATATACCTAGGTATAACAATATAGATCAAAATCTTAAGAGGTATGATCACGTAACAGAGCTATGGAAAAATCCAAAGATTAATCTCAACATTCTATCAACTTCGAATTTTATGAAATATAAAATTCTAATGAAGATTTATAAAGTGCTTGTTGAATCCATTTTAAAGTGTTGTATTGTAATGTTGGGTGATAATCTAATAAGCAACTTAAATGTAATAATATATTAATAACTGACATATTTAATGTCAGAATGTTATACTTCCATAATGCCTGTCCCCTTATACATATATAGAAATCATAATATGAGAAATATAATTTTCCATCACCACAAAACAAGGCAGTACCTTTCTATCGTAAAGATGCAAACCAACGGTTTGTAAGTTGTGTAGCGCCAAAAATTTACAACATTTCCTCTAGAAACCAGACTAATAAGACAGTATGAACTATTCTCGAAAGGGTCTAAGCTTCGTATTTTTGAAAACTACTCGACATATGTGAAGCTACTGTGAATGTTACTTTGACCCTAATATTATGTTTATGTTAATGTACATATTCTTTAACCCAATTTAGAATACATCTGTAAACTTCAAGATGCTATCTGTTTGATCACTGGGCACTGGTCTAGATGTAAATATACTCTGCCTGTTAAGATAAATATATTGTATCATTTACTATTGAATGATGAAATTAAAATTATCTATATTTGTCCTTTGCCAAAAGGTACTAATTCTCTGAGTGTTTGATTTGAGAAACACCACATAGTCTTTCCAATGATTGGGAAACAATGAAACAGCTGTAGGCTATAGATGTCACCATCTATAATTTGTTTTGTTTTTTTCAAGTAAATTTTCAACATTTTTAAATTTAGAAAGTAGCATTACAGCTGCTAGAGAAAATTAAGAGGCTGGAGGATGGGCATTTGACTATATTTATATTTTTATTCATTATAATCAATGAATATATTTTATTATCAATATTATTATATATTTGACTCAATGTTTAACTATTTACTAAATGAATTTCCGTTTGATGTTTTAGCTGAATTAGGGGATTATCAACCTGAGGAACATGGACCAAATTATTTATCAAATTTACAACTGGTTCCTAATCAAACTGAGGAAATTGAAAAGAAGATAACAGAGCTGCACAAGTTACACAAGTAAGATATATTTTTAACTTATTTCAATCAGCAATTGGTTTCAAGCTAAGTAGTATGGTTTCATTATTTTGAATAGTTAATGTAATGTTATGGACATTCAGAATGGAAGAATCATTTCCTAACACTTCCACTACATTTCATTCATACAGTGCGACATAAAAATTCCTTCCCCCTATAATTTTTTTGAGAGGTTGATATTTACTTTTTGCAGACACTTGTTTTATATGATGTCATCCACACAAGTGTGCCGCCATTTAATGGAAAAAAATTAAATGTGGAGATATTCTGAATCTGTATGCAATTTTAATTTTCGCCTAGTGCTAGTATGCGATCAAGTGCCTGCAGAAGCTCCACATGCACAGATACCTCACTCCGAATATGCCAACCTTCACTTTTACAACAGAGATGGTATAGCACCCTCTTCCATCCTTTTCAGAAATGGGCAAAGTTGATCCAACGAGTAGCTAGGAAATTTATACAAGTTGAATTTGGTTGTGCATGACTCCTAAATGGAATACAGTGTTGCATGTATATAATATATATTATACCGAGTGACAGTTCAAATAATTTTTCAACTTAGTAAGCTGTGGAAAACAACATTTCTGAATCTTGTCAACTAATTGTGTAAGTTATACTTATAAGCACGATAA
Source organism: Gonioctena quinquepunctata (assembly GCA_018342105.1). NCBI lineage: Eukaryota > Metazoa > Arthropoda > Insecta > Coleoptera > Chrysomelidae > Gonioctena > Gonioctena quinquepunctata. Next base: position 321,490 of record JAFIRS010000190.1, read on the forward strand.
TGGTGTTTTTTTTTTACTTCTAGCGTTTTCTCGACTGACGTTGCATTGGTATTCCAATTCCCGCGTCGAAGCGGTTGGATCAAAATCAACATAAGCAAAACATTCATTTCTGCCTCCTTACTCACGATCATCTTCTCCATTGTTGGGTTCTTTTGGGAATCTTTCTCCACATTTTTGAAAAAGGTCCTTTGTGGGTGTCTTCTGTGTGGGTATCGTTCAGCGTATAACTGACAACACAATGTTTTCAAGACATTCTCCATAAATTAATAACATATCAACCTGTTCACTTCTTGTGAATCTATAATTTTGATTTTACATTTCTACTAAACTAATTCCCGGAAGTTAACTAATTTTCGAGAGTTGAGATGAAAGATGACAGCGAAACACAATTAGTGGACAAGATTCAGAAATGTTGTTTTTCACAGCTTACTAAGTTGAAAAATTATTCGAACTGCAAGAAAACTCATGAACTAGTTGTAGATTTTTTAATGTATACAATTTTTTACTGCACATTTTTTCCTTGATGAATGTTCTAGAGAGACAGGTAGGTGGCCCATAGGGGTTTCATTTGAAAAAAAATAATTTTTGATCAAAATGTGATGTGACTGAATTAATTCATCAATAAATGACACAAAAAATAATTTTTCAGAAAAAATTACAATTTTAATTTCAATTGTTTCAAAAAAATGACATTTGACATAAGATTTGGACTTGTTTTGACCTGTTGAACTTGAATTTGTAAAAATATACAGGGTGTTCTATTTGAAAAAACAAAGTTGCTAGCATTTGCAGAAAAACCGGAAGTCCGCCATATTGGATTGTAATGTGTTTAAATACGAAATGGTTGCTTATATAACTGTACTGAATTTCAGAAAAATCCGTTCACAAATGCAGAAGTTACAGGGGTGGCCCGATATCCTGTGTCACCCGGTATAGGTATATATATATACCCATATACAATAGAAATAATCTCGAAAAATCAATCCGACAAAGAAAAAAAATTGGCTTGAAAAGACAATATTTAAATTTTATAATTAGAAATGTATATTTATCAAAATGAGCCAGTCACCCAGCTGGGTGAAAGTCACCCGAAATCACGGTAAACATAATTTCACTTTTCCCATTAAATTATTTCACACTTGTGTGGATGATGTTATAAAAAGAAAAAGAAGTAATTAATGTCTGATATGTGTGCAAAATTCAGTAAGACAATATCAACCATTCAAAAAATAATAGGAGTGAGGACTTTTTACTTTACGTCTGCACTATATATCTTGAATATTATTTATTGTCAGCAATATTGGTGCTATATCTTCTGTGTTAAGCAATTATTTCAAATGAATCTTCTATCCCGTTGTTTACCATTGATTTCTATATTCTAGAGGTCAATTACCAGCGGATGCAGAATTCAATTTTTTGGATTATGCAAAACGAATTGAAATATATGGTGTAGAATTGCATAAAGCAAAAGACAATGCAAACAAAGAAATTCAATTAGGAGTTACACATATTGGTTTGGTTGTATTTCAAAACAATGTGCGGATCAATTCATTTTCTTGGTCGAAAATAATGAAGATATCGTTTAAGAGGAAGCAGTTTTTTATCCAACTCCGAAGGGAGCCGGTAAGTGAATACCAGATCAAATTGAATGATGATTCGAAAATGATTTTTTTATAATGTATAGAAGAATTTCTGAATTATTTGCATTACATAATTCGAAATATATATACCTGTTCAAATTTTCAATATATAACAATGATTTTTCAGTCCGAATCGTATGATACATTGCTGGGTTTCAATATGGAAACATACAGGTCGTCCAAAACTCTATGGAAGTCATGTGTAGAACATCACACATTCTTCAGGTTACATTCACCAAGGATAAGAAGAAAATTCCCCTTATCTTTGGGATCTAAGTTTTCTTATTCTGGTCGCACTGAATTTCAAACCGTATCAGAAGTGAAACAGCGAGGTATTCTTGAAAGAAAATTCGTAAGATCTCCAAGTAAACAGTTGGTAAGTTGCAAACATGAAGCTGACATTCTTGTGTTCCACTTGTTTTGCTTCACCAGCCTGATACATGTTATGTGTACCCATGTTAATTTACACTAAGCCCAATTCCGATGGCTTAATTTGCAAAATTATAAAGTCTTGAGTTCATACGTAACAGAAACTTTTTTTAAGTGAAAGCTAATTTAATGGAGATGAGCATATAGACTTTATTTAATTTTGATAAAATATGGCGTTGGCAATTGCAATATTTTCGAATCAAGTCGAAGAAAATCTAAAGATTTGGGACCTGAACAACACAAAGTTGGATATGCTCTGCTAGTTCCTTGTAAAATAATAAAATCAACATTTATACCAGTAGGTTAACAAAAACATTTAAAAAAGCTGATTGTAGGGAATGGGTTGTCAATAGATATTTTATAACCATTTCAGTGGATTAGGTATGTTAATGTATCGTTGAATTACATTCCCATAGTGTATAACAATTTTATCAATACAAAGAGTTAGCAAAAGGATCTGGCTTATATTATGCTTTCAATATTATAAATAAAACTTGATTTGATTTGACCTAAATAAAAGAAATATAATAATAATAATAATAATAAATGCTTTTATTGGAGGTACAGCAGTTAGCTTATATCCTAACAAAAGGCAGGATTCAATGCCTGCACATGATTGCTCATGGCAGGAATTGCTCTTCCATCCAACCAGTGGAGTAACTTATCATAATAAATTCATAATAAATAATATTATAAAGTACATAGAACTGAATATGGTAGACTATTCAAACTGCTCCGAGAAAAATTAAAGTCTAACCATGAGAATATAACAAAAGAAATACTATTCCTAAAAAAAAAAAAAAAAATATTAATATACAGTGATCAGTACATATAAGCGGAGAAAAAGTGATGTGCCAATTCAAGTTTGCCATTAAAATTATTATATTATACTAAGATATTTGGAAAATTGTTATCGAATAAATATTGCTTCATATTTTTTTGAATTTTTTATTTGTAATAATTTGAAATCACTGGGTAACCGGTTGTAAAGGCGAAGCATCTGAAATGAGAATGAGGCACGTAAAAAAGGAGGTTTTGTGTTTAGGCAGCCAAATTATTTCGAAATCTCAAATTGAGATTATGAATGTCAGTTCTGAAAGTCAGTTTCTTGAATAGATAAGGAGGTTTCCTAGTTGTTATTATTTTATGAAAAATCGTACTGGAGTGTAGTGTACTAGCCTCCATGTTCAGCCAACCAAGATTCCTTAAATGTTGCGTAACATGTTCCCGCTTCTTGTGCCTGTAATAAGTCTCACACATGAGTTCTGCAATTTTTGAAGTCTCATTTTGTCAGATTTCATCAGCCCTGGTCCATAAACCACTTCTGCATAGTTTGCATGTGACAACACTAAAGCATCACATAGTATCATTTTACTTTTTTTGTTCAAAATATTTCTGTTTGAATAGATCGTTCTTAGATTCATATAACCCTGTTTTAAAATATGAGATACATGTGTAGTGAAGCGTAATGCATTATCAAGGTACAATCCCAAATTTTTGTTGTAGGAGTTTTCTTCGAATAACTATGATTTAGATTTATTCACAGTAAGGCAGTATTTATTTGATACGGTTATGAGAGTATTCAAATCATGATTCATTTGGTCAAGTGCCAAGTTGTAGGAGTTTTCTTCGAAATTTAAATACATCTGCGTGTCATCAGCATAACAGTGCATTGAAGCGTAACGTAAGGACTTTGAGAATTGTGAAGTGTAGAGAACAAAAAGAAGGGGGCCCAAAATTGATCCCTGGGGAACTGTTGTTTGGCAATCTACATTTAATTTTAATTTCAAGATGAAACAAGGTATTCCACCTCTTCCCTTAGAGGATAAAGGAAAAATAATGACTGCACCTGCCAGACCACCTGGCCCCTATGCTCACAAAGTAACATCTCTTGATACCAAAGAACCTAAAAAAGCGTGGACTGAAGATTCAAGGATATCAGATGAGTAAGTATCCTGTCAAATTAACCAACTTCTTTCAGCTATATATTCACTTTCTCAATTAAATTCTATTGGTTTTCGGCTTATGTTACAGTAGTTGCCTTTCAATCAGGCGAGAAGTTTGGATGCGCACAACACCGATTTCATATGGTTAACGCCCATTCCGCTGTAGATAGCGGCGTGTATGTTAGTTTGATTTGTGCTCAAATAACATACCCGCCTTAGGTCATAAAAAAAGGCACAAAAAGCCCAAGAGGCTGAGGTGCAGCTGGTGACGAGACCAGCATCCGAGGGGAAAAAATGGTCATAAAAACGAAACAATAGAATCAACCGGGTCTAATGACAGCTTGCGCCGACTTTCGCCAGTATAAATAAATATTACTGTAGCAGTTGAAAATATGCCATTTTATTTTTTTAACAGCATATCCAGACTATTTCTCAATCAAATTCGAATGGTTTTCGGCTATATGGTAGCAGTTATAAACCATTTCAACAGCATACACCAGGCATATAGGGTATGCCATATAAAAATCCAAGTGCCAATATCTTCGGAATGATTAGAAATATCAATATTTCGCTAAAATGATGATAATTGAAATGTTAGATCTGTTTGCTGTTTTGTGGATGAAGTGAAAAATATAAGAATTCACTGCAAACAAATAGAAAATTGAGAAAATCAAGGTAAAAGGATGGGACATCACAGAGGTTTTACAAATATTTTCCAAAAGAACGAAGGCAGACACCAATATCCACAGCAATTTTTGCAATTGAAACTACAAAAAAAAACAAATGATTAAAAGAAAGTCTGGCCCAAGAAGTCTTGAAATTGGTGGCCCATTGGACTTTGTTTGTCCTTTTAATGAAATTGATAAGATCTACTAATAGAATACAAATGAAATGAGTCTTTCTTACAGCCAACATCATTACGTCCAATTCAACTCTGTTCTGGATAGATCCTTTTCTATGTGACAACAGAATCCCTACAGATGTTATAACATTTGAATCCCCTTCTTTTTTGAACACTTAGATAAGTTCGTAAATATGTATCTCATTTTTCAGCGATGGAGGTTTCTTAGAGAGAACTCTAGAAGGCCCATTTTCACCTGGCATAGCTGGTAGAGTGATGAGTTATGCTGATGAAGAACAGCCATCCCCCACTTCGAATGGTGTTTATGATACTCCTCCGTATAGTGTCAGCCACTCCCCAACATCCCAAATCATAGATGATGGCTTAGTAACAATCACACTACATCCTGATGAAGATGGAAAATATGGATTCAATGTAAAAGGTTACCATTCCTGAATCTTGTTAGACTTATATGATATTTTTTTTTGTATCAGGCGGAACTGAAACAGATGTACCCATATCAGTATCTAGAGTAGCTCCCAACACACCAGCAGATAAGTGTACCCCCAGACTGTCCGAAGGGGATCAGGTGATGCAAATTAATGGCCATGATGTTTCCCATGCTCTCCATCAAGATGTTGTAAGACTCATTCAAGAAGCTAGAGCTACAAACTCAGGTATATATTCACATAATTTCTGTATATTGGACTCTTTCAACGCCTCAATGCATTTAAAATTGCTTTCAAAAAGATATATTTGTAAATTTATTGTCTAGTTTAAATTATTGTTCATGCCCTCTTTCTATATATTAGCAATTATCTACATTTATTTTTTTTTCATATAAGTTGGCTTGTCCGTAAATAAATTAATAATATTTGTTAGTACACTCTTTTGGCAGTTATTTCAAATGAAAAATTTAATTAGATTTTTTCCCTGAACGTTCTTTGGAAAAATAAAAATGTCAGTTATCTATTCAAAAAATGGAACTTGGTAAATTTTCCTCAATATGTTACTGCATTCTGGTGTTCTGGATTCAAAAATTAAAAAAAAATGTCATGGAGGTACCATATGACAATGATAATTAAAAATTACTAATGTAAAATATACTTCCTTTGATGGCATTTGGGGAATGTCTTCTGTTCTGTTTCTCAAATCAAAGTTTATCATAGAATTCGGAATATAAATTTTTCTGGATCTGACACACAGCAAAGGTTCAAGAGATGTTAATGTTTTCTTTTCCCAGTAAAGGCCTCCTTTTTGAACATGACTGACGTTAAATATTGTTTTTGTAACTAAGTTATTGATTATATATGTATATATATATATATATATCCTTTTTTTATCAAATTTGTCGAAATTTTTGGAACCGCTGTCTGTCTAACCAAACTTAAGCGGTAAGTAAACACTGGCAATTGCCGGATGCAATAAACATTTAAATATGTGTTGGTTGAGAAATGTACAAAAATAGTCTAAGAATCCTTATTAACATTCGTTGCAGGTTACTGGCGATAAGTATTCAAATTCAAAATAAGGTCAATTTTACTCTAATGAAAAGAAACGAACCTATGTCCTATATCCAAACTGGTAGATGAAGTCAGAACCACACACAGCGCACCACAATTATAAAAAAATCATTTCGTACACAGTTTTTTTTTAAGCAAGTCGATGACCGGACAAGACACAGGTATGGTAACAGTTGACACTGCAAACTTCATTCCATGGAGGTCATTAGGCAGGACATAATCATCATAAGAAAATACCTAATTTCGAAGTTATAATTAAATATGATATTCAAAAAACCATAATTAAATTATAATCAAAATCGAAACACAACTGTTATTGAAATATCAAATGTCGTCAGTTCACTGAAGTTTGTTCTTCCTATCAAACACCAAACTGTTCCGTGCGTTTTTTAACTTTCCATTTTGTTTAAATCGTTGTTACAATCAAATGAATAAGGAGATATTTTTCATCAAATTTCTCAAATAGTGTAATGAACAGGGCAGGGGAAGGTGTGTGGTATCCTTCCGAGGCATCGAGCATGACCTAACAAGTACGGATCGGTGTCTGTGTTTCATGCCCCAGTGTAGCTCTGGTGCTACTTATACAGCCAAAATAAAAGCAGTTAATACTGGTCAAGAAAATACAGCTGTTGGAGGTTAAGTACAAAATAAACTGGCCAAAGATGTGTCATTGTATGTTGTGAAAATAGAAAAATATTAGACGACAGTTTTATGTGCGATAAACCCATTAATTCGTATGTGTATGGTGTTTTCTTTAAAAAAATGTGTGAGTGTTTTTAATAGCCAAAGATAGCACTAAAAATTATATTCGTTCATCCTCTTAAAGTATTTGAGAGGGCCGTGTTTGGCTTCGGATTCTAGTTCGGGAGACAAATGGCATATTATTCTCAATTTACCCAAAATTGAACTCATTCATATGGATTGAGAAATAAATAATAATACCGAGAAACCGAGCTGTCCGGACATTAACATTATGGGGTTGAATGTGATACTATGAGGTTGAAAGTTATCGTCGGGTAATCCAGCAGTAATCGAACAAACACCGAAGTTTTGGTGGGTAAAGTTGAACCATTTTCAATTGCAGAAGTTGTTTCTATATTTTCTATATACTCGCCAAACGAAAGATCAACGTGGGTTTGAGTGACAGCCGTCTAGTTCTACAGCTACCAATCAAGCGGACCGCAAGCCAATGATAATGCTTGTAGGTGTGTCGATATGTTGAGGACCAAGAAAACTAGTAAATCACGAGTTATATATTTGTTTCAACAGGTCTGAATAAATAAAAGTATCTGGTCTGGGTGTACGCCGATCGAAATAGGTTTTAAAATATTATATAGTTCTGTTGTGTATTGTTGGAAAATATGGCTTTTTTCCGACCATGGGAAAATGAAATTGCACAAAGTAGTAATGAAATTGCACAGATGAGTGGGAATAATATTAGATATGAATTTGACAACAAACCCCAAAACTGAGTAAAGAGGTTGTAGAAAACGTAATAAAAGTTATGACGGGAGACAATCAAGAGATTTGCAAAAAATGTGTTGAACATGTTATTAAAAAGGAAGAGTTTGTGGTTTTACCCTCTGTCCAACCCATTATAATACAACCAAATAATGATTCTAGTTCAGACGAGTCTGACTGTCGTGATGATTGCTTATAAACAACCTTTGAAATTAAAAGGTTTAGAATTTTATTGGTTCCTGTATTTTATAAGTGTAAGTACCTAGAATATTTAGTTTTGTTGTTTTGCAAAGGATTAATTTGTGTTTATGATTTTTGCTTTGAAATTTCGTTTTTCAGAAAAAAATCGAATGGGGTACAAAAAGGACTCAGTTCACGACTGGTACCCTGTTTAGGTTATATTTTACTTTGCGTTTTCTTATTTAATATTTACTTGTACCAACTTAACGAACTTATATAATAAAAAAAAATTAAGGATGCTATTAGATTGGAAGGATGAAATTTTAGATGAATAGGTTTTTGATAGGTACTGTGGATTTTTTAAAGTATCTCATTTTGAAGAAAATTGCGCTTGATCTGGTTTTGCATAACGTCTTCCAATTTATGATGATCTGAATGCCTATTGACACGTTCGCTGCTCATGGAATATTAGAGAGGATCCCTGGTGCTGCATACCTTTACGTCGTGAGCACTGAGATTTATTTTTTATGTGAAGCATTCAATAAAGCCTAGTTGTCATAAAATTTCTTTATTTTTTCATTATTCACAACAAATGGAATATTTTTCAGCATTGGAGGGTTTTCCACCCAATGTATATCATTCTACTGCACAATTGGTTCGTTAGCAGAAGGTTCAGAGTCACATTGATTGCCGTCATTTTCCTCAGCGTTTTCTTCTTCTTTGCACCACTCCATTCATTACCAGAGTATTGGTAAGGTCCTCTTCAGATTCGGAAAAAAGCTTATGTAAGCATTTTGCCTTCAATTAATCGTTTCATGTCTCTGATTTTTGTTTTTTTTATCCCGATTGGCCAGGAGCCGTAACATCTGCCATTGTGGGATCCTCAGACAATGAAATTCAGAATCACGCTTGAACTTGAATAATTCCAACCTCTTTGAAAGTGCTCCTACGTCGGCAAAAGCTCAACTGCAGTACTCAGCCTTTTGCATGCGATATAATGAAATATTTCTTCCTCCGATACATATGCGGCATGCGCACTCCCATACAAATGCTCATGTCGACACAATATCGGCATGGGCAGCGAACGTGTTGATACATACTTCCTCGCTTATGGCATTTTTTTTTATTTCAAAGTATTTTTAAAAATATTTAAATAAAATTTGTTATTTCCGCCTATGCTGCTCAAAGGTTACTGCCTCAAGACCACGAAACTTGTTTTTTATGCTTCTGCAATTGTAAATGGTTTAACTATAATATATTTTCTTTCTGGCTTATTAAAGACTTATCGTAAATATTTCAAAAGGAAAATATCAACTCAGGAAGTTAGTTTACACACTATATATATATATTATATATAAATATATTTATATATATATATATATAAATATATTTATATATATATAGTGTAGGTATTTGTAGAATTAAGTCTTGCTTGAGATTAGATATTTTTAGGAAGTGATGTTCCAGAGTTGTCTGAAAAGAAAATATTTACATTGATAAGATCATTTAATGATATCACATGTATTTTTTTACTTTCCCTTCAGGTAAATTGGTCCTTCTGGTAAGACCAAACGTTTTGTATCAAGGACTGGAAGATTTTGAGGAGCCCCCATATCAGTATGTACCTGTTGGGGATCTTGAACCTGGTTCTCCTGGTAATGCATTGCATCAGAGCATGCTCCTGTTGGCTGATGGATTAGCTAGTGGGGCTTTGATAGCACGTTATGAAATGCTATACAGGAAACATCCCGATCTCACTTGTGATGAATCAAGTAAACCGCAAAATGTCAACAAGAATAGATATAGAGATATATTGCCATGTAAGTATTAAATAATTTGGAAGACAAATTTCGATTACATTCTATTCCTTATATTTCACACTCTCATAGAATGGAATCAATTGTTCTTCCACATATCAGTCAAACATTACAGAAATTGGCGAATTTTATTTGAAGGAATAAAATTCAATTCAGAAACGGAATGTGGGTTATTAGAATTTATGTAACTTCAGTTACTTGCAAATTACTTTTACAAAATATATCATCAGTTGGCAACATAACACTTCATATTAGCATCAAGTATGAACACTAACTGAATGAGTGTTAACAAACAATAATACCTTATTAACACTCATTTGGCGTCAAATTAACACACACACTTCAGGAGACACACACCACAATGTGAACACTTTGATTAACAGAGGTAGTTCAGTTTTTTTTTCTCTTTATTTTCTGTTACTAAAGCAACTTTTGCACCACAAATCATAATTAGAGGTAACAACTTTTTATCTATTGTAATAATCAGTTTTTGTGTCCTAGCATCATTCCTTATCCTATTGGTTTTCATCTCTTCAGTAGTCATATCTTCTAGTTTGCCTTCTCTTCTCAAAATTTCTTATAATTCTGAAGATTTACAGAACATTTTCATTTAGAAATTCCAAACCTGCAATGTTTCTATATTTTTCATCTTTTCAGTGTTTATAACTTCTTCCTTTGCAGACACCATATTTTACTTTTTTACGGTTATGTTTTTATGCTCATTTTTTCATACAAAAAATTAAAAAACAATTGAATACATTACTATCTCCTCAACTACCATAAAAATACAACTACCTAACAATTCAGCCACCAATTCTAATTATAACTTGCAGAATTGTAACCTGAAACTTTACAGAATCCTAACAGTAACCATGCAACAGAAAGAAGAAAAAAACACCAGTCAAACCCTTTTAAAATATATTATCAGAATATGGGAGGACTGAGTACAAAACTTGCAGAATTACAAAAGGTAGTGTCATGTTCAGTTTATGATGTGATTATTATAATCAAAACCTAGCTGCATGAATATATTGGTGATAGAGAAGTTTAGAAACTTCCCAATTCATAGAAGGGACTGAAGTGAACTATCGAGCAGGTGGGGTACTAATTGTCATCCGCTCAAACATATATAAACATGTAGCTTCTCTTAATAGCAATGTTGAGCTATTGTTTGTATTCTGCAAGCACTATGATCGGGATTTAATTATAAGGACTAATCTAGCTATCTAATTAGCTTGTAATCCGATCACTTACTATTTATATCACAGGCTTTGAGGGAAAAATGCGATGACAGACGGACACATGAATGATCTTACAAAGTCCTGTTTGAGGTACAGAATTCAAATTCTCCAATCACTGAAATTGCAGTTTTTAAAATGCCAAATTGGACTTGCTAAAAAAAGCATTGATTCAGTGCAATAATTTAAGCCCAAAATAAATGGCATAGAGAAAACAGTGATCAAATACTTACTTGAAAAAAATAATTAATTATTGCATATTGCATTTCAATTGTTTTAAAAGCTTCACTACAACCAAAAAAATCATATTAAATCTGAAGAACTTGATAATGATTCTTCAGATTTAATATGATTTTTTTGGTTGTAGTGAAGCTTTTAAAACAATTGAAATGCAATATTCAATAATTAATTATTTTTTTCAAGTAATAGAATATAACACAAAACAACAAATTTGACCAATACCATGCTTTTTTAATCATATAATACTCCACAGTTCAACTAAACATAATACAGCTAAGGCTCATATGCAAAATATTTCTCTTCACTCTAGAAGAATTTTTTCACGCGAAGTCTTTATTATTATTTCCATCAGCTAAAGGCTGCCCACCTTCAACGAGTTTTTTTCAAATCGTCCTTGGTAAAGAGATGAAAAACCTCTGAGGTTATCATCAACAATTTGTGTTGGATAACTTAAACAAGCAGAACCATTCAAAGGTTTATTGACTTGAAAAATACACTGCTCTATTCGATGAAACCAAAAAATACTCACATTGTTTCTCAACTAACAAAAAGTTGTCAACTCCTAACCGCAATCTTCTACTTCTTCTTCATGATACTGGTGCTAGGCAACATCCAGTCAAAGCATAGATAGGTTAGAGTAAGAACTAGAGTTGTCGGGGAAAACACAATAATTCTAACAATTTTTGCGAATTGCAGTGCTCTAACAGAGTACAAGAAATTTCCAGTTAATTTTTTGATGGAGGCATAGTAAAAATATTGTTGTAGGTTCCTTGAAATACATTGTTTGCAAAGTACTAAAAAATTCTTAGGAATTGACTTGAAAAACACCAAATTGGACCAGATCTATTATACCCCATGAAAGTATTGTTATATTGATTCTTTTTCTCATAAAGGTAGCTTCAGAACGACTTTTCAGTCATTAAGAATGTATTTATTGTTTTCTTGTTACCATATACTTCGCCATACATGTACCTTAGTCGGTATACTGAATTATAAACAGATACAGGATCTTTCCCCAATTATATAACCATAAGTAGAAATGCATGGGAGCAGCAAGTTGGCTGATTTTCTAAGCTTGTCCTACTTGTACAGCAATCGCCTGTGAGTTATAAATACATTATTTTATATGTGTAGCGCTCATATGAAACTTAATAAAAAAAAACATGTCTACTAAGTACTGCAGACAGCTCTCGGTGATGTTTGTATGGTGACATCATCCTTGTCGAGTTTGTATCATACTGAAGGAATCTATATACAGAGTGGGTTGAGAGCCTGTACAAAATTTGATTATGATTGGATCTGTAAAAAAGTTGTCCATTTGTCAGATACTTCATCAGAACTAGAGGTACAAAATATTGACACATGTAACTTTTTCCAGATGATTCTACCAGGGTTGTGCTAAAAGCTGCTGCAAGTGGTGATTACATTAATGGCAATTTCGTAAACATGTTGGTTCCAAACAGTGAGATAGCCAATAGGTATATTGCAACTCAAGGTCCACTATCTTCCACTACAGAAGACTTCTGGCAGATGATTTTGGAGGAAGATTGCAATCTTATTGTAATGCTCACAACGATAGTTGAGAGAGGTCGGACTAAATGCCACAAATATTGGCCCAATGTTGGTGAAGTTCTGACGATGCAGAATGCAGTGGTCAAATCTGTCAGTGAAGAAACTGATCCATCTGAAAGTTTCGTATTCAGAGATTTTGTTGTAAATGATATCAAGGTATGTATTATAATAATGTCACAGCAATATCATAGATCAGTCCCCGAGCTAATTGGTTAGTGTAAAATGAATTATATAACAATTATATCATATTTCTGGGAAATATTGGGCAGGAATTGCAGAGAATTTACAAAAATATTTTTTTTCCTTTTATCATCTTGCAAACAGTTCTTCAGTTGTAGCATCTCAATTTTCGTCAATAACGCAGGGTTATAAACAGTTTATAAAAAAAAAAAATTGTGAGTCCTATAAAGATATGCCCTGTTATTTCAAAGGTAAGATAAAAGAAAAAATGAGTAGCTAAACTTCAATTAAAAAAATTCTTGAATTCAAGGGTTCAGTGTAACACACATGCAAACAAAGCTAGTATAGAATGTTATCAACTAGAAAGTTGAAATTTATATTTTCAATAAAGTAGTAATGTTTTTAAAAGACACTAGGGTCAATGTGTAAATAAAGCAGAACATACTTATTCCCATCGGTGATGGTATGAATGATGAGTGGCAATTCGATGTGTATAAAACTAGCTTGGTAGGGAGACATCAGGTGATTCAGTTGTATTGTTTCATTTCTTTACTTTTCTGTCCAATTCTGTTTCATCTCAAGTCTCTATCTTTTTGAATTCATTCTCTGTTATCTCTACAAATGAGCTGCAATGTCTTAACTGACTGACTGACCTAACAGCGAAGCCAACGAAGAATTGTTTGAAATTCAGTCTAAAAAAAGATAAATTATAAAATTTTCAAATTGGTAGAGCATAATATTTGGATAATGCACAGCCTCGGTATTTGAAAGACTAACCCGTACTAATAAGGTATACATTATATGGGGGAGATACTCAAGCTATGAAGACCTCAATGTACCGTGATGCTACATTGCCATGGATTCTACCACAAAAAAGAAAACTGTCATGTTGAACACGTCATCAGCTCCATATGCAGTGGAAACTAGCAAGAAATTGACTGCCAAAAGATATTACTTGATACGGGAACTGTGTGAAAAATAACACAGGCCAACGAAAAAAATATTTGTAAAAACTTTTTGAACCAATTTACCTAAATCTTATTTATTTTTGGGTGCTGAAACCGTATTTCATATCAGTTTCTTTGTATCACCAACTATTCTCTTCCAATAAGCAAAGGGATCGTCTTTCTGTTTCTTTTCACCAGATAGTTTTTCTGCCTTTTGACTGTCATATTTGTTCTGGTAAGATTTGTGATATTTTGCTGCATGGGCTACTAGTGTTTGTGAAAGACCCCTTCCATCGTCCAACTGATCCAAATTTCTTATAGCACTTGAAAGCTCACCGTGTTCAGCAAAAATTGCAAGATTCTTCGCCATTGTTAAATAACCTTCATACTTCCGAATGATTAAGCGCTCTTTTGAATGCTTCTGGCATAACAAACACAGGTCCCAAACAATCGGAGCCACCAAGGTCAGTCGTAGCATCGACCAATTCATGCTTCCTCTTCATTGACATGATTGGGTAATTTAGGTCTTTCTATGAGGTAGATGAAAGCAATATCTCTTTACATGGTGAAGTTCCTCACACAACGTCTGCCTGAAAAATAAACACACCTTTAATATTACTGAATGGACTCTTATTTATTTAATCCATTTTATTTATTATTACATTTTTGAAGTTGCCCCCAAAAATTTTAATTTTGAGGGGAGCTACGATTTAAAAAAATACCCCCTAAAAAGCTAGAATTTATTTACATATACATCAATATTACAATAATAACATTTGCTAGAGCAAACAGTTATAAAGCTGCTTTATTACTTTTCAGAACTCATATGAATTACATTGTTGCCATAACGACTCGCTGTGCAACGCTACATTGTTTTTGCAAATTTTCAGCAACTGTTTGTGATGAAATAGAATTCATATATACTGTCAAAAGGCAATTTTCTGACTAACAAAAAAGTATGGAACATGTTTTTAGCTACTTGTAACTGATTCCAAGTTATTCAGCAAAATATTTCGAAAAAATCAAAATAAAAAACAAAATTTTCAATAAAGTTGCAAATATTTCTTGTATTATGATCCTAAACAATGATGTCAAATATACTTTTGAAAAGCGCTTCTTCTCCTGATTGATAATCACTAACAATATAAGTTAATATCAAAATAAAAACCCGAGTTGTATAGGGAAATGTAGAAGCGTGTCACAAAACTTTGGCGGCGATATTTATTTATTTATTTATTTATTATACACGGGTTTTCCCCTTTTTACATATGAAATATAATATAGATACATAATTATACTAAATATAAACCAAAAATGAAAAATTATAGTAGTACTACAGTAATAGACGGACACTATACTACCAATCTTTTTAAATTGGCTTTGAATGAATTTGATGTTATTCCAGTAAATTCCAAACCTCTATTGCAATATTCATTACCTAATCTAACAAAACGTGACAACGTACTATGATAGCTTAGGAGAGTAGTCAAGTCAGCAAGTTACAGTAGGTCTGTTTGGAACTCTAAAATAAATCAAATGGAGCAATGAAGGACAATCTATCTCCCCTGATAGTATCTTATGGAGAGTAGTCAAGTCAGATCTTATTCTACTACTTTCCAAGCTGGTAATATTCAAATTTAGCATAACTTGCATATAATCGTATTCACCTTGTTGCAGATTCATTTTAAATGCCATACACCTTAGAAATTTTCTATGCACTCTTTCTATTTGATCGATGTGAGTTTGATAATATGGTGACCACACTGGTGAGGCGTATTGAATAACCGAATATACCAATGATAGATATAACGTTCTAAAGGCCATAACAGATAGTTTTTTAGTATTTCTAGAAATGAAACCTAATAATTGAAAAGATTTACTGACTATGCAGTCAATATGATGTGTAAAATTTAATTGATGGTCAAATATAACTCCTAAATCGCGAATTTCAAAAACCCGTTTAAGGCTGTTTTCAATTTGATAATCGAATTGAATAGGATTATTGGACCTAGAAAATGAAATACAATAGCACTTGTCAACATTGAGTGACATCCCATTATTTTGTGACCAATTGATCAATGCGTTCAAATCAGATTGAAGGTTTTCACAGTCCATGTCGGAGTTGATTGGCATATAAATTTTGAGGTCAGTCGTGAAGAAGGTATTTACAGTGGCAAAATTAAGGGCAATATCATTAATGAAAATATTGAAGAGAAGTGGACCCAGATGTGATCCCTGCGGGACACCAGATGTAACATGAATATCACTGGAAATGTGGTTTTGAATTTTTACCAACTGTTTTCTATCAGTTAAATAGCTATTTAACCAACATGTTAACCATGTTGGAAAACCTGTTTCTTGAAGTTTATTAATCAACAAACCGTGGTTGACCCTATCAAAGGCCTTACTAAAATCAGTATAAATTGTATCAATTTGAAGACCTTTTTCTAGGGCTCTGACAATATCTTGTTGATATACTAATAAATTTGATGTTGTTGATCTACCTGTAGCAAATCCATGTTGATTTTCATTCAGCAAATTTTTGCAATGCCACGAAAGGTAGTGCACAAGTAAAAATTCAAAAAGTTTTGGAATGGCTGAAAGTTTTTTTTATGTCATCCTTTTTGCCACTTTTGAAAATGGGGGTGACATAACTATTCTTCCATTGGCAGGGAAATATTCCAAGCTTCAATGATAAATTGAATATTTTACACAATGGCGTAGTTAGTGAATAAACACATCTTTTAAGGAAATAAGCAGGGATCCCGTCTGGCCCACAACTCAAGTTATCTTTTAATGAATTCAACCCATCGAATACTTCCTCAATGCTGAATGTTATGAATGGAATATCAACTGCTGATGCCTCTGATTCGTTCATGATAGCATCTAAACCCAATCCTTCTCTAACATAAACCTCTGAAAATTTTCGGCAAAAAGATCGACAATATTTTTCCCTGTATCAGCTATTTGATCATTAAGATGCATATTATTTGGAAATCCATGATTTTTTCTCAATGAGTTTATATAATTCCAAAAATATTTTGAATTACTGATTATTTGGTCATCAATATTTGCTGTATAAGTATCATGACAAAATTTCATAAGATCTTTGCATTGAGATCTCAGATTGGAAAATATTAGATAATCTTGATCTGAACGAGTTGATTTATAATTTGCGTGAGCCTTCTTTTTTTCAGTTATAAGTACTTTCAGCTCTTTGGTATACCATTTTGGATAAGTTGTTGGTTTACTTTTCTTCCTAGGAATAAAGATTGCAAAAGAGTTGCCAATAATTTGGTAAAATTTCTCAACCATAGTATGAATATCTAGGTTATTGAATAGAAGTCTCCAGTTTATTGGTGCTAAATAATTATTTAAACCTACATAGTCTGCATTCTTAAAATCATAGTAAAACTCTTCAAATAGAAGTGGTTTAAATTTAACTAATAGTTCCAATTCGGCAGTAATGGCTTTATGATGGAAGTTATTAGGTAACAGTAGGTCAGTGGCCTCCTGAACCTGAACAAAAACATTTTGTGAAAAAACTAGATCTAGATATACATTATGATTATTAGGAATGAAATTGAGTTGTTTAAAATTAAGAAAAGAAAAATGATCACATATAACATGGGCTGGATATCCTTGAGGGCAACGACGCTAAGTCCATGTTCCTCGAAGATACCCAGTAGCCAATGGTAAATTATAATCACCAAAGAGATAACATTGAGATGCCCTGAATTTCTCTAATATTTGTTCGACAGAAGTACAATGATCTATATAAATATCGGAATTTGAACCTGGCGGTATGTAGGTAGCTCCAAAAATCATATTAGCACTTGTAATCTTTAAAAGAATGAATAAATGTTCGACATTTGGACTAATTTCATCCAGTATTTTCACGTTCAGCTCTTTTTTGAAGCACATCATCACACCACCACCTCGAGACTTGTTACTTGTGTTCACATTTCGATCAGTTCTAAAAATATTATAGTTGATTAAACCAAATTCTGCATCATAGTAGGAGCTCGTTAGCCATGTTTCAGTTACTATAATAACATCATAATTGCAGCACAGGACAGAGTTTTTAAATTCATCAAGTCTAGTTCTTAAACCTCCGACATTTTGATAATATATTTTTAACATTATGGTAAGAGTCATATCTTAGTTTTTGATTCTTCAATTACAGGAATGCCTTTTCTATATTTGATAGTGAGATTTTGCTCACCTCGATCTCGACGTTGTTTTAGCTCATCTTGAACTTTTTTCATTTGTTCTTGCTGTAATTTGGTTTTGTCTGAAGCAATTCTGAATTTTGTGTTGAGCAATCTATTTTTGAGTCTAAGAGCATAACCAACTGCATTCGAGTTTGATAAAATCATCTTGATAGGCCTGGGTTTATTACCTTGTCGACCTATGCGGATCACTTTAGTTAGATCGTTGCTCTCAACCCCAATAGATTCAAGAACTTGAATGGCAATTTTTTTGTCGTCAGCTATTTTGGCTTCTAGACTTTCTGACTTCGATTCTTCAACATTGAACAGCATCAGATTATTCGAGCGAATTGCACGTTCATGAACCTCAGTAAGTATATTTTCCATGCCAGCACCATTAATGGATTTCAAATCATTCATTTCCCGTTTCAGCAAACTAAGTTCCTCACAATGTTTCTTCTTCGTATCCTTGACTTCTTGTTTCAGAAGACTTATATCATTTTCCAATACTGATAATTTGGTTAGGAGATGGGGTACTTTTTTAAAAGATGATTTACATTCCTCGCAAAAAAAGAATATTACTCGCCTCTGCACTACTATAGCCTTTATCTCGCTTGGGCACAATTGATTACGTCATCAACACCGCTAGAGGGCCAGGAAAATTTGTGTCCCGGGCTTTTAAGACTCCTCTACCCATGAACTATCTGAATTTAAAGGGGAGCATTGCTTGGCAGATGTCAAATCAATTGAAATTCCGTACTAAAATACCCCGCACGTCACTATACTTGTTTCTAATCTGAATCACTTTGTTTGAATTACTTTTTTTTTTTTTTTTTATGTTCTGGTTCCCACGAAAAGGGATATCCTGTAATGTTCAGAGAACATCGTGGGAACCAAGGGAAAGAAGGTGGGAGTTGGTGTTCTTCTTAAATTTCTGGAGGTTGTATGCCTCGGGGAACACCTCCCTAGGCAATGAGTTCCAAAGCCTCGCTGTTCGTTGGATGAACGAGTCCTTGGAAAATGATGTTCTGCAGGTCTCCAAAGTGACCACGAAGGGGTGTGATGACTGAACTTGACGGGTTAATCTCGAAGAGACTGCCAAAGCAGGAACGATTGTTGATATTTCAGAAGAGCATAGCCCATGAAAATATCTATAAAATAGAGACAAATCGCCAACTTTTCTACGGTGTTCCAGACAAGTGAGCGAGTTTGTAAGCGAGGCATCACCGACGAGACAAATTGCCCTTTTTGGACAGAATCCAATAGCCTCAGGATATGTTTAGGTGCAGCTCCAAATATGGGAACAGTATTCCAGGACAGGTCGGATCTGTGCCTTATAGATCATAAGCAGCTGAGTGGGGTGAAATAGCTCTTGGCACGAAACAAAAAACCAAGTTTTTGGGATGCACTTTTGGCAATGGACCTCACGTGATTTTCCCAGGAAAGGTTATTGCTGATAGTAATACCAAGCATCGATATGGATGACTTCAGTGGTATGGTTACTCCTGACAAAGTTATGTTAGGCACAGTGAGATCGGCTTTTCTAGAGAAAAGACATGCTTGTGTTTTGTTTGCATTGAATTCTACCAAGTTATTAGATCCCCATTCGAGAATTGTTGCTAAGTCCATATCTATATTATTAACATTTCTTCCTCGTTCATTTCTGGTTTCACGGGCTGATATAGGGGCCCTGGAAGAGAAAGCGGTATGGAGGGTACTATCATCGGCAAAGCTGTGTACTGGACATGAAGTTGCTTTCAACAGGTCGTTGATGTGAAGTAGAAATAGTGTTGGTGCGAGAATAGATCCTTGCGGAACACCAGCATTTATGAGTAGAGTGTCAGATGAAACTCCATCGACCACTACATGGAGAGACCTGTTTGAGAGAAAACTAGCAAGCAGAGAACACAGCTGAGGGGGCAAGCCATTAGACGGATGCTTGGCGAGGAGTCCCTGGTGCCAAACTCGATCAAACGCCTTGGAGATATCTAATGCCACAGCTAAAGTTTCTCCATACTTTTCAATAGATAGCTGCCATATATGTGAGGACGTGCAGCAGGTCACCAGTTGATCTCTGATGGCGGAAGCCATATTGCCTATCGTTGACAATTCCTGAGTCTTCCAGATATTTCATGAGCTCGATGTTGATGGCTTTTTCCATGACCTTTGAAATAATAGATAGCAGTGCGATAGGTCTGTAGTTGCTAGGTAGGGCCTTTTTGCCTTTTTTAGGGACTGGCTGTACTCTTGCAATTTTCCAATTGGACGGAAATACCCCACTCACTCGCACTCCCAGCGTTTGTAGTAGTAGTGGTATACTTTATTTTAGGAATCCTAATATACAATATATAGTTATAAACATAAATATATAGATAGTTATAAACATAAACATATAGTTAAGCGTAAACATATAAATAATTTATATAAATAAATATATATATATATTTTTTTTTCACAATACATCAATCATGTATTATGATTTTATATAATCTAGTAATAACTTTTTGAATACTTTTAAGGAACTTACATTTTTGATCTCATCAGGTATCTTATTAAAGCTATCTAGGCCTTTAAAGAACAATGAATTCATTCCACTCTTGTAGTTGGTTCGGGATATATAAAATGTATTACATGTTCTTGTATTGTATGAATGAAGATCATTATTTTTGACTAAATATCTGCTAAGATAGGTTGGTTGTATCCCACTTGTAATTTTGAAAATAAAAATCATGCTCAAGTAATATAGTCTATTTTGTACTGGCTGCCATTGTAGGGTATTCAACATAAATTCAATAGGGTTACATCTTAAAATAATTCTCATTCCTCTATTTTGTAATTTCTGCAATTGTCCCATTTGATTTTGGTAGAATAGATACATCAGTGTAGCACAGTAGTCAAAGTGAGGTCTTATTATGCAATTGTAACATGTTAATCCAGCAAAAGTTGATAGAGATTTTGCGATTCTGGAGAAAAAATACATTTTCTCACATATCTTTCTGATGGTATATTTGGCATGCTTATTTAAAGTTAACTGATGGTCTATTATAAATCCTAGATACTTAATTTCATTTACAATTGTGAACTGGCTATTACATATGCTGATATCAATTGAGTTAATATCAATCATTCTTTGGTTCGAATTTGATGCAACAATCATTGCCTTAAGATTTATTGATATTCAGTTTGAGTTTATTCACCTGTAGATATATTTCGATATTTTTTTAAGATATATTGATATTTTGTACAGCTTCTTCTAAATCACAGTTTTTTGTATATACAAGGGTATCATCTGCAAATAGATTTAAATGGTGCAAACCAGGTACATATTTTATATCATTTAGATGAATGATGGAAAGTAATGGTCCCAAAACACTGCCTTGTGGTAAGCCTATCTCGTTTATAATTTGCTCTGACATTATGTCACAGATTTTAGTTAGTTCTTTGGCTCCTATGCTCAAGATAGCTATCTAACCAGTTTAAAGCTTTTCCATTTACACCATAGTACTTCAGCTTATTGATTAAAGTTTTCCTGTTGATTGTTTCAAAGGCACGTTTGAAATCTAGAAATACCGCAACAATGTATTCTTTTTTATCAATACTTTTTTTCCACTCTGTGACTGTGAGCTGTAACGCTGTTTCGCATGAGTGATTTTTGCGAAAACCTGACTGATTATCAATGAACAAATTATTTTCATTAAAGTACGTAACTAGTTGTTCATGTTGCAGTACTTTTTCAAGGGTCGGGAGACTATTAATTGGGCGGAAATTACTTGCATCATTTGTACGATTTATTTTCGGTATAGGAGTGACTGTATTATACAGACTGTATTATACAGAGGTATTATACAGAGGTCATTAGCACCTAGAAAATTATCGGCTTCTCGATTCCTGGGAAACTCTCGATATTTCTATGTTTTGGAAAGCTCGTCCTGTCGTCAGCCACCCTACATGTGATATTCATTTTGCTTTTGTTGCTGAAATAGTGAGATTAGTTAGGGTAGACCTAGGATGATAGGTTCATGTTTAATTTCTTAGGTTTTTTAGACTTAGAATATGGATTTGTTCTCTTTTCTTCTTATAACAATGATAAGTGTAATTCATATTATCCAGTAAATGGGTTCAACTGTTGGGCAATAAAGCTATTATAATTACATTCTTGGGAATCTCACCCCGCATTGGATAGACACAAAACAACATGCAGTGGTGCACTGTATTTGTTTGCGTAACAGTATTCTAGATTTAAAAAAAATACTCAAACATTTTTTCACAAATCATTTTACAAATTATTCACCCAAAATATTCCAAAACTAAAATAATATAGATATTTTTATAAGAAATATACTTCCTTTCATGATTCAGGAACCAATCTCTACCCTTTCTCAAAAAGAACCCGCACCAAATACATGAGAAAATGGCTCTCGGCCAATATTGAATTTTTTTTGGGTACAACTAGAAGTCACATGTGCAAGTTTAAATTAGTTTCTATGTCTAGTTTCAGAGATATGAATTTTAGAAAATCATAAAAATGGCTATTTTACTAAAACATAATAAGGTTCACTTATCCAAAAGTATTACTTTTTTGATGATTAGTAACTAAATAATAGCATTGCTGGTTTAAAGAAAGTCAGATGACTGTCAGTCTAGTAACTTGTACTATATCCCAAAAAATTTCAAAATTGGCTGAGAGCCATTTTTCCATGTATTTGGTGTGGGGTTATTTGAATAGATTTTTTTATAAAATTATCTCTAATTCAAAATTTACCTTTCTTAATACCCCAAAAATAGAAAGGAATATTCCAATGTCTCCAAACAGTATTAGGAGGATTAATCCACATTCTGACAGAACATAGAGCTATAACACTCAAAGAGAGAAATAGCAACATTTTTCTTTTTCTATCCTGACTGGTGAGAAGTAGTTTATTGGTGTTTCACTTGTTATAAGACAAATTATTGAAATGAAAAAACAATTTGAAGATGGGATCAGTTTGACTCTGAGCAGCCCAAGCCTGCAATTTCAGCTTAGAGCCCTATACCAATTAAATAATTGTAGAGATGACTAAAAGGGATACTCGAAAAAGAAATAACAAACCTAAACCAATAAAAGTCAGCCAAATGAAGCTAAATCAATCTCAAGTCAAACTTGAAATCACAACAGAAATCCTCAATTTAAGAATATTGCAAGAAACGACAGAACAACATTCCAATCACAGCAGTATAGTAATCTGTACGATGAACCAAACCGCAAGACAACAAATGTGGAGAAGAACCTGAAGATCAAATATATAAAAGATCCAAAATTTAGCCCTATTCATATTTCTGGTCTCGGATTGAATACTGCTCTTTAATCTGGTCTCTAAGCTATAACATCTACAGTGAGCACGTAAAGGTTGGAAAAAATTCGCTAAAGTCTTTAAAGTGCCAGAAGAGATAAATCGCTCGTACACGTCAATTTTAATATTTGAACGTGCACATTTTGACATATAAATACTTTCCGTGACATCATAATTGTGCCATCGACATTTTTTTAATAGCAACCCTCTTGTTTGATAGTGTCATTTAAAACAAGATATTTTTTTTGATACAATACAATAACATTTATAGCATGGTACATGAGAAAATTGCCGAGAAGGAATCAATTGAATGTTGAAAGCACACCCTACTTATGGTAGATACAGGCTAAGAGCTGGCTGCAGAAAATCTGGCCGATTGAGTAACAGGATGTTTATAAAATGTTAGTACTCACAGCAAACAGTTTTTTTTTTATTTTCCTTTCGAAATTCAGAAATGATTTGTTTTGGGCGTCCTCCCACACCTGACAGATTTTTTTTATTTACAAGCTTTTCTTTATAAAGTATTTCCTGTTGAAAATTAGTAATCAATTTTTTAAGCACTTGCTGACATCCGATTGAGCTTAAATTAGGCAGGTGTTCATAATTCCGGTGACAATGCATTATGGAATTTTTGTTAGAGATAAAAAATGGCGGCTCCAATATGGCGCACGAGTTTTGTGATTATGGTTCGATTCTATTCAAAACTGGTATGTTTTCAAAATTCATGAATCCAAGATGGTGGCTCCAATATGGCGACGAGTTTTGGGGTTATAGTCCGATTCCAATAGAAATTGGTATGTGTCGGTTTTTGGGGTCTCAGATCATGATATTTTTTGTCAGAATTCACGAATTTAAGATGGCGGCTCCAAGATGGTGAAGACTTTTGTGATTATAGTCTGATTCCATTTAAAATAGGTTTGTAGGGGTTTTTTGGGGTCAGACATCTTGATTTCTTTGTCAAAATTCATGATGGCGGCTCCAAGAAGACGTAGTGTTTTGTTATTATGGCCCGGTTCCATTAACCTTTCCGTGACAGGGCCCAAAGAAATTCCGTAGTCGCCGGCGCGGGGTAGGAGTGCCACCCCACTCTAAAATCGTACTTATGAGCAAGAATTAAATGAATTTAAATAAATTTAGGTTAACTTTGAAAGAATATTATATTCTGAAAATTAAACATAACATAGATAACGAACATTGCATGATTTATGAAAGGTTTATAATAATTATTATAAGTTTATTTTTCACCACATTCGCCACATACATGGCACAACACTTCCTTGCGTATTTGCCTATGAATTACACAAATGAATTTTTTGCAATTTGTGCAAACGATACTTGATTTTCTATCCCGTTTTCTGGGACAGAAATTACAATGCTTACTTGTACTCGCTTGTATCTCTCCAAGTTCTTGATTTGGATTGGGTCCTGGCAAGTTTTTTTCAGTTTCCCTCAAAAACATATCAATATCTGATTTGATAGGAATGTTTTGACCTGTATTTTATACTTTTCTTTCTTGCACATTATTTTCTGCCAGCTGAATGGATAATTCTCGTAAAAAAGACCTTCTGCGGCTACGATCTTTTTTTCTCCATTCAGGATATTTTTTTGACCAGACAATATGCATTCAGAGCAGCAACGTCGATCATTTCCATAAAAATTCGTAAAGGCCATCGTCTACATGCAGGTACGCAACTATACTCGTGAGTCATTTTGTCTCCAGTATCAACAGCCCCCTTGGTCTTGTTATAATGGAGAATAATTTCGGGCTTGAAATTGGTTTCCTCATCAGACACATCATTTCCATGAATTGTGTTGACAGCAAAATTACGCTTTTATTTTTTTTAGGTACGTATGATAACGATTATCTTATTGTCACTGAAACCAAATAAACTCGAAAATTCTTCTCGTGACGGATGCGCCAAAAACTCTTTGGGAATCTCGCGTTTATTTGATCTCATCGATCCTGTAAAGGTTAGTTTATTTCTAAATAAATGTTTAGCCAAAGGGACGGAGGTAAAAAAATTATCGGTTGTAAGTCCGCGCCATGTACCAAAATAAGGTCCTACCAAATCTAAGACAACTCGTTTTCCCTGGTCTTTTTCTCTCTGTCCGTCTATCATTCCCGTGTATACTTGAGAGTTTAGAACATACCCTGTTTTGGAGTCTGCACATACCCATATTTTTATGCCGTAATGACCTGGCTTACTTTTCATGTAGACTCTGAATGGACATTTACCTCTAAAAGTTGCTAGTCTTTCGTCAACCGTGATATTAGCACCAGGAGAGTATTGCCTAATACAATTTTGAGTGAACTGATCGTATAAGGTTCTTATGGCTTGTAATTTATCTTTCGTGTTCTCAATTCGTTCCGCTCTTGTAGTTGGATCGTCGAATGTAATATTTCAAAATATCTCCTTATATCTATCACGGGGCATTGCTGCAGTGAAGAATGGTTGTCTAAACAGTTCCCCTTTACACCACATTTCAGTGATATGCAGTCTCCTACCATGATTTCTGCCAGCTGCTAGAAGTATGCCCATGAAAGCATGCAATTCATTCATTGTTACATTCTTCAAAATTGTTTGCCGATCAGGATTTCTTTCGTTCCATTTTGCGACAACGGCATTTCCTCTGAGATTTGTGTTCAAACAAATTTCATTCATCATACCCTCAGAAAAAAACAGCTGAAAGGCTTCCTTGATTGAAGTAATAGTCTCACTAAAAAAATAAATATACAGATATAAAATAAAAAACACTGAGAAGATAAAACCTTTCATTTTGTAATCCCTCCAAGAATGTCGCGATATTATGTGCTCTCCTTCGTGTGACAGGAAGATGCTGAGACGTCCAAGTCATTCCTGCTTTTGAATTGTAGCTACGAGTATTATTTGCTAGTAGCCTTTCTCGAGTTTCACGTAGAAGTTCGTCCTCGGAATCTTCAACATTTTCTGAAGATGAGGCAACATTTACGTCTAATTCAGAGTAATTTTGAACATCTTCTACATCATCATCTATTGAAACATGGTCCTCATCACTAACATCAGCCCATTCGTCATCGTCGGAATTCTTCAAAATTTCTCGTAGTTCGTCGTCAGTCAAATATTTTTGTTTAGCCATGGCTAATAACTCACAAAAACGTAGGATATTACTCGCACCAGTACGTCTTTTTCGGTCACTGAACTCAATCATCAAGTAGGTACCTCAAATGCACCGATTTGTTACGTGTGACGCATGCGCGGAGTCGATTAACATGGTGAGCAAGTTGAAACATTTGAGCCGGAGGGGGGTATGTTGCATACCCCAAAGCATAAATCTCTATCTAACGTTCAAAATATTTATGATACCTACAATATCTAATTATAAGGAAAAGCACGAACCTTTTTTTTTTTATCAGAGTTACAAGGAATAACGTAAAGTTGGGGTATGCGGCATACCCCGCCCTGTCACGGAAAGGTTAAGAATTGGTCTGTGGGTTTTTTGGGGTCGTAGATTACCAATTTTTTTCAGAATTCTATAAGATGACGGATTTCATGAATGACTAAAAAGAATTAAATAAAAATGATGAACCAAAATTAAGACAAGCTTTTATACAAATGCACTAAAAAGGAAAAAAAAATTGTTTGGCCTAGGTTATTGAATGAATTATAAAGCTAAAACATTCTTCTTTGCCTCATTCATCTTCATGAGTTCTTAATTAAGACTGAAATAGAAAATCAAATAACTATCTGAATGAAAATGCAAATTTTCAATTTCAAATTTTTCTTTTGAGTTAGTGTCTTTTCAGAATATCTATCAGATGTAGTTCAATGTCCAGCGTGGCTTTAGCCGGGGAAGTAGTTGTTTTCTGTTAGACATTCACAAAAAATATCTTCATTTTTATCGTGGATTTTCAATTCACAAAAAAATCTTTTTATCAATATCCAATTGAGAATGATCCCTTTTTAACATGAATACCCCACAAGAGGTTATCTTGACAATGGAAGATAGTGACTAAAGTTTATCTTTCAGTCGCAGATGATTCCACATCTGATTTTATGAACATCCTGTTCATATTTTCAACAAATCAATAAAATAAAATATTCATTAAAAATATTTTTAAAGGTAAGCTGAGATTTCAATATTTCTTTAAAAGCTTGAGGCGCAAAATATTCTACTCAAACTGAAGCCTCAAGCTTTTAAAGGAATATTAAATTTTTTGTGTAAATTTCATTTAGTATGTACTGCCTACGCCTCTGATCAGTGACCAAAGATGGGGTTGTCCTGTAACTTCATTAATCAATCAGTAAATATTATTTTTTACTTTTCAATTCGATAATTTATAAATAAAGACTTTAAAAAGATTCTTTATGAATATTTTATTTTATACTTTTTTGCTTTAGAATTCATCCAATAACCTAGGTCAAACAATTAAAAAAATTATTATTTTCTTTTTAGTGCATTTGTCCTAAAAAAATTCAATCATTTTTATTGATTTTTTTAAAGTCATTAATGAAATCCGTCATCTTATTGAATTCCTACAGAAATTGTTAATCTACGACCCCAAAAAAAACCCACATACCAATTTTGAATGGAATCGGGCCATAATAACAAAACAATTCGTCTTCGTGGAGCCGCCATCTTAAATTCATGAATTTTGACAAAAAAATCATGATGTCCGACCTCAAAAATTCCCACAAACGATATTCTATTGGAATCCGGCTATATAATCACAAAATTCGTGGCCATATTGGAGCCGCCATCTTGGATTCATGAATTTTGACAATAAAATCATGATGTCCGACCCCCACAAACGATATTCTATTGGAATCCGGCTATATAACCACAACATTCGTCGCCATCTTGGGTTCATGAATTTTGACAAAAAAATCATGATGTCCGACCCCAAAAATTCCCACATACGAATTTCTATTGGAATCCGGCTATATAACTTAAAAAAACGGCACCAACTTGGATTCATGAATTTTGACAAAGAAATCATGTCTGACTCCAAAAACCCATACATACCACCATTTTTTCTTTAACAAAAATTCCATAATGCATTGGCAGCTCAATCGTATGTCAGCAAGTGCTTCAAAAATTGATTAGTAATTTTGAACCGGAAAGACATAAAAGCAAGTTAAATAAAAGCTTGCAAATTAAAAATATCTGTCAGGTGTGGGAGGACACCTAAAACAAATCATTTCTGAATTTCGAAGAGAAAAATGAAAAAAAAAAAGTTTTTAGGTGTGGGGATTCGAATCCACGCTCCTTTTCGAGAACCATAGCCTTAATCTGGCGCCTTAGACCGCCCGGCCAATCTGGCTTGCTATTGATGCAAGCAAATTAAGTACATATTAATGATGATTGCTGTACGGAAAATTTTCCGAAAAAGGACATACAAAACTTGTGCCTAGGCACTAAATGATTTCTCTTATGTTTGCTGTGAGTACATACATTTTGTTACTCGATCGGCTAGGTTTTCTGCAGCCAGCTCTTAGCCTGTATCTACCAGGGTCATACCATAAGTAGGGCGTGATTTTAACATTAAATTGATTCCGTCTCGACAATTTTCTCATGTACCATGCCATAAAATTTAACGTATTGTATCAAATACGAGGGTTACTATTTTTTTTAAATGTCGATGACGTCATAACTGGCTCAATTATGACGTCACCGAAAAGAGTTATATGTCAAAATGTGGACATTTAAATATTTAAATTGACGTGTACGAGCGATTTTTCTGTTCTGGCCATATAAAGACTTTGACAAATGTATTCCAACCTTTACGTGCTCACTGTATATCGAACAACTTGAATAAGTTCAAAGGACTCTCATGAAAGAAGGCTTAGGAACAGCATTCTTCTGAAATATTTTGAAATATTATCTCTCAAAGATCATACAACTCACTATTCTTGTATTTTAATATATAAACTGAACCACATTTTATATTTCAGCTCTACGAACTTATGTAATGGCAAATTCTCCACTAAACTCAATGTGTAAACCATTTTTAAAGTCAAAGAAGTTACTACTTGATGCAATGTTAACTATTGTGCACAAGATATTGTAATATTTTAAGTTATCTTGTAGTGGGTGCATTCCTGTTTGGACAATAAAGTGTTTACCTATTTATTGATATAAACAATATCTCTCATTCTCTAGCAGCGAAATTTATGAAACAGTATTAGGTGAAACGGCAACTGTAGGATATCCTTCGCAATCAAGTATACTGGAATTTTTTTATGGAACAGTTAGCAATATTATAGACGAACATATTGTTAGGGGTTGCCCATTCCAGACTGGCTGATATGTCTAGACAATAATTTCTTGTGTCTATCCAAAGATCAAAATATAACTAAAAATTATACGTTTTTTTTTTAATGAAATCTGGAGGTGAAATGCGTTATTGTTTAAAAAAGTTTTTTTCAGAAATATAACCTACATCTGGCTCATCCGAAAGTTAATACTTTTCCGTGACAAAATGTCAAAATGCTTTGAATGTTTCCGCTAAAAATGTTGAATAAGTTCCTGATAGTTATAGTATGGAAATGGAATTGGTTTCATGCACATTTGACAGATAGTCGACATTGGAGGTAAAACAATCTCACTTTTCCGATTTGTTTATGTCGGAGAGTTGAACATTTTTACCGATTTCAAAAAGAATTCAGTAGTTGGATTACATATGTTATTGTTTAATGAGTAGATGATCATGCCTTCATATTGTGCTGTTGTGATATGCAAGATTTTTTTCTCTTTATACCGTTCTGGGTGAACATCATCTAAACTGGAATAATATTTTGTCAGGTCCATTGTCACAATATTTCACTCAAAACACAATAAACACATTAAAAAAAATCGAATAAACGTTCTTTAACAAGCGGAAAAGTGATATTGTTTTACCTCCTCCGACTATCTGTCAAATGTGCACGCAACCAATTGATATATTATAGGTTATATTCACAGAAATAACATGTTTCCATACAATATTAGGTACGTACAATTCCCTTTTTGAAAAAACTGGAGTATAAACATTTTCAGGTATTTCTTCAAGGATTAAAATTGATGCAATATTGAACATTTAAAAATTCTGTCAAAAAACCTATTGCATTGATTAACCAAAGTTTGTAAATTTTTTATATTTCCAAATTATATATTGCCATTTATTAAAACTTAATAAAACCAAAAAAAAACGATAAATTTTCTGAAAAATTTCCATTACTACAAGGTTTTACTGATTGATATAGGAAACACTATATTCCCAGTTTCTTCAGTATAGTACAGTGAATAAGTGCAAAAGTGAAAACGTACACAGAAATGGAAATTTGCGACAAATATGAATGGAAAAGAAGATAGAAGATATAAATTTGAATCATAGGAATAAATAAATAATAGTTTAAAAACTAAAAAACACGCTTTAATAGAAAACTAAACTAAAAAGTAGAAAATAATTTTAAATGAGTTTGAAATAAGAATACAGTGATTAACAACAAATTTATTTCATCGTAAAAAAGCGTGGGGTGCTTGATGTCAATTGTTGTTAATACTTCATGGACAGATATTGGTAAAAGTAGAATCATTATGAAAATATCTTAAAAAGCACCCCACGCTTTTTTACGATGAAATAAATTTGTTGTTAATCACTGTATTCCTATTTCAAACTCATTTAAAATTATTTTCTACTTTTTAGTTTAGTTTTCTATTAAAGCGTGTTTTTTAGTTTTTAAACTATTATTTGTTTTCAACTTTTTTGTTTTGTTTTCTATTAAAGCGTGTTTTTTAGTTTTTCAAACTCTTACTATTATATAATTTTTTCAACTATTATTCTCCAATTTTGAATAGAATCGGACCATAATCACAAAACTCGTCCGCTATTTTGGAGCCGCCATCTTGAATCCTTCAATTCTGACAAAATAATCATAATCTCCGACCCCAAAAACCCCAACATACCAATTTTGAATAGAATTGGACCATAATCACAAAACTCGTCCGCCATTTTGGAGCCGCCATCTAGAATTTTTCAATTTTTACAAAAGAATCATAATATTGGACCCCAATAACCCCCACATACCAATTTTGAATAGAATCGGACCATAATCACAAAACTCGTCTACCATTTTGGAGCCGCCATCTTGAATTTTTCAGTTTTGACAAAAGAATCATAATCTCTGATCACGAAAACCCTCAGATACCAATTTTGAAGCGAATCGGACCATAATCACAAAACTCGTCCGCCATATTGGAGCCGCCATTTTGTTTTTTTTCAAACAAAAATTTCTTAATGCATTGTCACCGGAATTATGTACACCTGCCAAATTTCAAATCATTCGTACGTCTAGAAGTGGGTCAAAATCGCGCCAAAAAGGAGTTGGTTACAAACAAACAAACATACAAGTGAAGGTAATAGAAAGCATGTAAAAAGAAAAAAAATTGAAGATTTTAACTTTTTTGCCATTTTTTATTATACCTTGTTTTAATATTTGACCTATTACAAGCATGTACAAATCTGTTCAGATTACAAAAAACTTGACTATATAGGACTTAATGCATTAGAAACTTCTACAATAATTAAAAAAAACTAATAAGTTTAGCTCTCATCCATTACACCACATAGTTGATTCTCTCATTTATAATGGATATTAAATTTACAGTCATGTATGTAATGCAATTAATAAATCAAAGTTTGCTTCTTTTTTTACATTATGGCTATTTGTCTAACCTAACATCATATACATGAAGATATTTTTTGGATATAAAATATCAAATGAAAATTGTTTCTGACCATGAAGTATGAGGTGTTTTCTGGCGTTAAAACGTATTCAATCATGCATTTGAATATGATTCTACGTGACGTCATTATTATCACAAACCGTAAGAATGCATAATTTCGCATACGATTCAATAATCAAACCATTTTCTGTTAGAAAGTCGGTAGAATATAAAACTCTCACGATTATTGGTGGAAAGTGGAATGTCCCACTACCAATATTTATTTGGGGTATTATAATGAATAATGACAATCACAAAACAACGAATTATGTTTTGAAACTGAATTCGACTTGGTTTCAAAACTCTATGAATATGTTTTGAATCGTTTTATATATGAAGTCATCGTTTCAACGCCAGAATGGATGTATTTGAATCACAGGACGAATACGATTTGAATACATGGAAGCCAAAAAACAGCTATGGTCCGAGAAATTTTTGATGAAAAAGTAGTGCTTTTCTAAGAAAAATAGACAATTTGGTCCACCAAATAATGTCAGATTTGAAATTTCAAAATTTATTTTGCATATGTATGAGAATCCATTGACTATATAACAATTCATCTTTGATTCAACTCTCTAAAGTTTTTCCACAAAAAAAATAAACACAATCTAATGTCAAATGCCTTATATAAAAAGTTTTAACCTAATAGAAAAACTTTACTTAATCTCAACATGAAATTTTAATTTTATTTCAGAATAACGAAGTTAAAGAAATAAAACATATGCAATATATAGCATGGCCAGATCACGGTGTACCTGATTCGCCTCAGCAATTTTTGAATTTTACGGAAAAAGTTCGCAGTGCTAGAAAAGATGATGCACCGGTTGTTGTGCACTGTAGTGCGGGAATTGGCAGAACTGGCGTATTGGTACTTATGGAAACTGCACTGTGTTTGATGGAGGCTGGAGAACCTGTTTATCCATTGGAGATCGTTAAAACGATGAGGGAACAGCGAGCTATGATGATACAAAATGCTGTAAGAGATTATTTTTCCAGAGTAGTAATTCTTATTAGGTTCTTAAGAATTCCTTAATTTTTGCTTTGATAGTAATTGTTGGTTCTTGCCATAGTCAGAGTGCACAAATGGTGAGAAATAAACAATTTTCAGATATAATTCAGAATCTTACTAATACAATTTTCAGTTGTAATATCACAAGAGAGTAAGAATAAAGTGAAAATAATTCGACAGATTTTCGAAGACTTGTTGCTTTGCAATTGCCAAATGGAAACAAGTTTGAGAAAGAAGTCTGGAGAATTATTTTCTACTTTATCGAACTCTCGTGTGGTATTCTATAGATTATTTTTTGATGTTACGATCATAAACACATTTCCTCGCACAATGATATAA
Organism: Gonioctena quinquepunctata; assembly: GCA_018342105.1. Lineage (NCBI taxonomy): Eukaryota > Metazoa > Arthropoda > Insecta > Coleoptera > Chrysomelidae > Gonioctena > Gonioctena quinquepunctata. The sequence continues at coordinate 355,138 of JAFIRS010000190.1, forward strand.
TGTACTAAACCGGTTTTGATTCATTTCTCACTTTTCATGGCAATTGATGACAGACGTCAAATTAGAAATATACGTTGTCAGACAATAAAAACAAAATACCTCAAATTATTCCCGCGGCAATTTTCTAGGTAGTATATTCCCACTATAATAATGTTTTGATTGGTCAAAACTTACATGAATGATTTGAATTGAAAGTTTCCATTGGTTTCTAGAAATATCTAAAAATAATCTACAGAATAAATTTGGATCCCAATAATGGATGCATTTTGGAGTTATTATAGGGTAAAATGCTGAAAATCTTCCAATGGATTTGAATGAAATGAAGTACTGTTTTTTGTAATTAAAAAATATTTTTCTATAATTTCACGATATATGCTCTCTCTCCTCTTCGATTGTCCAAAACTTCCATAATGTTATATCCCATTTCTCTTTTTCAATAGCTTTGGCTTTAAAATGGGAACTAAAACCTCAAACTTCATGAATTTGGAGATGTTTGTGTGAGAATATATAATTTGTAATTTTACACTGTAGGATTCATCTTACAAATTAATCAATAAATTGTTGTTCTGAATAATTCTAGATTTCTTGAAAGAGATTCACAGGTGAATTGTACTACTCCTACTTTATCATAAATATATTTCTCTATGGCTCTTCAACTCTGGTATGGTGGTTAGAATTTCATTTTCTCTTGGTAAAAGTTTGTAATGAAAACTTGTTTTTTTTACCAGTGTGAATTGAATTGTTACTCCTTTTTCACTGATATAATTCAGAAAGGAATTTATTTCATATGACTAGGATTTCATTCGACAAAGATGTCAACATATCTCCATCATACCTTCAATTCAACAAAATATTTTAGAATGTTCCAAGAAAATGTTACTGGGATGAGTGACAATGGAAAATCCATGGCCATACTAAATTTTGATTACTAATACTCATTCTTAAATTCAAACTGCATAATTTAAAAATTTTCATGATGAAAGGTTCACGAAAACATCAAGTCGAAATATCTCTCCTGAAGAAAAAAATTGGGATGTAATCTGACTTGTTCTCCTGTAAATAACGGCTGTATAATACAACTTTATAACAATGGGTAAAAATTAAATAAGAATTCGCCGAATCTACTTATTTTTTTTAAATGTTTGTGTACTTATGGTCTGCCTGTGCCAATACAAAACATGACTAGAAAAATACAAAAGGCAATAAGTGCAGTGGCAGTGCAATGTTGTGAATGGGCCAAATCAGCAAGTGTTCTAAAATTTATAAAAATACATTTTGTTTGCTTGAAAATACATTCAAGAATGTGAAATTTCGAACTGGTTGCATGAGAAATGTTAGAAGGGAGGCTGAGGAATGTTTAATCAAAATTAAAGCCATATGCAATAAGAAGTACATTGGAGAAATTTTTTTGGGTTTCTTCCACATTTAGTTTGGAGAATGAAATTCGAAAAAACTGTCAATTCATGAAAAAAGTTCTCATTGTGTTCAAAAACTGCCGGACGGTGGTATGTTGTTTTTTTTTCTATACGCTATTTTTGTCTTTAAAATATGCCCTTACAAAAACGTTGATTTTTCTGTGTACGATAACAGAATACCCTACGAATCGGGTATGACTGACTCGCAGTTCTTAGTAATGAAGGGCAATTAAGTAATAATATAAATGATAACTTCTAAGGTTCTTGTGCTGAATATAAGGAAATTCTGACAGTTACCTAACTTATAGGTTATTTTCCAATCTGTGTCAATTATCACAATTTGGAAGCATTACCCACAACTCTCATGAAAAAAACAATTATCGTCATTGCAATGGAATCGCATTCTGGTTCATTTGAATCGAGAAACAAACTAGTAGTGGGTCACGGAATGACCGTGCAGTCTGAAGATTGGCACTATGCGACGAAGATTAACTAAAACTTATGTTCTTTAGATTGCTGAAAAGTGTGGAGTAGTTTAGCTAGAATAAAGGTGGAAGTATGTGCTACATTATGTTGAAAGAAAAATGGGACTCATTTTTAGTGTAGCTTGGTGCTAGACTTCGCTGCAAACTCAAACCATGGGAATTTTAATAGTATATTAAAGTATAAGTGGATAAAAAGGGCTTCAAAACACGCGCGCGAGTGCTCGCAATAGAGCAAGTGTTTTTAAGACCAGTTATCCACGAATACTTTACGCTATTTTTTTTATTGGTGCTTTTTGAAATCATATATACTGGTATTATTACTACAAAAAGTAGAAATAAGAACTAATAATGCAAAATGGTTGAATTCGTGATGTGACATCAGTATACCTTTCGTTGTCATGGAAAAGAGAAAAACAGATATTTATTTGCAATTTGTTATCAAAGATCAATATTTGTTGTCACCAGAGCTCAAAAATGAATTATTTTAATATCTATTTTTTGAATAGTGAAGCAGAATCGCGGTTAATACCGTGAAAATCCAGTGATATATATAAAAAAGAATATGAAAAGTTTATCAAATGGATGGAGGAGCAAGAGGTATCACATATAAATGAACGAGTTGTTAGTAATATTTTATTTGACGTTACAAGGTACTCCTGACAGATCAATAATCAAAAATTTGTCATTTAGACTTCACGTTTCTCGATTTGTATTTGTGATGTTGCCATGGTAACTTTAAAAAACGCGCGTTTTTTAAAGTTTGATTTAAACACGCTGAGGCGTGCTTTAAATGGGTAAAATGGGGCACCAATAAAAAAAGCACTTTTTTTCTCGTATTAACGACTTTTCATATTTTTTTCATTAGAAAAATCTTGTTATTTTGAAAAATTTTGTTATTTTTCAACGGACTATCAACTGTTAGAGGTAGTGAAACAAGTTAGATTACACCTTGTATAATAATTGGCTATTGCTGTTTTAATATTTATTCCTTTATTTTTCTCTATTGCTCTGGAAATATCAAGTTTTTCTATAAAAAGAGATCATTTAAAATCCACTGTACTAACTTTATATTGCAATGTGCGAAAAAAAATATACCAGGTTTAAATCATTTCAGGCTCTCCCGTACATCTTGTACATTTTCCCTGGTTATTTTTCATTTCAAATGGTGCAGATGGTATGATAATTTTGATCGATTTTTCTTTCGCTTTCTCAGGAAACGACTCCAATTTTGTAATTTCGAATGAAACATCTTGTTACATATACCTAAATTTAGGAATTGAGTAATAAAAAAAACTCATTTCCTCTAATTTTTTTAATGGCACAATCATGGATCATTATACCACTCTGCAATATTCATGTAATTAATACAAAAATTATGATCACAAAAAGAAAATTTTTAATAGCTGGCTGAGATCACAAAAGCACATTTACCTATATGTGAAAAGCACTCCTGAATCCAAAATGTAACAATGTATAGGGTGTTCTATATGAAATTTCGATTTTTTCTACAATTCTGTTTGAATTTCATTGCTATACCCTCCACTCGAAATTCAAGATTATATAGGGAGGATATAAAAAGTATAAGCACGAGTCTGAGTCAATTTACACCTCGTATGTTTTATTTACACAAAAGAGCAAGTAAGCATCTACTTGAGATATATTTGCCTTGAAAAAATTTATGGTTGCAACTTGATATATGATTTTTCTCAAAGTTTACTAATTTTTTTTTTTTTTTTTCAGAGTCAATATCGATTTGTCTGTGAGAGTGTTCATGCTGCATACAGCGAAAAAATAGCGATAGGAAAACAAGAATAATTGTTGTGGGTCTACCCATTTGTGCCGAGTTAGAATCACCTTGAAAAATGCTAATATCAAGTTAGTCCAAGATATTGTATCCGTCGAAACAGTTTTTATCTTGTAATGTGATTTTATAAGCCTTACATAAGTAACACCACACCAGTACAGCCTCCCTTATTCCAAAGCTCAATTATCAAGAGTATTTATATTTTCAATTCAAAACAAAAGTGAGCATTGGAGTAAGTTGTACTTGATTTTTGTTATTTTGTAAATGAAAATGTCACCTGAAAGTAATTAAATTTTTTTTGTTTGAAACATGTTTTTGAGTATGCCCAAAATATTCTAACACCAAAATAGGGTATTCCCCTTTGAACAAAATGGCTTTCTTTGTTTGGGTTTGAATATTTCATCTAATGAAAAACTATTCTTTTTTCTCGAAGTTATTTGTTAGTTGTTATATTTCCTTTGAGATTTATTTCTTCAGAATGATATTGAAGAATTGTTAATGAACTTACCACTTGCTGTTTCAACAAGATGGGGCAGGGCCTCATAATACCTTCCAAGTATGTAATGAACCGTTTTAACTGTCGAGTAATTGCCATGAATGGTCCTGTACATTGGCCTGCCTAATCACCTGATCTCAATATTTTAGACTTTTTGTGGAGGGTTATGTGGAAAGAATGAGGGTTTTATACACCGCCTCAAACACTTGAAATTTTATGAAATCACATTCGTGAAGTGTTTGCTATGTTACGAAATGCGAAACACAATTGATAGAGTCAGGAAGTTGGCGGAATGCACTTCAAACATTTAATTCCCTTCAACTAATCCTGATATTTTGGGTAGTTTTCTTTTGTTGGAATGGATTATGAACATTTGTTATGTGAAAATTGATGTTTTTTAATTCAGTCACATTCAATTTTGTATCCACAGCATACTTGAGCAATATACCTCAATTTCCTCATAATTATTTGACAAATAATTAGTCTATTAGGATTGTTATACATCCGATTTTATATTCTAAAGCCATCACTGGATTCGTGAAAATTAGAATATAAGGAATGTGTGTCTAAAAGATTTGAAAACCTTTATTTTTTTACAATTAATGGTTTTGGAAATAACAAACCCCCATAGATACTCAACTACGTGGAAAAACTGTCATAATATTTTTTGCTGATCACTCATGTCCTTCATATTGGTTGAAGTGGGTCCAAGCAAAATAAAAATGCTTCTGAAAAATCAAATGTACCAATTTTCCGTTGTTGTTGTTAATTTTGGGCCTGTACCGTAATATCCACTTTGGATCAACAAAACATTTTTTTTTTTTACCTGTTCTATCTCTTCATACAGAAAAAAATAACCTTGTTGCATTAATTGATTTTATTAAGAGTGGACAAGGGATAGTCAACATTCATTCCAATAAAATGCAAATTACATTCTCTCACAATATTTTTATGAATAATAACAGCAAGGGACCTGTGGGCCACTTAGGCCCTTATGATATGAAAATTTAAATTACATCTGAATTTCAATAAGACCAAAGGAAGTGTAAAGCCTCTGCTTTATACTTCCTATGGGTTTATTGCAGGTCCAATAAAAACATGTTTTTTACATTATGTAGATCTATATGCGTTCTGTGCCCCTACCGGTTTATTTTTCTATAAAACCGTTCATATGAGTATAATGAGCATTTGAAAAACAGAGAGGACGAGGGTAGGCACTTTTCCACTCTTAAATTAAATTATCTATAGTTTCATACTAAAACCAGCTCTGACTGAGTTACAGACTTTCAAAAAGCCATAATTTTTTTAAAAAGTTTTGCTTGTTGAATATCTCCTAAACTAAGGTGTTTAGAACAAACGTCATATGGATCAATTTCAAAGGTGAGTAAATTTAATATGAATGAAGCACTCTATCCTATATCTCTATAACCAATATTTCAAGTTGTTGAATGAAATAATTATAAAAACTTATCTACACACACAATTATGTAATATTTAATTTATTTTCCAAATGACATTCATTATCTTCACTTTAAATTTTGAAATGATATCACAATAAGAATACATACAAATAAACGACCAATAGTTTTGAGTTTAATTTCAGATATGTAGTTGGTACAAATTGAAGTATTTTAACAGAAAAGGAAGTATTTTTAATTGGGAGATGACAAGGCAGAGCAAGCAGGTGGTGAATTCCGCAAGGTAACAGGGGATAAAATACACATGAAAATAATAAACTTTATCAAAATTCATTTTGATAACCTCAAACTAAAGAAGTACATACTGATAACTTGTCAAAACCCGTAAGTAAAATACAAAATAATCATCACATTATGTAAATGTGATTTGTAATGATAGGAAGTCAAATTCGAAACCGCCTTCATGAAGTGGAGGTCTTTCTACAATATTGTTACGAAAACGAATACTCTACGCCACTGTCGTGTGGGGCTTGTTTCCTGAATCAGGATTCCAAGAAATTTGTCTGGAATAAAGAGGATGAATCTAGCCATCTCAAGAAAGGCCAATGAACTACCTTAGGAATTTTCTAGGGCTAATGACTTATTTAAAAGCATGCCACATCACTGACGCAGTTAGTTGTTATCCCAGAAGTGAAAGTATAGTACAGTTTTATTGAAGGATTGATTCAGATCAGTAGGACGGTGTCCCAAGGTATTTTAACTGATTGCAATTGTTAGACCACTGTGGAAAATCATCGACCCATCTTTTTCTAAACTATTTGAAATTATGTGCAGAAGATTTGTCCCATTTCTGAGTGCAAATAGAGTGATAACAAATAATCAGCATGGATTCCAGAAGGGCAAATCTACTACAACTGCCATTTTCACTTTAATTGAGAGGATACTTCATTATTAGCAAATTGGTAGAGAAATGCATTAAGTTTAAAGTGGCTGAGTTCCTTAATAAACATGGTATTTTATCTGATAATCAATATGGATTTAAAGAGGAAACCAGCACAGAAGATGCGCTAAGTAAAGTTACAGAAAAAATACTTAGTAGTTTGGACAATGGTAAAAAGGTTATAGGAATATTTCTAGATCTAGCCAAGGCTTTCGACACTGTGGCACACGAAATCCTACTCCACAGATTAAACAATATGGGCATTAGAGGAGTAGCAAATGATTTGTTTAAATCATACCTGACGAATAGAACCCAATGTGTAAGAATAAATAGTAGTCTAAGCGATCCTCTAGAGTTGGGATTTGGTGTGCCACAGGGTACAGTACTTGGTCCCTTTTTGTTCAACCTGTATATTAATGATATACTCTCTCTACTTGACACAGGGAGCGTTTTCTGTTTTGCGGACGACACGGCGGTAATTGTGAGTGGAGAAACTTGGGAAGCTACTCTGAGTGAAGCAGAAACTACGATAACAAAAATAAAAGAATGGTTGGACTACAGTCTATTGTCACTAAATGTGCAAAAAACAAAGTTTATAGCCTTCGGATTTACTCGGGTAAATTTGCCGATGTTCACAAACTTAAAAATTCATGACTCAGGTTGTACTAGGACTGTAAATGCAAACACAAGGTAGAAAGAACGCAATCTCTTAAATACTTGGGAGTATTTGTTGATGAAAATTTAACTTGGAAAACACATGTTTTGTATGTAGTAGGTAAAATAAGAAAACTCATATATAAATTTTATGAACTAAGAAATGTGCTACAAGGAAAGATTCTTAGAATGGTTTGTTACTCTCTTGTTGAGTCGGTGATAAACTATGGCCTAGTGGTCTGGGGAAGTGCCTGTAAGACAGTATTGGAACCTTTGTTTGTAGTACAGAAATATGTGATTAAAGTAATGTATTTTAAAAAAAAGCGATTTTCAACCGAAATCTTGTTTAAAAACTATAATTTTCTTACATTGGAACTACATGTTAAATCAATAATCAGGTTTATGCTCAAAAGGCCTTACTATAAATTAGAATTGAAGCATCAATTAAACACGAGAAATGCATCTCAACAAAATGTACTACTTCCCTCTGTCAAGCACTTAGCCATGCAAAAGCACATAAATTTTACTGGTCCAAAGGCTTTTAATGTCTTGCCCCTGCAATTGAAAACACAAACATACAAAAGAAATAAGCTCAAGATTGATATGTGGATTAAAGAAAGCGAGTTTAAGTTTAATTTTCGCTGAGTTCAATTTGATCAAATATAGCTTTAATTTCCTTCTAATTCGGATTTAGACTTAGTATAACAATTTTTCAAATTCATAATTTATAGTTAGCTTAAGGTAAGCACAATTTAAATTTAAATATATAATGCTTGAGAGATTTTTGTACATACTGGAGAATATCTCTCAAAGTACGTCATCATTTTCAATATACCTAGATATAGATAATATATTCATTAAGTTAGGAGTTACTGCACACACAGTTTGTTATATTCTATCGTGCAGCTCATTGGATATAGAACATAATGTAATGTAATATTGTTTGGTGTTCTATATTATTAAATATTATTATTATTATTTGGCTACGATTGCTCATTGTGTATTTCTGTACTTGTCGAAGGCTTTTGACTGTGTAAACCATGAAATACTTCTGAGCAAGTTGAATAAAATGAGTATTTGAGGCGTAGCACATGACTAGTTTACATCTTATCTTTCCAACAGACTACAAGCAGTCTGCATAAAGCATAATACAATGTCATATTTTTCAGATGAGAAACAAATTGCTTTGAGTGTACCACAGCGTACCTGGTCCGATTTTGTTTTTCCTATATTTAAATGATATGACAAATATTGTGAGAGAAAAAGACTATAACCTATTATATCCCTACATGTCACTAGACTCAAGCCCAATTCGTCTCCTGAAGCTCTTAAAGCTGCTCTCGAACAACACTTCCCGTGTGTACGATGCGAGCAGCACACATCAGATTCATACTCCTCTATGAAAGTCACCATAAAGCAGGGGGAGTTCAAGAAGGCCTGGAAAAGTGAAATCTGGCCATCTGGAGCTAATGTGTCATGTTTTTTAGTGAAATAGGATGCCACTGCAGCCAACAGAGATAGTGGATCCTCGGAATGTTTAAATTGCAACTCTACTAAAGGACTATCGAACAAAATGAGCTTAAATGTGTACTACCAGGAACATGAGAGGGCTGCGGACCAAGAATCAGAAATTTTACACCAATATTATTTCGGAGGACTACGATATAATTGCTGTGACTGAATCCTGGCTGACAGATGTTATATGTAATACTGAGTTGGTGGACGATCGGTATGCAGTCCTAAGAAAGGATCGAGACGCAACAACTTCACGTGGAGGTGGGGTATTCGTAGATTACTAATAGTTAAGATTAAAATTAAGAATGAGGTAATTATACTATCTACGGTCCAGTGACAGACTATACAGATTTTCACGATATGTTTGACCATTCAATAATAACAAATACAAGATCTTAATTGTGGGTGAATTCAATCTGCCCGATCTTAAAACCAATATTTCTGAAAATAGTAAGGCACTAACAGACTTTTATATGCCCAGCGACTTATCATGAAATATTAAAATTTATGTTAAGATGCCTAAAAACCCTGGTGTATTCACTGTATCGATTTTTTTGCATTTTTACGCGAAAACAAATGAATGGCGTTAAATTCTGCTCAGAACTTCATTAGTAGATGGCGCGGTTAAGGAATGTTTGTGTCACGCTAAATGTCAAACTTCAAACCTATGAAATTTTCTTCTTCTGTCAACATTACTGCATATTTTTATGCAAAAACAACGAACAAGATCCCGCTCAGAACAGTTGGCGCGAAAATTAGATGAAATCCTTGAAATTTACTACAATGTTTACAGATGTAAGATTAGAAAGTCTACCTTTTCCAAAGTGATTTCTTCTCAAATGGCCTTTTTGGGATCATGGAAACTTCCACGAAGGAAGGAGAAAAGGTAGGAGAGTGGACTGATGTTTCTAGATGATGAATTAACTTGAAAATTGAGGGGATTGGAAAATGTCCTCAATGACATTGTTCCATTAAACTTTCCGATACAAACTATTACCAAGCCATTCACTGCTCATCTCTGCCGGACCATTACCTCTCTTACAACCTTCTGACCTGAACAAAATCAGAGAGTTCATTGTAGATATCATAAAATATGTTGATAAAGTTGAGAAATTGATGAATCCTGGTCTGTGGAAGTCTAGGCTGCTTCCAGCTATCTAAGAATGACTTATCCGGAAAGGGTGAGCCCTACTAACAAATGTGAGGGGAGAAAACAATAATCTAAATCAGCTTCTCTTTTATTTTTCAGTAACACCCGCATGAGATAATCCGAGAAGGAGGGCGATCTAAACCAAGCAGTTGTTCGGAAGAACAAGGCCCACTCCCAAGATCGATAAGGCAAATGACTATTATTAGGATGATTATCACTTTTTAATAAACACATGAATTTCACAAGTAAGCATGGACTTTTCATTCTATGATGATTTTGGCTAGTGAATTCCGAATCGTCACAGAGGGTCCCATGGCTCTTTGGAAGAAAATATCCACTATATTTAGAATTTTCCAATACTTTTAGTCAGAAGATTGTCATCTCATGGGAAAATTTTTATACAAAATATTGTAACGAACCTAGGCCGGACCTGTCGCCTCACACGTTGCCATCGACAGCGATGAGATCATCCCCGGAGATATTCGAGAACCATCCAGTCGCTCTTCCGCGGAAAACAACGGTCAATATTGGAAATAATTGGAACATGCCGTCGCCAACTGCCGGAATTCGAAAGATCGGGAATCCTGTGACGGAGATAAATAGGTAGCCCTCCAGATGGCAAAAACAGTCTGAACGAGCCCATACGATCGAGCTATTCAGTGGCGTAGTAATATAAATTAAGTTGTAGATTAAGTGTTAAATAAATTAGTTAAACCAAGTTAAGTTTATTTACGTTATAATTGGTGTCGGAAGTGAGATTTTGAAAATAAACAAGTGATCGTGGAGTGGATAGTCAGAAAAATAAATTGATAGACCTTTTTGTACGCCCAAAATAGACAGTGGCCCGGTTTCGCGAAGTGGACAATTGTGCTGGGAATATAAACTGATACACTGTTCGCGTGAAACAGAAAATAGACAGTGGCCCGGTTTTCGAAGTGGACAATTGTGCGTGGGAATATAAACTGATACACTGTTCGCGTGAAACAGAAAATAGACAGTGGCCCGGTTTTCGCAAGTGGACAATTGAGCGTGGAAATATAAACTGATACGCTGTTCGCGTGAAACAGACAATAGACTGGTGGCCCGTGAAAAAGAATTCGCGAAGTGAATTTTAACAAACTGATAAACTTTTCGTGTAAAACAGACTGATACCTCGTCAAGGACAAAATGTGTTCAAGAAAAGTGCCTTGGATTTGAAGGTAGCGGAATTGAAACAGGAATTGGAGGAAAGGGAACTGGAAACAACAGGTAAAAAGCAAGTACTCCAGGAAAGACTTGCAGAAGGACTTATACAAGAAGGTGAGGACCCAAACATTTTATTCGAAGTTCCGGAGGTGATTTAAGTTTGGTAATGAATAAACTGGAAGAAAATGCTAGAAATCTGGAAGAGAAGCTTCAAGAAAATTCTAGAAATCTGGAAGAGAAGCTTCTAGAAAATTCAAGAAGCCTGGAAGAAAATTCAAGAAGCCTGGAAGAGAATGCTAGAAATCTGGAAGAGAAGCTTGAAGAAAATTCTAGAAATCTGGAAGAGAAGCTTCAAGAAAATTCTAGAAATCTGGAAGAGAAGCTTCAAGAAAATTCAAGAAGCCTGGAAGATAAGCTCCTTGAAAACACAGAAGGCCTAAAAAAGAACTCTGTGGTGTGGCGAATCGTCTAGAAAAAGAATAGGAACCGTCGAGGCAGAGATGGACAAGATGAAGGAAATAATCAGCATGAAATCAAAGACGGAATCGAGGCGAAATGGACAAAATAAAGGAAACGATCAGTAAGCTGGAAAAACGAATTAATAGTGCCCCCACAGAGATGGTTAACGAAAATGCAATGCTGGACTTGAGTTTGAACTTGGATAAAGTTCAAGAGGGTATAAAAGATGTCAAGGTCATTTCTGAAATAGGGAAGCTTTCCATGAAGCCGCCTCAATTCGACGGAAAAACTCCATGGGAAAATTACCGCCGACAGTTTGAAGCAGCGGCCAAAGCAAATGGATGGAATGCAGGGGAAAGAGCTGTAGCACTAACACCTGCATTACGTGGAGAAGCGACGAATATTCTACAAACTCTTACCGCCCAAGAACAGGAGGACTATGATCAGCTGATTAAACATCTAGAATTACGATATGGCCAGCCCCAGTGGGAACACGTATACCACTCCCAACCGAAAAATCGCTGCCAGAAATCGGGCGAATCCTACAAGAATTCGAAGCTGACATTGCACGCTTGGTTCGTCCTCGCATATCCAGCCACACCGAAAATGTAATGGAGCGATTAACGGTTCAGGCATTCTTGGATGGACTCCGTGACCAAGAAACCAGACAAGCGTTGATATTAGCTCGTCCAACACATCTCGTAGCACTGGCACGAGCTTTGAATTCGAAGCAGCAAAACAATGCTGCAAAACCCAAAGTAAAGTTCAAACGATTGAGGAAGACTCACCGGAGCCTGCTAACTTGAAGCTGCCATAAGAAAAGTGATGAAGGAAGTGTTGCCTGAGAAAAGACAGATAAGATGCCGGAATTGTGAAAATTGGACATGTGCGTAGCAAATGTCCAACATTCATCGACTCCGATGCAGGAAAACTAAAAAAGGTCGACGAGAAGGGGCAATCGTCGGCATGTGTCCGGCAAGCCTCGGTTAACAACTCATATGTCGCTATCCTTCAACGACAGATGTCTTCGTAGACGGTCTCATCAATAACGAGCCTTGCACCATGCTGCTAGATACAGGTGCGACTAGGACAATTCTCGGGCCTTCCTTTGCCAGAACACCGGAACGGATTGAACCGACAACTTGGAAGCTACGCACAGCAACAGGGGAGCCAGCTACTGTATATGGCGAGCTACCGATTGAAATAATTTTGGGCAGCACTAAAGTGAAACATCAGGCACTTGTAGCGGACATCGAAGACGATGCAATCATCGGAATGGACATCATGAATTCCAGAGGGTTTGAATTGGATTTCAAAGACGGCGTCCTACGTGTCAACGGAGAAGAGCTGGTACTTCATGGGAGAAGTGAAGAGTTGATCCGTGTGCTGTTGGCTGAAGATGTAAGCGTACCTGAGAGGGCTGAAACCATCCTGGAGGCTCGCCTGGACGGGAGTGCGAGCAGTGGAGACGTGATGATGTTCGAGCCCAAACTTCATGATGAGAAAATTGGACGAGGATTGCCTAGGGAAAACCCTGTTACGGCTGAAAAATTTGTACCGGTAAGGGTCATGAATGTCAATTACTTTCCAGTGACCTTAAAGAAAGGAACAATTTTAGGGCACTGCTCGTCAGTTTCATCTGTGATCCGGGGCGTACGAGGTACGATTAGCCAACCCAACAACTTGCCCACAGAACTGGAAAAATTAGTTGCCATCTCTTCCAAAGACATAAAACCAGCTCAACAGCCCAAACTAAGAGATTTAGTCAAAAAGTACCAAGACATCTTCGATACCGGACAAGGAAAAGGGGGTCGAACTAATGTGGTCCAGCACAAGATTGATACTGGGGGTGCCCGACCGATCCGGCAATCAGCAAGAAGACTTCCTCTTGCCAAGAAGGAAGAGGCTGACAAAATAGTCAGCGATATGGGAAAAGAAGGAGTTATCGAACCATCTGACAGTCCCTGGTCCTCTCCAGTCGTACTGGTGAAGAAAAAGGATGGATCGACACGCTTTTGTGTAGACTATCGCCAACTTAATAATGTCACGAAGAAGGACAGTTACCCTCTCCCGAGAATAGATGACACCCTAGACACGTTGGCTGGTTCCACGATTTTCTCGACCTTTGATCTGAAGAGTGGATACTGGCAAGTAGAACTCGCTCAGGAAGATCGAGAAAAGACTGCTTTTACCATCGGCTCGGGATTGTGGCAGTTCACCGTTATGCCATTCGGGCTCTGTAATGCTCCCGCCATATTCGAAAGATTGATGGAGACAGTGCTGAAGTGACTCTCATGGAACACGTGTCTAGTGTATCTCGACGACATAATTGTGGTCGGCAGATCGTTCGAGGACCACGTGAAAAACTTGGAGGAAGTATTCCTGCGATTGAGGAACTCCGGATTGAAGCTGAGCCCTAAGAAATGCCATCTGTTCCAAAAAGAAGTACGATACCTCGGCCACGTTGTCTCTGGGGAAGGAGTAGCAGTAGATGACCAGAAGATCAAAGCTGTTAAGGATTGGCCCATCCCAAAAGACATTCACCAACTTCGAAGTTTCCTTGGATTATGCACATACTATCGCCGATATGTGCTGGGATTCGCCAACATCGCTAAACCGCTGACCAGGCTCACGGAAGGCCAAACAAAGTTCCAGTGGTCCGAAGAATGTCAAGATTCATTCAGGAAGCTGAAAGGAGCTTTGATCAACGCACCTATACTGAGCTATCCCCTACCCAAAGGGAAATTCATTTTGGATACGGACGCCAGCAACGTGGGACTTGGAGCTGTCCTATCTCAGATCCAGGAGGGACAGGAGAAGGTCATTGGTTATTTCAGCAAGACGCTTAGCAAACCAGAGCGCAATTACTGTGTCACCAGGCGAGAGCTGTTAGCTGTTGTAAAGGGAGTGGAACACTTCTACAAGTACGTGTATGGAAGAAGATTCCTGTTGAGAACTGACCATGCAGCTCTCAAATGGCTCTTACAGTTCAAAAATCCTGAGGGTCAAGTAGCACGTTGGATCGAGAGACTCCAAGAATTCGATTTCGAGATCGAACATCGAGCCGGAACTAGCCATAAGAATGCAGATGCCTTGTCGCGAAGACCATGTCCAGATGATTGCTCACATTGCCGACGAGCAGAAGAGAAAGAAGCAACACTTTGTAGAACCGCGGCAATGGATGACAACTGGAATGACAGCAAGATCCAGAAAGACCAAGAGAAAGACCCCGACCTTGGCATAGTTGTCAGCTGGAAGAAGGGCAATCGAAGACCATCATGGCAGGAAGTCGCAGGTTACTCGCCGGCTGTTAAGTCCTATTGGGCACAATGGAACTCTCTTATTCTGGACAATGGGATCCTGAAACGTGTGCTGGAGGCCGATATTGGTGGGGAAGACAGACGCCAAATAATTGTTCCCAGGAACAGAAGAGAGGAAGTGCTGCGGGAAATCCATGATGGAGTCGCCGGAGGACATCTGGGAGTGACAAAGACCCTGCAGAAAGTGAGGCAACGGTTTTACTGGGCCAATTGTCAAGCTGACGTCCAGGACTGGTGCAGGAAGTGCGCTGTATGCGCTGCTAGCAATGGACCTCGAATACGACCCAAGGCCCCGATGTGTCAGTACAACGTAGGCAGCCCGTTCGAGAGAATCGCCATTGACATCGCCGGCCCGTTTCCCGTATCCGACCACGGGAATAAATACATCCTTGTGGCAATGGACTACTTCAGTAAGTGGGCGGAAGCCTATGCCCTGCCCAACCAGGAAGCCATCACCGTCGCCGACGTCTTGGTGAAAGAGTGGATATGTCGATTCGGTATTCCAATGGAGCTGCACTCGGATCAAGGCAGAAATTTCGAATCCAACCTTTTCCAAGAAATATGTCTACTGCTGAACATCCGCAAGACAAGAACCACGGCCCTACATCCGCAGTCCGATGGAATGGTGGAACGGATGAACAGGACGATCAACCGCCACTTGTCCAAGGTTGTCTCTGACCATCAAAGAGACTGGGACCAGTATCTTCATTTGTTCCTGATGGCCTATCGATCCGCAGTACACGAGTCAACCGGTCAAACTCCTGCTAGTATTATAATGGGCCGAGAACTGCGACTGCCTTGTGACCTGAAGTTTGGGATACCGCCAGGACAAGACACTGCGGGAGAGGACTACGTCAGCAAACTTCGGCAGAGAATGGACGACATCCACGAACGAGTCCGGTTGAACATCCAGAGTGCCAGTGATAAAATGAAGAAGACCTATGACATTAAGGCCGACGCTGGAGGATTTAAGGTTGATGACCTGGTTTGGCTGTACAACCCCAAACGTCGTCGTGGACTATCACCAAAGTTGCGGAACTCGTGGGAAGGCCCGTATAAAATCGTGAAAAGGATAAACGACCTTGTGTACCGAATCCATAAGCCACCCCGAGGGAAACCAAGGGTCGTCCATTTCAACAGGTTGGCCCCTTACGCTGGAAACCATGACCAAGTTCGCACCCTCAAGCCACCGGAGGATGATATGACGTTCGAGAAGTTTATGTCCTTGTATTCAAACGGGCAGAAAGTTCTACATGGGGTTACTAGAGAGGAGTCACGAGACCTTTTCGAGGTGCCTGCTGACTACGCACTAGCGCACTGTGTGGCAGAAGATCTTCGAATGTCCAGGGCATCGCCGTAGTGTTCTCCAAGAAATTTGGTCAACTCCAAACACTGCGGGAGCAGAATCCAGAAGTTGGTGGGTGCTACAGTTGAAGAAAGGCCAGAGAAACATCTACTACCTAGTTACCAAGAGGCATTCCCAAGATAAACCGTCCTATGAAGATGTCTGGAAGAGTCTCACCAAACTAAGAGATACTATGGTGGACCAGAATCTGGCGGATCTAGCAATTCCAAAACTATCCTGTGGTATTGATGGGTTGGACTGGAGAGTCATAAGAAGTATGCTGGAGGCGATATTCAGATCCAGCGGCGTCAGGATTTTGGTTTGCTGTAACCCTCTTCCACGACCGATCATGAAGACCGTGGAATGTTACTTCCATCGAACTTCACGGTGCAGATATGGGGAGTCATGCAGATATCGTCACACCCCAAGGATGAAATTTCGGGACGAAATGTCTTTAAGAAGGGGGCAATGTAACGAACCTAGGCCGGACCTGTTGCCTCACACGTTGCCATCGACAGCGATGAGATCATCCCCGGAGATATTCGAGAACCATCCAGTCGCTCTTCCGCGGAAAACAACGGTCAATATTGGAAATAATTGGAACATGCCGTCGCCAACTGCCGGAATTCGAAAGATCGGGAATCCTGTGACGGAGATAAATAGGTAGCCCTCCAGATGGCAAAAACAGTCTGAACGAGCCCATACGATCGAGCTATTCAGTGGCGTAGTAATATAAATTAAGTTGTAGATTAAGTGTTAAATAAATTAGTTAAACCAAGTTAAGTTTATTTACGTTACAATATATATAAAAAATAAATATAAAAGTAAAATACAAATATTTGACTTGCTAGTTACTAGATACATTACAATCACAAGTTGAAAAAAATTATTAAAATGCGCAAAGGTAGTTCAGAGAAGATACAAATTATAAACATATACGAGTCATTTTACTATGAAGGTAATTTGAATTCATGCGATAAGATAGTCGTGTTGTCTGCCAAAATAGTGAACACCTCCTAATTTGCCCAAAAGCTGAGAGGTTCTTTCTCCCAGATAGGACTCGAACCAATTGAAGCTTCGTCCTGTAGTCTTGTAGTACATCTTCTCTTTATTATTAGGAAATTATTAAAATTTGGCATACGTATTGTTTTACATGTGAACAACACCTCTATAAAATTTCAACAAGTTTCACCATCCCGAACCCGAGATATATATAATTGAAGTTGACTCAATTAATACGTAACATATGGACCATGCATAGGCAAACAGCACATTATTAATTCTACCGTTAGTACTAAAATTAAGAAGTTTATGAAAAACGAGGAGGAGCTAGAGCAGGATATCACAGATATTGTGAAAAAAAATCAAAGTGATTGACCATCTAGTTTGACAGATATAATCAAAACTACTCTCGTTATTCAAAATAGTCCACAGCCTAAAGGGGGGGTCGTAGAGAAATGCGGGTTCATGCAAAACAAAATGCGACTCATTGCTGAAAAATATTTTACCAATCTCCAGAAAAGTAAACCCTCTCGACTACGACTATGCCATGAACATGTCTTACAGAGGCGAAGTGAAATTACCTATCCTATTCCTACTATGTAAATGATATGGCTTTTCTAGACATCAAAGCCAAAATTACGTTATTTGCCGATGACACCACCATACTCTGGCAAGAAAGGAATGAAATAATACTACACTCATTAAAAACTGGTGTGAATCAAACCTTCTATCTCTTAACATAAAAAAACCAATATCCTTACTTTCCACTGTTATGTCCAAAACCTAGATATCGGCAATGAGGAAATAAGTTTCTGGGTTTATAAATCGACAATAAACTACTTTTTCTCGGACATGTGTAAAAAACTATCTTCTGGATACTTTGCTATCAGAACCATAGCCACTGAAGGTTTGATCTTTTGGGGCAGTAATCACTTATTTCAAAGGAGTTTTGTTCTGCAAAAAAGAGCCCTTAGATATATGTGTAAGGCAAGCTCTAGAACCTTGTGTAGAGATCTTTCCAAAAATTGCAGAATAATAACGGTAGTTTGTATATACATTTTAGAAACAGCATCTGATACACAAAAACACACCCCAGCTAGTCTCGTCAAATTACAACACAAGACAGGGTGGCCAGGTTGAATTGATATTACCCCATACCTCTTTGATCAGGAAATCAATTATACTCAATGGGATAAAAATATATAATAATTTGCCTGCTCTCAGCAGAGAAGTTTCTGATGTGAGTAGGGAACTCTCCGAAATGAAAAAACTTTTGAAGGTCTGGTAAATTCCATATTGAAACCAGAAACTACCACTAAAAACTAGAATGAAGTTATCCCACCACAATTGAATCAGGAATCCATTGTGGTTGAAATAGAAGACTAAGGTCAAATAACATAATACTATTCAATATGGCTGAACCTACTGCATCTACAATCGAGGAGAAGAAGAAACAAGATACTGATGCTGCCAAATCCATACTTAGTGAATTATCATCTAGCGACTTTTCCTTCAGGGCCTTTCGCATAGGAAGAGTAGGTGGTAGGCCAAGACCCATAAAAATAATTTTGGACGACCACAGATTAGCTCTACACTTGCTGAAGAACAAGAACAAATGCTCAAAAGAAGATATCAGGATCAGTGCTGCCATGACCATTGCTCATCGCAACTTCCTGAAACAACTACGTAACCAGCTAGAGCAAAGGAAATTACGTAGTGAGACAAACAAGGTGTACCTAAAATCGTTAGCACTGCTGATAGCCGCCGATAAAACTAAATAAAACGGGTAATCCAAATACTGCTTACTCTAATAGTCATATAACAATTTATTATCAGATTGTTCGTGGAGTACGCACCAAACTTGACAACTTACTGTGTAGCCTAAGCGACTGACCATGATATAATTTTTGAATTTTTTCGCTTTTAAATATTGTATCATCTGTAGGACTTATGTAAAGCCTGATACCCGTTTGACTAGTCTGATAAGTTTTTGTACTACCTGTGTAAAAACTTCAATGATGAATAAATTATCTATCTATCTATCTAATAGTCGACAGCATTCTATCGAAAAAACTCTATAAAAAGGCAATTCAGGAAGTTTATCCAACCGATTCAAATACAAAGTCAAACTTCAGGATTATACCTTATTTCGGCAAATCTTCATAGAAAATTTCATATTATTTACGACAATATATTAATATTGCTTACAGAACAAATAATACTTTGGGAAAATTTATTTGAGTTAGGTTTCTCTCAATACAACATATACAGGAAGGATAGGTGTGAATTAACTAGTTCCAAAACATTAGGAGGAGAGGTTTTGATTGCTGTTAAAAAACATTTTATTTCCAATCATATTCATACTTCCCTAATCAACGTGGAAGACTTATACATATCTGCCAAACTCAACGGAACAACTATATTAATTGGCGGAGTATATATTCTCCCCTCTAATGTCAGCATCTTCGAGGACCATTGCACAAACGTTGATTCATTACTAGAATCCCATCGATTCCAAAAGTTATACTTATTTGGTGATTATAACCTACCCAAAGCCAAATGGTCAAATGATGAACTAGGAGTACTAGTGGATACAAGTAACATCACTCCTGCACAAATAATAAGTGACAGTTTCACATTTCATAATTTGTATCAACTCAGTGACATTAAAAATTGTAATAGTCTAATTTTAGATTTGATTTTCTCACAAGACAAAAATTTATTGGTTAATTATGCAGATAACACTCTACTTCCTTGTGGTCAGAACCAACATGCAATTCAAGCAACTTTAAATCTAAACACTGAAATACCAACCCTCCAATTCGAACATCAATATTATGACTTCAAGAGAGCAAACTTCACTAGTTCAAATTATTTTGTATCTAATATCAATTGGGAGGATATTTTGCATGATGGTGTTGAATTAGATATAATAATAATAAAGCGGCTTTATTCATCATTTCAAATTCTACATATAACAAAGGAAAAATTCAAGAGTATTAATTAATAGAGAGGTGAACGATGAAAATTAAAACAAAAAGAAAAGTAATAAATAAGGTAAAATCATCACAAATAATCTACTTAAGCATATAACAAAATACAAAAAGTTAATAATAAAGTTCGTTACTGTTTTATACCTTATTGTTTAGTGATAATCAACATCTCAAAACATATATCAGAAGCGGGATCTATCAACGTAAGAACAAAAACTGCCTATTCTTTAGCTGAAGTTTCAGTCTCTTTTTGAAATTACTCAGTGTGTACAGTCTGAATTCATTGGGTAACTGGTTATACAATTTGGCAGCATTGTATGAAAAACATATTGTGTAAATTGTAGTGGAGTGAGGAGGAATGACAAGAATGTGTCTATTCCGTGTTCTGAGGTCGTTCAGTGCTGAAAACGTCTTCAATTTTTCAAAAAGGTATTTAGGAGTTTTCGTTATAAGAACCTTGTGGGTTATTGATAGTAGGTGTAAATTTCGAAGATCGTTCAACCTCAGCCAACTAGAGTTATTGAATTCCGTACTTATGTGGTCAAATTTCCGAATACCAAAGGAGAATCGAATGCACGAGTTTTGTATTCTTTGCAGACGATACTGGTCAGACTTCAGGAGGGCAGGTCCGTAGACGCTATCACAATAAGACAGCTTGGACGTTATCAATGATTCGCATAAAGAAAGCTTCAAGTGCTTGGAAAGCATGTGTCTGTTAGGAAAGAGTTGTCTAAGGATGTTGAAGGATGCCTGGCAAAGATTAGCTCACATGTTTGGTGAATCTCAGCTCAGAGTCGAGCCACAATCCTAGATTTTTACATTCTTTGACTATAGGTAATATATCACACCCGATTTTATATTTTCATATCTTCACAAGCACTTTCCACTTTCTTTTGAACCGAAAAACATGATCTGTGAATTTTTGAATTTAAGCGGCAATGGAAAACTCGTACCTACAATTTATTCAAATCTTCATTTAAATTGTTTTGTGTTTCGTTGTGTTGTAGAGCATTGAAAGATAAATACAGTTGAGTATCATCGGCGTAGTGATAAATTTTAGCAAACCCTATAATTTCAAAAAAATCGGAAATGTATAAAGAAAACAGGAGTGGCCCCAATATAGATCCTTGGGGAACACCGTAAGCAACCGACAATGAATCAGACTCAATACCTTCTAGGACGACGCGCTGGGTACGATTGCATAGATAATTTCGTATGAATTCTACAGCTCCATTTGAGAAGCCAAAGTACCCAAGTTTGAGACAAAGTATAGAATGATCCAGTATATCGAAGGCCTTACTGTAATCTAATAAAACCAAACAGACTTCACGATTATCCGCGGCCTTGAAAAGATCATCCGTGATGGCCAAAAGAGCGAGCAATATAGCATTAGATAATTTCTATGATACTTTATACACCGCCTTTCATCACTTTGTTCCCCAAGTGCACTACAGAGCATCCAAATTTCCACGGTGGTTTTCCCCAGATTTGAAAAAACTGATGTTCTCAAATTCATGGGAGGATTATTTGGTATTTTCCAATCTTAGATCACAATGCAAGACTGTCACCAGAGATTGTTAAGTATCATAGATTGCAAAAACTGAAAATAATATAAAACACAACATTAAAAACTTCAGGACTTTCATAAACACTAAGAGAAATGATCACTTGGTACCCCAAAATATGCATCTAGATGACAATTACATGACCGCTGGTGACGATATAGTCGATCTTTTTGCTGACCATTTCCAATCAGTTTGCATAAGAAATGATATGAATTCTGAGCCTCTTTCAAAACATAATGACAAGTTAAATATAAGCCAATGCAACATTTCAGTACAAGATGTTTTGGAAAATTTGAACTCTTTAGACATTAGAAAGAGTTCTGGCCCAGATAATGTTCCTCCAATCATACTAAAAAAATGTAGGTTTACCTTAGCAGTTCCAGTGCTTAGCTTATTCCAAAGATCTATACAAACAGGTACATTCCCCTTGAGATGGAAATGTAGTTATATGATGCTAATTTTCAAAAGTGGTGATAAAACCAATATCCAAAATTACAGACCCATAAGTATTTTGAGCACAATCCCAAAACTTTTTGAACGCATCATTTGCAGCCAGATAAAATGTAGGTCAACACAAATATTCATAGATGAGCAGCATGGGTCCATTAAGGGTAGGTGTACCTCAACAAATCTGTTACCATTCGCACAGGACTCACTGGAGGCCTTGGAGGATCGAGATCGATGTCAAGTAGATGCTATATACACAGATTTCTCCAAGGCTTTCGACACTGTGAACCACTCTCTTTTATGCATGAAATTGGAAGCAATAGGGTTTTATGGAAACATTTTGCAATGGTGTTCCACAGGGGAGTCATCATGGTTCATTGCTGTTTAACATTTTCATAAACGATATAGAAAATGAAATAAAACATAGTCAGTTCATGTTATTTGCCGATGACTTGAAACTCTTTTAACGAGTTTGCTCAATAACGGACTGTGAAATGCTTCAATCTGATTTGGATAATATTGCAAGATGGTGCTCAAAAAACGACCTATACCTCAACTTATCAAAATGTATATCAATCACTTTCCACAAAACACGTCAAAAGATATGTTTCAACTACCATATTAATAACAACCAATTGGAAGAAGTATTCAATATTAGAGATTTGGGAGTTATAATGGACAGTAAACTAAACTTTGGTCTACATCAGGATCATATCATAAATACAGCATTGAAAATGTTAAGTTTCATAAATCGACACACAAGAGACTTATATAAACACTCTAACTTATTTGTTCAATATTTTGGTGAGGCCAAATCACGATCTTACAACAAATCTCACTCACTCACCATCATTCAACAATCATATTCACAGAATTGAAATGGTTCAAAATAAATTTCTACTTCATCTCTCGCATAAGATGGGGGTCCCTAGAATTGCATACAAGGCGCAAAATTGTTAACAACTTGGATAGTCCTGTCCTAACTTGCTCTTTAGATTTGCTCTTTATGTCCCAGTAAGGGCTACCAGAACAATTCAGACCTTTGCCACATCTCTGCATAGATGTAATTATGGAAAGTATTCTCATATCTCTCGTATGATAACCACATTTAATTCATTCAATGTAGATGTCTTTGGAAGCTCATTGATTCGCTTCAAAAGCGCCCTCAAATCACATCAAATCCGATACCAGATGGTGTGCTATCCTTGTTTAGTTTAAGTTTTTAGTAATTAATTAATTTGTTGAAATTATTATTATAGTTAATTGTTAAATGGTTTACCCGTTTATAATGAATAAAAGTTCCTAATGTATAGCCCTGTAGATTGCACAAATGAAGAGACAAATCCAAACTTTTTCACCTGATTGATTATACAGTGGACCAGCAAGATCTACACCTGTGACTTCGAATACATTTCCATTGAATCGTCTGCATACAACACATTTTGTAACGATTGATCTGAGTGTTTTTCTTTCTTTGAGTATTCAAAACCGTTCTCTCAATAAATTCAACAATCCTGTACACCAACATGTGAAGCTTTCACATGTTCTTCGTGAGCAAGTTTATCGACAACAGGATGCTTGCTGGGTAAAACGGCTGCAAACCGAAAAGATCGTGAATCTTCTCGTGCTGACATTTTTGTCGTAAGTCGTATGATTCCATCATCATCATATAGTTTTCAGTTTGGGATCATTCACTCCCTCGAATGCCTCTTCTTGAATTAGGTTGGTTGGTTGAAAACTGACGAGCCAGAGACAGGGTTGGCACTTAGCTTCCCTTGACACTGCGACCAGCTGGGGTCTATTGTATCACTCTGTCGTCAGTGGTTCCTCATTCAAACAGGTTTGTGCCTTTAATTAGGTTTAGTAGCCTGTTAATAAGGTTCTTCGGATTCATGCCTGTTTCCGGGCTGATCTCTCCAAAGGTTCTGTGTCGCCTTCTACTTAGGGCGTTACAGTCGAAGATAATATGAGAGGCTGTTTCCTCCTCTTCATCACATAGCCTACACTCCACGGTTTCACTGCGTACTCCCATAGTGTTTTCTTAGGCCGCAGTGTCCAGTCAACAGACCTACTATTATACGTGCCTTCGTTCTGTTCAGGTTCAGAAGGTCAGCCGTCAAGGTCCGGTTTGGGTGCCCTACCATGACTTTGCTGTGTATTTGCCCGACAGTTTGATCCTAATATTGTTGGTGTCTTCTTTTTATCCATTCGTCGATCAGGGTCCTGCATCGGTTTTTGCTAATCACATGCACAGGTTCTGGCCCTGTGAATAGCGTTTCAGATGCTTGCCTAGCTAGCTGGTACGCTTTTACGTTGCCTTCAATGCCTCTATGACCTGGCACCCACATCAAGGTGACCTTGTTGTGTTTTGCCAGCTCGATGAGGTTCTGGAGGCAGTCCCAGACCAGTTTAGACTTTATCTGTATAGAGTTGAGTGCTTTGATAGCACTTTGACTGTCAGATAGAATGTAGATGTGTTTTTTCTTATAACCACTTTCTAGATTCTTCTGAATGCATACCATAATAGCATGTGTTTCAGCTTAGAATATCGTGGAGTATTTGCCAAGGGGTATTATGTAATCCCTTCTTGGCCTTACCCCATGTATTCCTGCTCCCGTTCCTTCAACTGTCTTTGAACCGTATGTATACCAGACTATGTCCGCAGTTGATTGTGATTCTATACTCGGGGCCCATCCAGATCCGTCAATTCGTGTTTCGAATGGTTTTTCGAATGAGTATAGGGGTTGCATGTAGTCTGAAATCATTTCGAGTTCGTCGATATTGATTACATGAGTGATTCTGGTATGTCCAGTTGTTCGGATTCTCCAGTTTTTTGTTTGTTTCAGTCTGTATGCACTCATCCTGGCCTCTCCAATGACATGTAAGTCAAGGGGTTCGAGGTTTAGGATGATTTCCATTGCAGCTGTTGTAGTGCTATTCATTGCACCCGCTTTTTGAATTAACTTCATGATGAAGTTTTCGGACGAAATCAACTCTTTCAATGACAACTAACCACCTTTCTTTTCATATTTCGATGAAGGGAGTTGAAAATGAATCTTTTTATCCAACTCAATATCCGCACGATTTTTTCAAATCCAGAAAAACGCTCATAAAACCAGGTAAAACACTGTTTTGAAGATAACATTGAAGAAGTCACACACTTCTTCTTTTCAGTATTGATGGCATCTTCTTCGACAACATAATTTTGAGAAGGCCACAGTTCTGGGGATTTTTTCAGCCACTGCGGACCCTCCCACCATCTCGACTCGACCAATTGCTGTGGAGAACATCCACGAGAAGGAAGATCGGCTGCGTTAAAATGACCTGGAACGTGAAACCATGCCTCCTTATTGGTCAAATTACGAATTTATTTCACCCGATTCCATATGAAAAGTTTCCAGTTATCGTCTCTCTTGATCCAAGCAAGAACTGTAGTTGAATCAGACCACCAAAAAACAGGTATATCAAGCGTAAGAATTTCAAGTGCCATTTTAGACAATCTTGCTCCAATCGTAGCAGCTAAAAGCTCTAATGGAAGAATTGTTATTTGTTTGATAGGTAAAACTCGGGATTTTGCTTGAATCACCTGGACATCTACACCTCCACTCGACTCAGATTTCAAAATACGTGCAGAGTTCATCTTTTATGGATTACATCATATGTAACTAACCATCGTGGAATCTTGAGATCCAAAAGTGACGGAATATCTCTCAGCCAGCTCAGAAAACTGATTTTTATATCATCTGATACCTCAATATCCCAACCTAACTAGGAATTCCATGTTTTCTGCAGCAGTATTTTGGGACACAATGAGACTGGACAAGAAAATCCAATTGGATCAAAAATTATCTGAACAGTTGATAAAATGATTCTTTCGGTTATCAATTCTGTGTTGACATCTCTGTACCATTCAGAATTCAATTCTAGAGTATCCAAGTTTCGATTCCAATCAAGCCTAAAACAGGTACCACTTCAAAGTTTTCGAGAACTGTGTCCTCCCATCCTCGTAATTCGAATTTAGCATCAGCAAATATCATCAAAGATTCGTCAATGAACGTTTGAAGTTCCTTTTTGCTGTCTACACTGGATACACAGTTGTCTACATAAAAGCCCTTCAACAATTTCGGAATTATCGATTCTATGGAGGAATTTTGGTTTGTCTCGGAAACTTTTCTCAAGTGGTACTCTATAACGGCTCCTAGCAAGAATGGGCTGCACATTACTCCGAAAACAACTCGAGTGTGG
The DNA here is from genome assembly GCA_018342105.1 of Gonioctena quinquepunctata. NCBI lineage: Eukaryota > Metazoa > Arthropoda > Insecta > Coleoptera > Chrysomelidae > Gonioctena > Gonioctena quinquepunctata. The sequence goes on from JAFIRS010000190.1 coordinate 381,576, forward strand.
CGCTTGCTTTTCAGTTCTCCATTTTTATCGTACCATAGAAAACGCAAAAAATCTCAATCAGTAATTTGAAGAAATGCTTTCTTTATGTCAGCAATTACTCCAATCATGCCCAATAGAAATCTGATCAAAATTGAAAGAATCAGTTCTATTAGATTGACACCTTTTTCCAAGCACTGATTTAATGATGGATGCGATTTTTTTTGGGCAGAAGCATCGAATACAGGCCTGATTTTCGTAGTAGTACTGTTTTCCTTGACTACGAGGTAGATAGTGTCCCTGATTTTGGATATCTGATACTGGAACTTCTTCAATAATTCCTTCCTCCAACCATTCTTTTAAAACTTGAGAATATTCCTGGCAATATCCATCATTGTTCAATTTTTTGAGTCTTCTTCGTGCCATTGCAAAATTGTTGGGTAATGGGGGATGACTCTCAATCCACGGCATGTGAACCTCATATCTTCCATTTTTTTTTTCTCACAACAGTTTCGGTGAAATGTTCCATTACTGCTTTCTCTGTCTTTTTCTCCGATTTCTGTTGTGTTGGATCGGTAATTCCAAGGACGTTAAGACTCAATAAGTCGGCCGGGCATAATTCTCTACTTAGCATGGAAGTATTGAAGCATTGAAGAATTTAAGATTGTTTATTCAAAATAACTTTACCCATGATTGTCCATCCCAATAACGTATGCAATGCCACAAGACCAAATCTAAGTTCATGACATTTTCCAGTAAATAACTTTTCAGCAATATCAGCTCCAATCAAAATATCAACGGGGCCATCTTTCTTATCTGTAATTTCGATTCCCAATGAACATAGTTCATCCATCCAGGATCCTTGCCTCACAGATGTAACATTATTACAGATGACTGGTTGGTCTAGAGCTTCGAAGTTACAGGCGTAATCGTCATGGATACTACTCAATCGAATTCAGTAACAGGGATGATTGAAAACACCAGTATTCATACCACCAAAAAGAGTATGCACCATTTCTTCTCGTCGAATAGATTCATATAACATCTCAGAACAAGGGATTGTTTTATGTATAACCTTTATGAGCCGGTGTCGATGATTACTCGTGCTACTCTTGATTTACCAATCCATCATGCTTCACTCTCCATATGTATTATTCAAAAGCGAATTCTCAACATTCAACTGATTTGGATCAGGTACAAATTTCGCAATTGTTCCATCACTCTTTGTACACATGATATCAATATGTCTTCCATTGCAGATTGAACACGCTGATTTTACTCTGCATTTTCTGGCAATGTGACCATATTTAAGACATAGATAACAGCACCCCCGTTCAATCAATTTCTCCTTACGTTCAGCTATCAGTCCAGATGCAGTTGAAAGAGCAGTTTTCATGGGAAGAGAATCAACATTATTTTTTTCGTTTTAGATTGCATGTCGAAACCAGAGGCTGCCAAAGTAATCCGTTCTTCATTTTGAACTTCCTTTCTGAGAAAGATCATCAAGTTATCCAAACGTATTTTCAGAGTATCATAATAACTATTCCTTTGCCATACCCTAATCAAATCTTCGGGGAAGCAAGATTCTACCAATGGATATAACATCGCTGTACATGTGTCCGATGTCACATCTAGAGTTTCTAACGATCGTAACTGGGATTGTAGCTGATCATAAAGAAAACTGAGCTTATTTTTATTCCTAATACCATTTAGAAGTTAGTTTAGTATGTATTAGTATTTAAGTATGATGAATAAGTAATAATCAATTGTTTTATACAAAGGGGTTAACCGTTTCTATAAATAAAAATATATATATATATATATATATATATATATATATATATATGTATATATATGTGGTAACTTGATTATTCTCGTTTCGGACTTCCATCGTCTTAATGGATTTCGAAAGTTTTTCACAATGTTTCGATTGCTCTTATCTGCAATCGTCTTCAGGTGAATACTGACAACTTAGGTGCTACTTAGCTATTTAAATGGCCAAAAAGTGTTCCAAATGTTCCCAGACTATAAAAGCTGACGACGATTTCGTCTTTTGTGATTGCTGCAAAGCAACGTTTCACAATATGAAATCATGCTTCACCATGACTTCTGTCCAGATGAAACAACGAGTTGTCGTATTTTTTTGGGATGAATGTACGGGAATCTTAAAAAAAACTCCCCTAAAATGAAGTGAATGTGTTAAAGGAAAAAATTTCCAGAAATCACGGCGATTTTCCCCAAGCAATTGAGAGCCTCAAATCTGAATTAGGGAATATTCAGACTAATGTAAACTCAAATGGATCACCACCAAACAATGAAGTAATTAATGAGATTTACGAGCGCCAACGTAGGGCAAACAATATAATGATCTTCAATCTACCAGAGAGTGATGGGAATTCCACAACGGCCGATCAATCCAAAGTCAAAGAAATTATCAGAGACATTACCTACAATGAAGTCCAAATAAGCAAAACTCTTCGCATTGGCAAAACGAATAAAAACGGCGCAAGAGCCTTGAAAGTCATTCTGGAAAGCTCGCTAGATGTCTCATATATAAGAAACAGAAATAAAGTGAAGAAAGATAGAAACATTTTTATTAACAGTGATCAAACTCCCATGCAAATGGCACAGTTCAAATCACTACAACTCGAACTGAAACACCGCATAGAGCAGGGCGAAAATGACGTCAAACTGAAGTACATCAACGGCACTCCTAAAATCATTAAAACTAGAAACATCCTCACCACCCGAACTTCCCAACATTTATTATCAAAACGTTAGAGGCCTTCGCACCAAACTCCGCCTTCTCCAACGCAATTTGGCCATTTCATCGTTCGATGTCGTTATTCTAACCGAAACATGGCCTACTCAGGACATAACTAATGCCGAATTGAATCTTGTCAATTACAACATTTACAGAAAAGACCGCTCTCCCGAGACGAGCCCATTCAAGAGAGGAGGTGGTGTACTCATAGTGATCAAGAAAACAATTTCCAGTCACGAGATACAGTCAAATAACACCTTAGAAGATATGTACGTAGCTATCAGTAACAACACACATATCATTTTTGGGACTGTTTACCTTCCTCCTAGATCTGCAGAGTCCTCTATGATGACCCTATCCTCTGACAAGGATGCACTCACGGAAAGCTATCCCAATGCACAAATACATCTTTTTGGCGATTTCAACTTACCAAATGCTCACTGGTCATCGGACCAATTAGGATTTTCAGTTGATCCCTCACCTTCAGCTATGGCAGTAGAAAGCATCCTACAAACTGCCTTATCGAACATGTGTGCCTTCCACAATCTGTTTCAAGCAAACAACATTCGAAATGCAAGAAATGTTCTTTTGGATTTAGTACTAACCCACGACCCCCAACTGCCCTTACAACCAGCCGATGTACACCTTATTACACCTGACCCCCATCACCATCCACTGCAGACTTCTATCAAACTCAACGCTAGCGCTGAACAGGAAGCGATGTACAATGCAGATGAATTTTACTACAACTTCAAAAACGCTGACTTTGGTAATATTCGAGCCTGCTTTGAAGCCATGGATTGGGATAACCTTTTCTCCGAGAAAACACTTGACGAGATGATGAATATTTTCTGTGACATACTCCATTCTGTATTTGACATTTTTGTCCCCAAGGAGAAACATTCTTCAAGAAAATTTCCCATTTGGTTTTCACCCGAGTTGAAAACTCTCATATTCAGGAAGAAAGCTGCTCATAAACGTTTCAAGGCCCATTCTTCTCAACAAAACTATCTGGAATTCAGTGAATCAAGATCAAGTTGTAAACAAAAGAGGGCTATAATAACTCTGTAACAGAAACTGAATCATGCATACATCTAATCCTCTCCATTTTTGGAAATATGTAAACTCAAAAAGAAAGTCTAATAAAATACCAAACACTCAAGTCAACTCCGGTCAAGATATTGCTAACTTGTTCGCAGACTATTTGGCATCAGTCTACTCAGACGTCACCTGCCTACCACCCACCCCTAAAACAGCCCACAATAATAACTTCCATATCAATATATCCAAAATATATGATAAACTTCGTAATCTTGATCCAAAAAAGGGAGCCGGACCTGACGCAGTTCCACCATCCATTCTCAAATACTGCAGCTTCATACTCTCCCGCCCTCTCTATTTATTTATTTTATTTTTAATATGTCCCTTACAAAAGGTACCTTCCCTTATAACTGGAAACTCAGCTATGTGATACCCATCCATAAGTACGGCGACTAATCCGATATTAAAAATTATCGCCCCATATCCATCTTAAGTACCATTCCAAAGCATCATAACGGACTTTCTATCAAAAATTTTCTCAGGTGTTTTGATTCAGGAGCAATACGGGTTCCAATCAGGTAAATCCACAAAACTTAACTTAGTAAATTACATTAACTACTTGTCGGATGCCCTGGAGACTGGGTATCAGGTAGATTCTATTTACACTGGCTTCTCCAAGGCATTCGACAAAGTGAATCATAAGCTCTTAATACACAAACTCAGTAGTTTTGGTATATCAGAGGCATTCCTGAACTGGATTCAAGATTACCTCCATGAGAGAACACAAGTCATAAAAGTAAAAAATGTCATATCCAACGAAATTGTTGTAGCATTGGGTGTTCCTCAGGGTTCTCACTTGGGCCCCCCGCTTTTAAACATTTTTATTAACGACATAACGTCAGGCATCTCAAATGGATCAACCCTCTTATTTGCTGATGATCTCAAAATATTTTCCAAGATTGCTTGTTTTGGTAATATTGGGGTAATACAGTTAAACTCTTCGTAGTATTGACGTGAACTCAAAATCAATCTTTAATGACAACTCGCTTGATATACCTAGTGATTAAAACAAAACAGAAATACACAACATAAGAAATTCCATAAACCAACACTCCCACTAATTTCTTGTTATATCTTGAAGGCTGATCAAACCCAGTTTCAACCTCAAGTATTCCAACTTCGACTTTGTTATAGGTTTCGTGAATATATCAGCAACTTGTTCATTGCTTTCAATATACTTGATATCCATCAACTTCTGGTGATACTTTTCCCTTATAAAATGGTATTTTATATCGACATGTTTCGTGCGCTTGTGAAAATCTTGATTTTTGATCAGTTTGATAGCACTCTGATTGTCGATATAAAGTGTACACGAACTTGTGTCGCCAATAAGAATATTTCTGTAAAGTCTGTCCAACCAAATCAAATCTTTCACAGCCGTACTTGCAGCAATATACTCAGACTCAGTCATGGAGAGAGCTACTGTGCTTTGTCTCTTTGAGTTCCAACTTATTGCGCCTGATCCAAAATGGAAAATATAACCGGTAGTTGAATGTCTATTATCAGCATCGCCTCCATAGTCTGCATCACTGAATCCTGTTATTTTCAATTCCGGAGACATCTCATATAGCAATCCCATGTCTGATGTTCCATTTGGATAGCGAAAAAAAAATTTTACCATTCGACAATGCTTGGTTATGTAAGACATTTTCTATCATCATTTCTATCATTTTTGTCCGATGCAGCTATAATTCCATCATCTAAGAAAATGGCTAATATTATGAACTTTTTCGTGATTGATGAAAACACAGGCATCAGCATCACTTGCTTGGAAATTGAACTCTTTCAAAAATTTCACGAATCTCTCATTCCAGACTCTCGGTGCTTGTTCGAGACCATACAAACTCCTATTTAATTTGCAAACTTTCTGGGAACCATCTTCAAAACCATGGGGTTGATCCATATAGATCTCTTCTTGTAACTTTCCGTACAAAAATGTTGTTTTCACATCAAATTGGGATAAAACAAAATTTTTCTGTACTGGAATTGCCAGTATCGCTCGGATTGATTCAAATTTCACTACCGGACTATCCGTTTCTTCATAATCAACTCCGTACTTCTCCTTTAATAACCAGTCGGGCTTTGAATCTCTCTATTTTCCCATCAGCATTTTGTTTCACCTTGTATATCCATTTATTCGATATCGGTTTTTTGTCAGTTGGTAGGTCTGTAAGAGTCCAGGTATCGTTAACTTCATGGGATTTCAGTTCTTCCTGCATGGCGTTCTCCCACTCTTTCCTGTCCCTGCTGGATATTGCTTCCTCGAATGAAATAGGCTCATTGTTTTCAGCTATAAGAGCAACAGCTTCCGCCAAATTTACAAATCTTTCCGGTGCAAGAATATTTTCTCTTTTTCTCAGATTATATTTTCCTGTTATTTCTTCTTCTACATTATTCTGGATCGCTTTTCTATTTTCATCGTTGTTAAAATGTTCTGTGTGACTGCTTTCATTCTCTTGATAATTTTTCTGTCTTATGTCTGGGAATTGTTTTCCTTCATCTACCAATCTTATTTCTGGTGATTTTTGTATTATATTTTCCTTGGTTTTCATGATTTCATCTCCAAACACAATATCTCTGCAATTTTCAACTTGATTATTCCCAAACCAGATCCTATATCTTTTAACGGTACTTGAGTATCCGACAAAAGTTCCTTTTCGACTTTTAACATCCCATTTTTGTCGCTTCTGTTTTGGAATATGAACAAATACAACGGTTCCGAAAACATGAAGAGAATTTATTTCGAAGGGTTCATTATTCCACAGCTCATATGGTGTTTTACTCGAAACGGGACTGGGACCTGTTCTATTCAGAAGATACACTGCTGTATTCGTTGCCTCTGCCCATAACTTTTTCGGGAGGTCCTTGGAATGAAGTAAAGTACGAGCCATCTCCACAACTGTTCTATTTTCTCGTTCAGCACATCCATTTTGCTCTGGCGTGTATGCCAGTCTTCTGATGGGTCACTCCATAACTGTTCAGCTGTGATTCTACTATCTTGTTGCAATATTCTCTGCCATTATCTGTACGGATGGTCTATACTAGAAAACCAATGTTTTTCATGTACACTAAAAATTCTTTTATTTTTGATTTTATCTCATCATTCGTGCGGACGAAATACACTATTCTATAATGCGTGTAATCATCTTTAAATAAGACGAAATATTTAGATCCTCCTAGCGAACTTCCCTCCATTGGACCACATACATCTGAATGAATGAGTTGTCCTATTCTGTTTGTTTCAGTGTTACTGACAGGAAACGGTAAGCGATGCTGTTTGCCACGTAGACAGTCTTCACAGATGGGTTTTGAATCGAATGTGAATGTAGGAAGGTTCGATTTCTTAAGAATTTTTTTAACTTGTGTCACATTTTGATGTCCCAATCGCTCGTGCCATAACTGTAGCTGATTGATTACAGTAACATGAGCTTCATGGTGCTCTGAAGGAACAACTACTTCCAAGTTCAGTTTAAATAATTTGTTTATTCTGTTTGCTTCAATGATGATGTTACCATCTTTCAGGAATCGACATTTATTTTTGTTTGACTCAAGAACCAATCCTTTATCTAAAGCTGAACTCACTGAGAATAGGTTGAGCTTGATACTTGGTATAAAGAGAACATTTTGGAGTTGTTTATTTGACCAACTACCATTTACCAATACCCTGACGTTTATGTTTCCCATTCCTACTGCCTCCATAGAGAAGAACCATTAGCAATTTTAACGTTTTGGCTCTTTTGAAAATCATGAAAATCTACGAACCATTCTTGATGGGACGTCATGTGGTCCGTAGCACCTGAATCAAGATACCATATTGATTCTTCAGAACTTGTTCGGTTGTCTCCAATTAATGCTTGAAAATCATCATGTCTTTCATTTGATGTGCTTGCAAGATGGCTGTTTCCAGTGCATTGGTCTTCTTACCTGCTTGTATCTTGAATCTGCATTCGTTTTTCCAGTGCCCCTCTTTCTTGCAGTAATGGCATTTACCTGGTTTTCTTGAAACCCGTATAAATTTGTTCATTTTTATTTTGTTCCCATTTTGATTTCCTCGCCCACCCCCAAAAAAGCATCTTTTTTTGGTGTATTCGACTCCAATAGTTTCAATCTGCTTTCTTCAAGTAATAGCCGAGAGGTTAGATATGAAAGAGATTTCTTCTCTTCGCTGGTGGACTCCCAAGCACTGTGAAAATGGTTGAACTTCTCTGGCAAATTCATGAGTATTTTCATTAACAGCATAGAATCTGATATTGTTTTGCCTAGCAGAACCAATTTCTGACGGATGTTTTCCAATTTTGACAAATATGTGGATATGTCATCTTCGGGGACTATCGTACAACTATAGAATTGGGACTGCAGTAGATGAATACCTGCTTCTGATTTCTGTTCGAATATTTGACACAGCTTGTCCCACATACTTTTACTGGTTTCACAACTCATGATGTGGATCAGTTTGGTTCCTTCTATCATGGAAACTATAATTCTTTGAGCTCTGCTGTCTGCTTTCGTCCATTTCTCCAGTTCTTTGACAGAAGTTGGTTTCTTGAATGCTCCCGTTACTACTTCCCATAACTCGGAGGCCTTCAGATGGATCGTGATGAGAAATTTCCATTGACCCCAATTACTGTCGTGCAATTTTTCTATTTTATTCAATTCAGATTCCATACTTGCACTCATTTACAATAAAGTAACTCAAATGTTGATCAGTACGTGACTGGGCCCATAACCTTTTGTAATATTGGGGTAATACAGTTAAACTCTTCGTAGTATTGACGTGAACTCAAAATCAATCTTTAATGACAACTCGCTTGATATACCTAAACAAAACAGAAATACACAACATAAGAAATTCCATAAACCAACAGCTTGTCCCAGCAATGCCCAAAATCTTCAAACCAGTCTTGACAGCATTGCTGACTGGTCCCGCTCAAATGATATGGTAATAAATGCCAACAAATGCCACCTGATGAGATTCTACCGTTGCAAAAAACCAAGCACTTTCGATTACCAGATTAACAATATAGTTTTGGATGCCGTTCATAACATCAAAGATCTAGGAGTAATCCTTGATCCAACTTTAAATTTCAATTTACATATTTGCTCTACAGTAAACAAAGCACTGAAACTACTTGGGTTTATAAAAACATCGGACTTCACAAACATAACCTCTTTACGTACCTTATATTGTGCTTTAGTCAGACCTCACCTTGAATATTGTTCTCTTGTTTGGAACCCCTTTTTCTTGTTTGAACGTGTTCAGCACAGATTTCTAAATTATGTCAACTTCAAACTTCACATTTTCCTTGATCACCAACAGACCGAACAACTTACGAATCTATCTCCCCTATTTTTGAGGAGAAAACAGATATTTGGTATTCCTTCACAGAACCATAAGTGGTGAATTAAAATGTCCCCATATATTATCTAAGATACAATTTCTAGTACCCTCACGCACCACTAGACTTCAGCAATCGTTTTACATCCCATTTCATCGCTCGAACTACGGTTACAATAGCTGTCTATCCCGAATCCAAAGACTCGCAAATGAGTATGATCAATTAGATTTCTTCACCTCCTCATTGCTCAAGTTCAAAACTTGGCTCATCCTACATATTGTCTCGTAAATGGTTATTCAACTTTCTAACTTTCTTTTTGAGTTTTCACCTAATGTGAAACCTTATTTTATAATTCCTATTTAATGTCAATCTCTTAACTATTGTATAATTGTAGTAACGTACTATTCTATTTTACTATTTTATCATATTACTTGTGAAATGTACAACCAGTTATGTAACCTCTACTGTTTCAAAACTATTGTTTTACTTGTCATCTGTCTTGATTGTTGCTACTTACTTACATTTATCGAATATCCTGTACTGGGCTTGTCCTGTAGAATAAATAAATAAATATGTTGGTGCAGTGGTGCGTGTAGTTCCGCCATGTTAAGTAATGCGTGAGATTTCGCGCGGTGTGATGGTGTGTGACGTTTCGTGCCTCTGTAGTCCGCCAGAAAGAGTAATGAGCGGTATCCAAATGTTCTTGATCTCAAAGCTTGGTTAACTGAAGGCGTTATTGGCTTCGATGTAGGCCTTTTGCCAGTAAAATACTCAACTTTTAGTCTCAAAGTTTTTTAATGACAAATTATTTCGACAACTTCTTAAAACAATCTACACGTCAAAATGAAAAATTATAATATACAGGATTCTAATAAATCGTCGTTTCAAACATAAACCCAAACATCCTCCCCTGCTAGGAAAACTAGTTTTCCTCAAGTTCTAAACGACATATTTTGGTAATGGGTCGTCTGTACTGGGAGGACGATGTTTTGATATCCACAAAACGTGTTCTACCATCGGATCCTGGGTATGTCGAAGTTATTCGCCCCAACTTCCATTCATATCTTGGCGCATTTTCATCGAAGATGGCGCATTTTCTCTGTCTGTGAAATTTGGGGTTTTATTGTCATCTTTTGGAATTTCGTCTTGAGGAATGTTATTAACCCATTCTGACTCAGATTTTTCACATTGCTTTTCTTCTAGAGCTTTATCAGTTAGGAATACATTTTCATACACTTTCGAATGAATACTACAGCTTCCTTCTTCGTCTTGTTCATCAAGTACAGCCTTCTTAAAATCTTGTTCTATTTCTAAGATACGCATGCTATTGTCAAATTTCTTTTTGCTTTTGTTCTGTTTCGAATTCAATTTGGCTTTTCTTCCGTTCCAATTCGTTTTTCCATTTCTAGGGCAAGTTTTTTCTTCTTTAAACTTACGATGGAATGTTTGGAACTTCTTGTTTTCCTTGTAGATATCGACAATTGCCTCTTTTCGTCTGCAGAAAAACATGGAAGCTTGGTTTTTTCGTTTTCAGCAACTACACTATTAGTGCCGAAATTTTTTGGCCAGATGAAATCCAAGGATATATTTCTGTTATAACCAGCTCCTCCTCGTCGGTTTCTCTGATCTTTCTCCAAGTCGTGATCACGTCGGGGTCATCAAATGTTGTTTCCTTATAAAATAATGCACCTTTCGCCAGTAAAATACCCAACTTTTAGTCTCAAAGTTTTTTGATAAAATTTTTTCTTGACAAATTATTTTGACAACTTCTTAAAACAATCTAGGTACAACAATCTACACGTCAAAATGAAGAATTATAATATACAGGATTCTAATTAATCGTCGTTCCAAACATAAACCCAAACAATCAGAAATTCCCGATTTTGACATTTCTCGATGGGTCCATTTTTTGTGTTCATCCAATCTTACCGACAACGGCCTCTTGGTCTCTCCGATGTAGGAATCTCCACATTCACATGGAACTTCATAAATGCAGTCCTTACTGATTTCGGTTCTGTTGTCAGGTTTGGTCTTCTGATCTTTTCGGAGCCACCTCTGATGCAGGAAAGGTAGATCACTGTGCTTTGTTGTTACTCTTCGGATGTCTTCGTTCCCTCGAGTTATAATAATAATAATATCTTTATTGTCATAAAATCATCAAGGACATGGACGTCAAAAAAAGAATAAAGTACACTGAGCACATAACATGAGTAAAACTTTACAAAAATACGCACCTCACGGACTCAACAAGTAAATATAAAAACTTTTCACAATATACAGGAAACGGTAATAATCATTCACAAAAATCAAACTTATAGAATACTTTTTCCTTCAAGTAATCAATGACTGAACTTCTGAATATTGCTGATATCTTTCAACTGAGTTGGCAGGCTGTTATAAGCCTTCCTTGCTCTGTATTCAGTACTCCGTTTAAAAAAGGCAGTTTTGTGATGTGGAATCCTGAGGTCAGCCCGATTACGAGTTAACATATTCATTTCAGTTGAATATTCATCTGCATTTGTAGAGAACAAGTATTGGTGTTTCTTTACGAAAATAACCAGAGATAAAAAGTACAAAGAAGGTACTGTCAATAACCCATGTTTTGAAAAATATGACCTGCAGGAGGTATTATAATCAAGACCAAGAATACATCTCAATATTCGTTTTTGCAATATGAATATTTTATTTGAGTTTGAACTGGAACCCCAAAAAAGTATTCCATATGCGATGATTGTTTCAATACTTCTCCTGGGAGTTTTCTCGGGGTATCCTCTTTGATGAGGTTTAACTCGGCATCTAGTGACTCTTTGTTGTTGCATATGTGCTTCCTCTTCCACCAATGTTCTTACGATCCCTCTCTTTGTCAAACTCGGATGGTTGGAACTGTAGTTGAGATACTGTCCCATTGTGTCTTCTTTCTATAGACGGAGGTGCGGATGTCATTGTCTGTTCTCTCAACATTCACATCAAGGAAAGGTAACGTGATGGTTGGTTTATTTTTCCATTGAGAATTTGATCGAGTCCCTGATGCTGTTAATTCTTGAGGAGAAACCTTGGAGATGTTTATCTCCGTGGTTCCATATAATGAAAGTGTCATCCACATACCTCAACCACAGATTTTGGTTTGTGTTCTGCCTCCCATATAGCCAATTCCTCGAACCACTCCATGTATATGTTGGCAATAATTGGAGAAAGAGAAGATCCCATGGGAAGTCCGTCGTCTTAAGAGAAGAATCGGTCTTTTTCTTGGAAATATGAGTTGTGTAGGCAACACTGCAGTAATTCCAATATCGCTTCAATGGGAAGGTCAGTCCTTTCGTGGAGCTGGTTATCCCCTTCAAGATGATGCTAAGGGATTCCTCTATGGTGGGGACATTCAATCAATCAATCAAACTTTTATTGAATAAGTGTTTTTTCACAATAAATATCAGAACAAAAGATGAAAATTCATAACATCATTGCAAAATACTGACTAATTCAACAGGTCAAACATCGGGATATACACACACACACATATATATATATATATATATATATATATATATATATATTTATATATAATAAAACACATTGTATTCGCACACTTAAGAGTAAGTTGCAAATTAAAATTGAAGTGTGAAGGCTCTCCACATCGAAGCTGATGAAACGATCCTCTGGTTCAAGTTCTTGATGGCGACTATGAAGTGCTTGGAATTCTTAACGTATGAACTGCCATTTCCTTGTAGTATCGGTAGGAGGTATTTCGATAACTTGTATGTTGGTGAGTTCCGGGAGCTGGTGATCGGTCTCAGTAGCATGTCTGGATTTTCGGAAGCCCATAGAGATGAGTTGGTTTGCTGTAATGTGGCATCAGATGTGATCGTTTGTTGTCTGAAATAGAAACAGTACATTTTGACTTGGCACAATATTTAGTGTCTTGCACTTAACTATTGTATCTGGGAAGTGGTTGTCCTGCATAATTCAAACTTCCATTTGTATTATAGTTTGATGTCTTCAATGTGTTATTACTGTCGATCATTATAATATGGTATTGCATATGATGTAGATGTGTTTGATCACTTTCAAATTATTTGGATATATCACCTGGTTAATCCTAATTTTGATATGCATATTTGTATGGCTCAGGGACGAAAATAATGTTGGTATTCTTCAGGCCTGTGTGTAATTTTTCTAATGGGAGATCTTGATTTTTCTAACCACATGCCAAGCATATCATTCTTCGTAAAGAGATTTGTCATTTTCAAAAGCTGTAGTGATTAATGCATTATCGTTTGAGTATCGCCTCTAACCTTGTGTTCACACCGTTTTGTGCTAGAAGATGTCTCAATAAACCCTTTTCGTAGGACCCATTTATAAAAATTATTTTTGTTTTTGTGACATATATCTCTTTAGGTTTTTGATCAGCAGCCAGATTATTAGTGCTAAAATGTTGCCCAATCTTTCTATGCCAAGATTTATAGTCATTTATATCTTTCTTTATTTGGGGCTGGTTTTGTTTGTGAAATCCTTAGGAAGGAAATTTCTTCTTCTTCTTCTTCAGCTGTCCCAATTCTTCTACGTACAGGTTGTTTTCTACTGTTGAAGTTTCAATTAAAGCCAGCACACTCATTTAAGTTTAATTGCAAAATTTTCAACTCTGATGATTGTACTGCAAAAACTGAATTCATTGTATTACTAATAACCATATGAAAATGACAATATTTATAAAGTTGGAAATATTTGACTTCACTATAAAAATAAAATTCATCAATAAACAAAAAAGTTATGATATTGACAAAAAGATCAATCAATATTGGATTAAAAAATCAGAATGAAAATGTATTTTTTGTTTCTTTCGAGTTAGGGTCCTTTTACAATATATATCAGATATTCAGCCAAAACAAAAATAGTTTAATTTTTATCGTAAATTTTTCCAGAAAAAAATGTTTTTTCAATATTTAAATGAGAATGTTTCCCTTTTCAACATGAGCTTGTTATGTTCTTGCGATTTATGAGATTTGGTAATGGAGTTCATTAAAATTATTCACACTTGGTTTAGTTATTTTATTTTTCTGTATTTAGCTTGAATCCAAACTCGATACATTTTTAAGAGCCTTCCCCTATTCACTTGTAGTCTTCTGTCTGCTCTATTTTCTATTTCTTCAAAACCTCTTTCTTCAAACAACTTTCTGATTTCTTCTGAAATAATAAAAAATCATACATTAATATTGATATATTTTTATTCAAACAAGTTATATCAGGGGCGAAATTTGGATATATATATATATATACAAAACTAGGGATATTGAGGTAAGCAGCAATGAAAAAGATTTATCCAAGCTTTCGGAAATGTGTATTTCCATCATCAGGAAAAAACTTTGTAACAGTGATACAAAAGAAAAAAACGTAGATCAAGGAATAAAACAAAGTTCAACGTTTATAAAAACACATTAACATTGTTCAAAATTATAAAAAAATTAATGTGTACTCTATGTGGTGTGACAAGTGAAACTGACAGGTTAGGAATAATTCCCGCAATTGAATTGAGGTACCAAAAACTTAGCTAGAACCTGCAAAACACACTGGGCAAGTCACCAGCTATGCAGACTCTATTAAAGCCATCAAACGGACATCCTCCCCATTGTTCAAGAGCAGAGTGAAAATTGCGGTTCGGAGGGATTCACTTCCGTCCAAGGAAGGCCTGGAAAGGTACAGAGCTGTAGATGTTCCTGAGAGGCAACATCCCAAGAGGACACAATATCACTGCATTCTTTCCAAGGAGCCCAGAATTCGAAACAGAGATGCTGATTCTAGTAGAGACAAAATGTGGGGCTGCACATCGAACTGTGGAAAATTTTAGGCAGCAAGAAATATGGCAATTGCCAGTTTCTCAACGTTGGCATTGATGACATATCTAGCGAGGCCAATAAGTAGTATGGGATACACCATTTACTTTACATTTGGGAAAATCCCCATATCTGGCACAAAAGAAAACGAAAGAGACGAAGAAATACTGGAGTGTGCAAGACACCAAACCACACCCTGGAGGAAATAGCAACCAGCGACAGAGGGCATGGACCTTGCCGAGCTCAGCAATATTTACGTTCGTAGGTAGTGGTCTCTACAATGCTATGATAAGAATGTTTTTGTTGTTGCTAGTTAACAGAATTTTGATTCTTTTTATTTTACCTATATTCATGATTGAGCTAGAGCATAATTTTGATTTTTGTTCCTATGATTATAAAAGCTATATTAACCACATATATTATGTAGTGAAAAATTAAGTGTTTGTCAGGTTTTACACAAAATCATTATGTCTATAAGTTTTTATTTTTTGTTCATTCAGTTCGTAATTGGTGTGGTAGAAGATTATTTGAAGCGATACTAAATGGGCATGTTTTTACAGTTCAAAATTGATTTTATACTGAGAAATTTTGAATTGACCCCTTCAATAAGAATCGATGTATCACAACATTGAAGTATTTAAAAATACGGTTGGATTGCAAAAGTATACTAAACTTTGATGTAACAAGTAAAAAAGTTCAATGAATTAGTACTTATAATAAATTCATAAAAAAAATTGTTTTGAAAAAAAAATCCAATGTAACCCTTAGGTATTTCTTTTGTTTTGGAGAAAATATTATTTATTATCAACTTCTCATTATACAAGGTTGTTTTGGGCAAAATATTCAATAATCCTCAGTGACATTAATTCTTGCAAAAAGTCGATTATGCTTTTTTAGGATAATTTCGTAAACTGTTTCTAGAAGTGCTTCTGCTTGAAAGAGATATTATTTTACCACTTCTAAAAGACAGATTAATTACAATATTGATCAAGTTTGTTTGTTTGAAAATTAACATTAAATAATTAGGGACATTTCATATTCAAATTGAAAAATTGCAAGGTTTGTCTTACAATAAAACAATGCACAAATGCACTTTCTATGATTTATTTTTATTTTCAGATGAAGATTTATCGCAGAATTTTTATGGTCTTACCCTGTGTGAAAAAGTATACACGTGTGCCATCCCCTCGAACATAAAAATGTTCTCCTAAACTGCGTCCTGGTTTAAATCTCAGTTGTGCTAGATCATATCTGCCATAATCTCGGAATAGTACCAAACCTCCTGGTTTCAAATATCTGTGAATTTGTTTCACTATATGTGGAAACCTGAAAATATAGAATAATAAAAAATTTAGAAAGAGTTTATCAATTAACTTACTTCTCAGGATTGATTGCTGACAAAACAAAAATAAGAATGATTACATCTAAACTATTTTCTTCAAATGGAACATTCCATGTTTCGTAGGTTGCATCCAAAACAAATGCTTCGCACCTTTTAATGTCATACTCTGGGGCACTTTTCAAAATATCTATAGCTCTTGAAGAAAAATCTGAGCCATAAATTTTTAGATGTTCATTTGTTGAATACTGTAAAATGGGAAATATTGTATTCCCAACTCCACAACCGATTTCAAATATATTTTTTTCTTCTCCATTACAGTCTTCGAGTTCTGGAAATTCAGTGAATAGCCAATGACGGTCTTTGAAGAATCTATTGTGGTGAATATCATAGAAAGCATCCCAAAATGTATCTGCCTCCCTTTCATATTTTTCTATTTCGTCTTCAGTGAACTTCACCTCACAATTTGCTTTAACTTTCACCATGGCCTCCTTCTCTTGTGCTTCATCCCAATCAACATCGTCCCTGTAATTGAAAAAATGTTTTCAGTGTTGCCATATATATATATATATATATATATATATATATATATATATATATATATATATATATATATATATATATATATATATATATATATATATATATATATACTATATATCTATATATCTATATATCTATATATCTATATATCTATATATCTATATATCTATATATATATATATACCATACCCCTGTTGACTGCATACCCGAATTTAAAAAGGTTTTTTTAAACCCACAATATATATATATATATATATATATATATGGCACAACTTAATATATATGGATTAAGAAAATATATGTATAAATATATATATATATATATATATATATATATATATAAGTGTGTGGGAAGTATTTGCTGATTAGTCAGGTACAAAACTAGGGATATTGGGGTAAGCAGCAATGAAAAAGTAAACTCTTCAAGGTTTATCCAAGCTTTCGGAAATGTTTATTTCCATCATCAGGGAGAAACTTTGTTGAGGTTGGTTTCAATGATGTTAAACATATTCATCTAACATAGTGATACAAAAGGAAAAAAAACGTAGATCAAGGAATAAAACGAAGGTCAAAGATACTACAACCACATTAGCGTTGTTTAAAATTATATAAATATAAATGTGTACTCTATGTGGTGTGACAAGTGAAACTCACACTCACTTGTCACATAATGCAAATAAAATACAGTTCCAAAATTATGCAGATTTCAGAAATGTAAGAATATACAGGGTGTTCTATTCAAAAATCGAAAGTTGGTATCACTTCCAGCGAAACCGGAAGTAAAAAAAAAACCATTTGTAGGTCAAAAAGTACCGCTTATTATGTATATGAGATATCCCAAATTTCAATCAATTACTTTCAAAACTAAAGGAGATACGGGGGGTGTACCATGATCCTGTTACACACGGTATATTTGGTTGAATCTTATCAGTGGTTGGAGATCATCTTCCTAGAACTTCTACTGAAATCGTCACTTCGACGATGATGTTTGGGTGAATGGGTACCGGGTCTCGATGGCCACTGATAAGTACGTTCGATTTTTCGATTCATTCCAACATTCACATTAAATTAAAGGAAGTAAAGTGTTCACGAGTGTGTGTCGATTCTTATAGCCTCGATAGCTCAATGGGAAGAGCGTAGGTCCGGAAAGCCTAAGGTTGCGAGTTCGAGTCTCGCTTGAGGATGCTTTTTTTCTTTAATTTAATAATCTGTCCATTATGCCACAAATTCCTTTTTCATAATTTCTCACGGACAATAATTTCCCACTTTCACATTATATATTTGGTTAATGCCAACAATCAAAACAATATTCAAATTATCCAAACCCAATCGATTAGTAGAGCCCCGACAGTGAAACCAAGATTCAAGTTTCCAGCAAACACCTTGATGGAATGCCTCAACATTTTAACAGAAAGGCCAGGAAATTAACAAATCTCAATTTTTTTTTTTTTGCAAATTAAAATATATATATATATATATATATTTGCATATACAAAATAATGTAACTATCACTGAATTACGAAGGACTCCGGTCGGTAGCCTATTGGGTAACCAATAAAGTACTTTTATTATTATTATTTATTTGGTTAAATCTTATCAGTGGTTGGAGATCATCTTCCTAGAACTTCTACTGAAAACGTCACTTCGACGATGATGTTTGGGTGAATGGGTACCGGGTCTCGACGGCCACTGATAAGTACGTTCGATTTTTCGATTCATTCCAACATTCACATTAAATTAAAGGAAGTAAAGTGTTCACGAGTGTGTGTCGATTCTTATAGCCTCGATAGCTCAATGGAAAGAGCGTAGGTCCGGAAAGCCTAAGGTTGCGAGTTCGAGTCTCGCTTGAGGATGCTTTTTTTCTTTAATTTAATAATCTGTCCATTATGCCACAAATTCCTTTTTCATAATTTCTCACGGACAATAATTTCCCACTTTCACATTATATATTTGGTTAAATCTTATCAGTGGTTGGAGATCATCTTCCTAGAACTTCTACTGAAATCGTCACTTCGACGATGATGTTTGGGTGAATGGGTAATGGGTCTCGACGGCCACTGATAAGTATGTTCGATTTTTCGATTCATTCCAACATTCACATTAAATTAAAGGAAGTAAAGTGTTCACGAGTGTGCGTCGATTCTTATAGCCTCGATAGCTCAATGGGAAGAGCGTAGGTCCGGAAAGTCTAAGGTTGCGAGTTCGAGTCTCGCTTGAGAATGCTTTTTTTCTTTAATTTAATAATCTGTCCATTATGCCACAAATTCCTTTTTCATAATTTCTCACGGACAATAATTTCCCACTTTCACATTATATATTTGGTTAAATCTTATCAGTGGTTGGAGATCATCTTCCTAGAACTTCTACTGAAATCGTCACTTCGACGATGATGTTTGGGTGGATGGGTAACGGGTCTCGACGGCCACTGATAAGTATGTTCGATTTTTCGATTCATTCCAACATTCACATTAATTCAAAGGAAGTAAAGTGTTCACGAGTGTGTGTCGATTCTTATAGCCTCGATAGCTCAATGGGAAGAGCATAGGTCCGGAAAGTCTAAGGTTGCGAGTTCGAGTCTCGCTTGAGGATGCTTTTTTTCTTTAATTTAATAATCTGTCCATTATGCCACAAATTCCTTTTTCATAATTTCTCACGGACAATAATTTCCCACTTTCACATTATATATTTGGTTAAATCTTATCAGTGGTTGGAGATCATCTTCCTAGAACTTCTACTGAAATCGTCACTTCGACGATGATGTTTGGGTGAATGGGTAACGGGTCTCGACGGCCACTGATAAGTATGTTAGATTTTTCGATTCATTCCAACATTCACATTAAATCAAAGGAAGTAAAGTGTTCATGAGTGTGTGTCGATTCTTATAGCCTCGATAGCTCAATGGGAAGAGCGTAGGTCCGGAAAGTCTAAGGTTGCGAGTTCGAGTCTCGCTTGAGGATGCTTTTTTCTTTAATTTAATAATCTGTCCATTATGCCACAAATTCCTTTTTCATTATATATATATATATATATATACATATATATATATATATATATATAATTATTGTTTGTAAAGTAATTTCGTGGATTGATACAGGCCACAGGCAATATGCAGTTAATTGTCCTATTGAGGTTGATAATGACGTCCTAAACCTACTGAATGAGGATACTTAAGTTACAATACCGTGTTATTAGTCCATTGAGTTCCGTTCCGATTAGTTGAGACCATAGGCAGCGCATTTCTACAAAAAAATTAGGTGTTGGTCATATCTTATTTACTTTTCATTATTCTTGTTTCTTTTGGTGAGGACAACCACCTACTAACTTTCCGAATGTTGAGGTACTTACCATGGTGGCTTGTTTATTTGACTCAGTATGGTCTTTTGATGATGTCATTGTGTATATTTTTATTTTCTTTCAACTCGTTTTGAAATTGAAAACCATTTTGTCTGAGAATCATCTCCAAGAACTATCTGTCTACAAGAATATAAATATGTCATTGTAGAAAGGAAAGCCTTAGTTATTTTTTCCCAAAATTCCATTGTTGCAGAAAACCCTAGGGTAAAACTAAAAATAGAAGTGATATTTTTCAGTAAAATTCACAGCAAATTTTTCGTTTACAAGTGCTTTATTTTGGCGGGAAAATATATTTTTCAGCTATATATACATATACATACAGGACAAAGGTTCACTACCACAGTAAGGAAATTGTTCTAAATAATGAAGTTCTTAACTATGAGACTATGAAACAAGAACCAGAAATGAAATTCACGTTGAAAGAACTAGCTCAAAAAACTGTTCAAAGGTTTGAATGAATTCATTGAACTACCAGGAAATGTAAAAGTTCGGAGAATTTGAGGTTTTTCAAAAATGTATCAGAGCTTTAATGTTATTTTACTTTATTTTAATATACTGTGTTTATTATAAATTGTTCAATGTATAATTTGTATTTTAGGCTTGCCTAAACTACTAACTTTCATGGTTCCATCTGTTACAGCTATTTATCTAAGAGAATGACAAGATGAAATTTGCTGAGTGATATTTTGTACCAATATTAATCTTGAAATTTTGGATAAGTATGCAACACAAAATCATCGATCACTTGACCTATTATTTTATATTAAAATTCTGAAAAGGGATAAAAAAGTGGGGATCCAAATTTAAACTCGTTCGCTGCCACTCCCGTGTTTACGCGGGCTCAGTTGCGCATGACCAGTGCCCACTCGCGTATTCGCGGGCGACTCCTTTCTTGTTTTAACGGGTCTGCTTCAATACAGCGTTGACTCCTGTAGCCAGTGTTGTGCGTAGGCATAAGAATAAAGTATAAGACCTATACAATTGTGTAAAGTATAAGACGTATACAATTGTGTTGGTTTCGAACTTTTGCATTGTCGAACTGTGCTACTGGGCGGTGAACTCAAATATTTTCTATTTGAGATAAAGTATACTTTAGACTTCGGTAAATGAGAAAATTGTTATTTGTTATTTACAGTCACGTATATTATTCTTCATGTTGTATTGCAGTGTTTTAAAATGAGGTACCAGAGGGCAGGCCCGAGTGGCACAAAATAATATGACTTTAGACCTCAGCGACCTCTAACCATGCAAACAAATGGATTGATTCCGATAACGAAGACATTGATTTGGAAGGTAGTAATTCTGAAGATGATTTTTTGGAAATTAATTTCACAAAAACGCAAGAATGTAAATTATGTAAGGCCAGAGGGACTGTCCTAACACACCGCGATTTTGCTTGGATTGCTGTAACATAATTCATAAATAAAGCGTGTCTTGTTACAACTTGGTTTACCTACTTTTTACACTAGAGTTCTAATTTTGTGTTTGCCAAGGTAAAACATATTTTTGTTTGTGAAGAATAGTTTTTACGTTTATGTTTGTTCTTTCTCTTATCGTTTATATGCTTTGTTTGCGGCAATTTTTTTGTGTTTTCTGTGCCAAAATAAAAATGTTATATTTTTGTTTAAAAAAATGTTTTTTCAATTTTTTTATGCGGTAGTGGCGCCTCAACAATTTTTTTTTAGTCAGTGCCACACAAATTTGCTGGTTTGTTTCCAAAAAAAACATTATATTGTCACCAAAACATAATATAATCTAAAAAAAACATATTTCTCAATAAACAATTCTCTGCCAAAAGTTATAGAATGTAATGGCACTGGCAGCGAACGTGTTAAAGGTAAAAACAGTCTACAGTATTATCATTTTTTCTATGGTAACAACCTCACAAAGAACTTTCCACATTTCATATGGAAAATTTAGTATGGTGAATTTGGCTGAAATTTTTATATTGTACAGTTTCTAACTTCCTGATCAAAAGTGTTCATGGTCCCAGCTCCCTAAGACCAAGAGGGCATGTCAAAGTTTCTTATTATGCCCTACCTGATCAGCTCATATAATTGTAATTCTTCATTGTTATCCATCTGTAGATTATCTTGTATATAAAATTGATCTTATAGATCCCAATTGTAAGATCTCTTAATATCCGATAGTGAGTTGAGGAAACTGAGGCAGATTGGCTTTTGAAAGAACCCATCCTAGCTCGTACCTAGTGTATGTTCTTAGCTTCTACACTTTCCAGCATGATATTTCCTTCATGGAGTTCTCCTAAAATAGTTCGAATATGCACTTATCATGATGACAGCATTGTGAAAACAGTTCACTATTGACCCAGCAACCTGATTTCTTAGGGCACGTGTATCATATAAATCGTTCTATGCAAATAATTTAAATAGGAATTTTATATGCCCCTTCCTTGCCTCCACAATCCATCATTTCCTCCATTGATTGCTATTTTTGGTAGAGTTGTAATGTAGCTGGCATCCTGAATAAAAATTCCAATCATTTGGTCAACCCAGCAACATCTTGGTAACCCTGATCAATAATGAAAATATCTCCGTCAAAGAAACATTCCCTTATACCAGCAATATTCTCATTAATATACAACAAATTTTATATCATATTTAAAAAACATATGTTTCTGAAATAAATCCGTGTGTCTGTCAAATTTTTTGCATAAGATTCCAGCATCATTATTCTGCAAATCGGAGAAATAAGTGCCTTGAATATAAAGATCCAGAAGGTAGCCATAGTAGCTTTTGAATTTTCGGGAAATAGGTTGCTCATTAGCAAAATGATTTGCTCCAGATACTAGCAGAAATCTTACTTTCTTTACTTTGCGGATATGAGAAACAAGAAATCATTAGATTATCCTTGCCTTGCCTTAATCTTTGAACACCATTTTCATCTACCATATCACAATATTGATATAGCTTGAAAAGTTGGTTGTTACAGACCTATGTATTAACAAAACCAAAAGATACAATCCACAATTTATCAACCCCAAGGTCAATGGAGGGTAACCTTTTGATTTTATTATTCTTAAATGGTATTCTACAGCTTATTAAGGGGCATTTGTTTTGATTGATCAATTGCTTCAGATTCTAATAGAATCCGGATTTTTTTTACATTATCTTTGGATGAGAAGCACAAATAATTTCGCTATCTAAATTTACAAGATTCAATTGTGGTCTACAGGTAGGAAGTTTCATTCATTTCTATCGAATTATTGTATGGTAGTGCTAAATATGGTACTTTGACAACCCCTCAAGATCAAACCATTTGCCTCATAAGTTTTTTTTTATTTCGAATATATTGAATCCGGAACCTTCTTCAGATTAGTGTGAAATGTTATTCAGATCGATTTTTTAATAACATTTTGTGGACAAAATCGGAACTTAGACACGCCCTGTAGGTCAATTCTTTGGTCTTAGGTAGTTGGGGTCATGGCGCCATTGACCCTTTGAGCAGGAACTTAGAATCTGTGCAATATCAAAATTTCTGACAAATTCACAAGCAATTTTTAAATTTTTTTAAAAAAAAAAACTTAGTATATGGAAGATTATAATTTCATATTACATACACTATATGAAAGGGGGGCATACCAGTTTACCATTGATTTTAAAAATAATTCCAAGTAGAGAGTTCATATTTTATAAGACTGGGACTAGAGAAAGTTGAGTGTATATTAACCTTCCAGTAATCGTATACCTGTCTACGAGACCAGGTTTCTCCCATAGGATGTAAAGATTGGCGATACCTATCGACAGTACAAATTTGATTGGCGTTTTTTTTCTATTCTTTTACAATATAAACTGGTGTGGAGAGACCAGCGTGACTACGTAGGTTGTTAGTTTTTTTTTTGAGGTAAGGTTAGTAAATACATATTTTAATGTTCCGTTTGTTTTTAGTATTCAATATTTTTAGTAATGTTATTGTGCAAATAATCCAGACAAAAAAATCAAAGAGTTTTTTTGCAGGATTTGGCAAATGGTTTGATAAACTTCACTTTACCTACAAGGATACTGAACCTTTGTCTCCAAGAAATAACAGGTAACACCTGCTGTGGAAGTCAATATTCAATATGAAAAAAAAAACGAAAAACAATGTTTGGTTTGGAACATTTAACTGCATTATTTTCAAGATGCAAACAAACCCAGATGGAATCAGAATAACTGACAGATTTTCCGCATCCGCAATTATTCAGTGATAATAACAATATTATATTTTTTTCTAGTTTCAGAGTAGAAAAGTTCTATTTTTTCATTTTTGTCCTTTAAATGAAGTTTTACATTTCCGAAATGATGTTTTTCAACTTTTAAAACAATATGATTTTAAATTTGAAAATTTGTGAAGACGTTTGATTATTATATTCAAACAAAAATACAAAAAAATACAGACTGGGTAGAAAGTGTGCGCGACCCAACTTGGTACTGAATTTCACGCCACCACCGAAAGGATAATCAATGCCAGGGTTATGAATATTTCAGTGAATTTCATAGAATAGGTACAGAATATTAGAACACGTATCATCCAGCTAGAGGTTTTAATAAATGGGATTTTATGTTTCCCTCAATAAAAGACTTTAGTCTAATTAAAATTATAAGTATTTTTTCATACCATGCATTGTGTTCAAATACATCATTCGCATCACTTAAAAAGCGATTTCCAAATTGTGGTCGTTTGTCTATTTGTCCTAATTCACTCATCGCTGATTATTGCTTTTAAAATATCAAGATCATTCCCAAATATTTCAATAATTCTTGATCATTTACTTCCCCAGTTTAACGTTCCTAGTTCCCAAATTCCTCTTTTCTAAACTGAACACTGAACAGAAACACATAAAATAAATAGAAATAAAAAAGAGGTTATAGTTAAAGTCTTCTTCTGTTTCGTCTTTTTGTCTTGGAAAGTTAATCAGATAGCCTGTGTTGTCAAAGATTATTTTTCTCCCCTCTACTCTTTGGTGTTGTCTTGTCGAGCACCAAGAGACAACTCCATAGACAAGAGTTCTATACTGGAGTGCGTTCGATTATTAACTCCATCGAGTAGAATTTACTAAATAGCGTTCGAAAATCGTAAAGTTGTGTATATTTTACTATAAAGCCTAGTTTTCATCACAGCGGATGGCGGATTATTTTGTTGCGGACTTTTTCTGATTGGTAGAAAATATTCAAAATGTGGATGGCGCGAAATATTTGCGGATATTTTAACATTTTGCGGAGTCTCATTTTATGTTAAACATTTTTTAACTTTCTGGCGGTTTTTCAGAGCTTTTGGCAGTTTGACATTAGATAAGTGAGGTTATAATCCCAGCTCGGATTTATATTTGTTAATGGTCTGTATTTGTGTCGTTAAAGTCACAAAATAGGGGGGGATATTTTGTGGTTAAAGTGTTCAAGTAATTTAGATAATCGTACTCTGTTACGTGTGAAGAGATTATGATATGATCCTTGAGCTTTTCTGTTTAAAAATATGTTTCTTACTCACCATCGTTTAGGTTGCCGTTTTCTTTTAATTATTTTGGAAAATGCTTGAAGTAGTCCCAACAAACAAATTTTACGAACTTTTGTGTTAATTTTTTTCTATACCACATGTCAACCTGAATACTGAATGAATAATATATTTATATTATTTGTACTACTCAATTCGTTTTGAAATCAAAACAACCTTTGACATGACAATGGTGTTCTGTCGTTTGTCAAAAACCAGATAGTTATCTTGTCAAATAAAAATTTTACTAGAATTCACTAAATACGCTCCGCGTTTATGAAAACGTTTGTTTGATGCGAGGATCATCCCTTACGCGGAATTTCATTCCGCCATCCGCAATCCGCTGTGATGAAAACTAGCCTTCAGACTGTCGTTCGAAAATACTCGAGTATTCGCTACCGAGTTAACTCTCGTAACTCTACAAAATAGCTGGGTTTATTTAACTCCAGAAAATTGACACACCTCTGGGGGACGGAACATCTCTTTATGATGTGTCTCACATTCTCACAGTTGTAATCTTGGAGAAACATATGGTCTACAAAGTTCATACTGTGTCACTCGAATTCTTAACTTAGGACCTATTTTTAATCAAACTGCTTCAAAACCATCACTTGAATATACCATTGTCATTCCCTACCATAAATACTAACATTTAATTTACAATTGGCGAACAAGATTCTAGAAAAGTTATCTGCTATTGTCAACAATATTTTTCTCCGGTGTTCATCAACTTTCATTGATCTTGACATTTCTCGTTTTTTTTTAACAATAATAAGTGTGGATTCATGCAGCACAAAATAACAATTATCAAATAAAAAATAACATTTAGCAATATAAGTTGAACTCTATAATTTTCAATGACTATGTTCATGCAGACAAATAACAATTATCATTCAAGAAATAACATGTAGAAGTTGGCCAACTTTTATCTTTTTACATTATATTAACGAAATTTTCTTCTAGTGTGCAACTAGTACGCAGATGACCGCGGATTGGTCAAACCGATGATGAAAATAACCTCACTTTTTCTAATATTTGGGGCATTGTTTTTGTTTCATATTGATTATTGGACATTTTGAATTTCACTTGTTTCTTATTATCGAGGGGACATGGAATTTCGAAAAAGTAGATTTATCAAATTTAAATGCCTCGGATCTCCGTCTTGTGCGCATTCTTACTTTTTATTTCTTAATTGTTATTTTGAGTGCATGAATGCTACATTTTAATTCTTGTTAATTGATCATTGTTATTTCTTATTCGATAATTGTTATTTTGTGCTGCATGAATCTACACTAACAACCTATATTTCTGATGTCAGAACCTTCTGTCACTCGGACTTTGTAAACAACTCCAAATATATTCCGCACCGTTCGAATATTACATGAATAGTACTCAACTCCAGAGTAAATTTTAGAAACCTTCAAATACTTTACTCTACTCTAGGAGTCTATAATCGAACGCACCTCTGATAGACAACTCTGCGAGTGCTTTCAGAGGTGCGTTCGATTATAGACTCCTAGAGTAGAGTAAAGTATTTGAAGGTTTCTTAAATTTACTCTGTAGTTGAGTACTATTCATGTAATATTCGAACGGTGTGGAATATATTGGAGTTGTTTACAAAGTCCGAGTGAAAGGTTCTGAAATCGAAATATAGGTTATGTATTGTTAAAAAATACGAAAACTGGAAAAAAATATTGTTGACAATAGCAGATAACTTTTCTAGAATCTTGTTCGGCAATTGTAAATTAAATGTTAGTATTTATGGTAGGGAATGACAATGGTATATTCGAATGCCATGTGATGGTTTCGAAGCAGCTTTATTAAAAACAGCTCCTAGGTTAAGAATTCGAGGACACAGTATGAACTTGGTAGACCATATGTTCCTCCAAGATTACAACTAGTGAACAGAGTAGCGAATACTCGGGTATTTTCGAACGACAGTCTTATAGTAAAATATACACAACTTTACGATTTTCGAACGCTATTTAGTAAATTCTACTCGATGGAGTTAATAATCGAACGCACCTCAGAGGTGCGTTCGATTATAGACTCCTAGAGTAGAGTAAAGTATTTGAAGGTTTCTTAAATTTACTCTGGAGTTGAGTACTATTCATGTAATATTCGAACGGTGTGGAATATATGTGGAGTTGTTTACAAAGTCCGAGTGACAGAAGGTTCTGAAATCGTAAATTTAGGTTGTTATTGTTAAAAAAATACGAAAACAATAGGAGTTGATGAAAACCGGAGAAAAATATTGTTGACAATAGCAGATAACTTTTCTAGAATCTTTAAATTAAATGTTAGTATTTATGGTAGGGAATGACAATGGTATATTCGAATGCCATGTGATGGTTTCGAAGCAGTTTTATTAAAAATAGGTCCTAGGTTGAGAATTCGAGTGACACAGTATGAACTTGGTAGACCATATGTTTCTCCAAGATTACAACTATTATCAGCGAACAGTATTAAACACATACACATAAATAATCTCAATCTGTGAGAGTGTGAGACAAAGCATTAATATATTTTCCGTCTCCCAGAGTTATGTCAATTTTGTGGAGTTAAATAAACCCAGCTATTTTGTAGAGTTACGAGAGTTAACTCGGTAGCGAATACTCGGGTATTTTCGAACGACAGTCTTATAGTAGAATATACACAACTTCACGATTTTCGAACGCTATTTAGTAAATTCTACTCGATGGAGTTAATAATCGAACGCACCTCAGACTTTGCGGAACGCAGAGTGAGAAAATGTCAAACTTGAATGTTTGAGTCAATCACAACACACCATATAATTAAGAAGGGAAATTTGGGTAGTGATATATAATGTGAAAGAGAGTTGGCGGCGTGCAGAGGAGAATTTTGTAATTCTAGAAAGAGATATCTTTGGGCGGGGATCGAACCCACGACCTCATGATTACTAGTCACGTGCTCTCTCAACTGAGCTACCGACCAATACACACCATATAATATTTAAAATACGATAATTGGCTCAAATACTTGAATTCCACATTTCACATAGTCTGTAAGCACTCTCATACACTATAAATAGGTATTTAAAAAATATAATAGGGAACACGCATGTGACCTTTTTCTAGAATATTTTTATTTTTCACAAAGATTTCCACCTAGAAAGCTCAGCCACGAACTCAGAAAATAAAAAAATGTTCAATTTTTTGATAATTCGAAATTGAGAACGCCAATTTTTTCACTACATTCAAAAATGCACTCCTAGCCCATCTAATGGACGTATGCATCGTTACTTCACACAATCTTTCACCGCTAGTTGCTTCGAACTATCAACTATAATTTCATCTGTCTTTGTTTATGTTTTACTAATATTTTTATCATAATAGTATTTTCAATTGTTTAATGTATTAAGTACCAATATTGATAATAAAGACAGCAAATGTGAAACCAAAACAAATGAAGCATCGATCGATCTCTCTCTCATTGGCAGCGTTCAATTGATGTGCAGGCGCGAAAATGAAGGCGTGACATATTCGGTTGCTCTGACTACTTATGTTGGGTAGTCAGAAAAAGTATTGCCTATGAATATTCTTAAAACAAACACAATTGGTGCTAGTGTTTGTGTCGTTTGTTTCTTACAAGTGACTGTGATAATTATGCTAAGTGCCTCAAAGCCATATATTTATTAACTACGAATATTGATAACTGGTCATAAGTCCTAGACTCGTACTTAACAAATAGAAAATTCACGGTGAGAGGTAATAATGCAAGCTCGGCAGAGCACCCAGTCGGAGCAGGTGTTCCGCAGGGTTCCTCCCTGTCACAGATCTTGTATTCTCTTATACTCATGATTTCCCGACCTTCGCTCGCACGAATGTGGCCATAAATGCAGACGATACCGCACTGTATGCCCATTCGTTTGCGAGTGGAGTGGCTGCGAAACAGCTCCAGATACATCTGGATCGGATGGTTGTACCCTATATGGAGAATAACAAGAACCAAATAAATCTGCTAAAGACAGAGGTTATCAACTTCTCGAGGAAACGAACGAATGTGAAAATCCTCGAGAAGTTGAGGGTAAAGAATGACCAGGTTAACGAGATGAACTCTGTGAAATACCTGGGAGTAGAGCTCGACAAGCGTTTGTCATTTCATAATCATATAACCTTGGCGTTGCAGAGGGGGTCAGCCGCAATTAATCGTACTCACCCCCTCATTGCACGCAACTCCAAGCTCTCTACAGAGAATAAAATATTGTTGTACAAACAGATAATAAGACCTGCAATGACATACGCTTGTCCTGTGTTCTGCAGCATCTCCAAGCTTCAGATCCTGAGACTGGAGAGGCTGCAGAACAAGGTACTTCGTATAGTAACCAATAGCGACAGATATATTCGGCTGGATGATTTGTACGAGCTTGCAAACGTCGAAACTATCACTCAGTTTATTAATAAAATCTCCGATTTTTTTTATAGATATCATATCACCCAGAGTACTCTCACTGAAAATATGACAAATATTAGATTTAATGACGACCACAGAAAGCACGGATTAATATATACCAGAATATAGACATCTTTAATGGAAGACTGACAAACCTCGTTGATTGATTAATTTATATGAAACGATATAGCCAGATGGTGATCGAAAGATCTCGGGTTCAAATCCGAGCAGGACCAAATAAAGAATATCTTTGTTTGTTTTTTATTCACAGGAAAATAGGAAAACAACCCCAACTAGAATGGTCCATAATTGGTTTTATTATTAATTTTCCAATAAAATCAGAGAAAAAATCAAAAATTGAGAAATTTTTATGCCACGAATTACTTTACAAATACACGCGAAATACTCACATAAGCAAAGCAGGAGGTGGGTCTAAGAAAAATGCATTACTTTGAATCTAGCATGTGCCAAAGCAATCTTGCTTACAACAGCAAGGATGGCCCTTTTAACACTACTTATATGGGCAAATGAGGTCATCGGGTCCCCCCACACACTCCCAATGCAACAAATTCCCCTCTTCCTCTCATCCCAAGAGAATAAAAATAAAATTTGTATATATAATATAGTTCATAGTACAATTAAGTTGACATGTAATTAGAAATGAGTGAATAAATATATTGGAATTTGGTCATAAGAGCAATGCAATGAAGTGAAATCACGTTATATATTTCTTTATTTTTCACTTGTATATTATTTGTTTATTTTACCTTGGAAACGGTTGCTATAAATACAATCATAACGCCCTATGCTGTTATGGTCATAACTCCCACTCAATGTACGAGGAGAAATATATATATATATATATATATATATATATATATATATATATATATATAAAATTTAAACTCTCACGATTATTAGTGGAAAGTGGAATGTCCCACTACCAAGATTTATTTGGGATATTATTATGAATTATGACAATCACAAAACAACGAATTATGTTTCGAAACTGTCTCTCTCAGTTGATGGTTCTTGACCAAATTCGACTTAGTTTCAAAACGCTATGAATACGTTTTGAATCGTTTCATATATGACGTCATCGTTTCAACGCCAGAATGGATGTATTTGAATCACAGGCATAGAAATCATAATATATATTATTATGATTTCTATGATCACAGGACGAATACGTTTCGAATTCATGGGCGCCAAAAAACAGCTCTAATCTTTCTACAAGTTCTCAATTTTTAGTTGGATACATTTATGTGCTTCAACTGTTGTATGTACTAATGAAACACCATCAGTTAATTTTTCATTTAATATTGTACTGATAATAAGGGTAATAACCCGGGCATTTAGTATTTACTAAATGTCCGAAATTTTCATATTACCCGCTTTTTTAAAACGGCAGATGCGCTTGCGCGTAACGAGTCGTGAAAAGGCCTATTCAAGTGAAGGTCAATTCGAGTTTGAATTGAGGAGCATCTTTAAATTTGGAAATTTAGAAAAACATTTGGGATTTGAGATATTCTTTTCACAAAATGTAATATCTAAGACCGAACTGAAAAATTAAAATAAAATCATGCGTGTTCCATATTGAGGTATATATAGAGGTTGAAGGGGAGTTAATAGGCACGTTTGTTCCGACAACAATAAACCCAAGCTTTGTAAAAAGCTAAGCTTACAAGTAAAAAGCAGTTGCGCCGTCGATTAAGCCGGGTTTATCTTCGTAAAAGCTTGGCCTTGAAATTTGGCGGCTCTAACGGGATAAAGCCGACATTCTTAACCTATCTTTTTGTCAATCTTGGTGTTGTGTTAGATTTAAAGTGCGAAGTTTGTTTATAAGGCTTTTTTTTGTAATGTATGTAATTTATCAGTATGGAAAATTAAAGGATTCGAAGTCAAAACTTTACTAACCAAGAAAAAATTACTTATATAATATAAAGTAATATAAAATATAAAGACGTTTTTGAAAATTAAAAAAATTATGCAGTAACTAGCATAAAAAAATGGGATACAATTGCCACTGAATTAAATGCTGCTTGTCCAGATATGAGAACTTAAGGGAATCGGCAGTGCTGAGAAAATTCTATGAAAAAAAACAAGAAGTAAGAAAAGTGCAGATGAAAAAAAAAGAAATTTAATGGTACCACCCCCAAAACTCTAGGAAATCTAGTAACATTGTAAAATTTAGTTTGTTTTCTTGAAATATTGTTTGGGGCTGGCATATGAATAACCTAATTGTGCCAAAGCTTCAGAAACTCTAATAACTATTCTGGAAACGGTTGAAGGATCCATTTGAATAAAATCAGCAACTGAATGCTCTCCAGTTGCAAATGTCCAAAGGCATATTAAAAACTGAGTGATTGTAGAAACACAGTTATTTCTGCAACAATAAAAAAATCTTATTTAATTCAATTGAAGTCTTTTATACTCAAAAGAAACATAATACTTTACTTACAGTTCGTTTGGGTACTCAAATTCATGAATAAAGGGAGAATTTGTCTTACTCTGTTTCTTTATAAAGTCGAAACCTTTTAAAAAATGTTAACTTATCTAAATCTTCATTAAAAATATCATAGTCATTTTCCATATCCATTATTCAAATTTTGTATTATAAATTAAAAAAAAAACTATTCAACAAACAATTATGTTTATTATAGTAAACGGTAGTAATAAGAAAAATATTAGGTTAGAGATACTAAAGTGAAGTTAGCCGTAATGTCAATCTGAGCTAAATAAACTATGCTTTGCTAAAAATGCACTGGTGCAATAAGATAAATTTTAAGCCTTGCTTTTAATTTAAGAAGAGCTTAAAAAAGCTAAGCTTAAAATTGTATTGGTGCATACGGCCCTTTTTTTTAGAGACATAGAGATCATAACACATTTAGAAAAATAGTAATTGTTACTCTGAGATAAAGTCACAAAACACCCTAACTACACAGAAGAGCCAGTCCAGCTTCCTTCCAAAACAAAATTTGTATGTCTATGATAAGAGTTTGGTGTGTGTGTCCATTACTTTGCTTGGGGTGTACAGTTTTGGTGTTTGTAAACAAAGTGCGTTGCCTCATCGATTTTTATTGACTTTTTCAGATTCTTCTTCTTCCAAACTTTCATATCGATTTTTGATAAGTGATGATTTGAAATATATGTTTTTAGGCAGTTTGAATTTACCGCTCAGAAATGGAATTACACACACCAAGCACAAAACCAAAGTTTTAAAAATTTTACACAAAAGATCGTTTCTGTGTAACTAAAGGTGAATTCATACGCAAGCTTTCGCTTTCCGCAGGAAGCTTGAATATTAGGCGCGTCATGTTCATATGAGATCTGTCATGAGTGACTTTTAGTCACTCATCGCTTATACTTTCGAAAGCGACATGAAGCAGTTTTATATTATTACCATAAAATAATGGGTAATTGGAAACAAAGAAGTTTATGGGTGAGGATAATTAATGGGGAAGAAGCCAGAAGAGGTCAAGGTATTGCAGCAAACCCGATGCTAGAAATGCAGTTGTACGATTACAAAAATTTCTTATACATCAGTACCTCATGCGCAGTTGAAAAGCCCCTCACTAGAAAGATTACATGTGGTACAAGAGCCAATACCACCTTCAACGAGACTATATAGCTCTCACTTCGAGGTGGGGACAAGACAATTACAGAAACTATTTTATTTTTATTATTTTAGGTTATATTTGTGATTACTGATTAGAACCGTATAAAACACGAAAAAAAAAGGAAAGGGCTGTCACGAAATATAAAACTTGAGAAAATAGGCGCTTTTCTTCAATAAAAGTTGAAAGTGTTTCGACTTTCGGATTACTGACCTTGAGAAGCGCTTTCTATTTCAACAGCCAATCAGACATCAATACGCGATAAGCGAAAATGCGGAAAGCTTGCATGAATCCAACTTTGAGGGCCGATATTATGATGTCAGTTTAAACTCCGAAAACCTTAAACCAGTTTATCTTCAAGTTTAAACCAAAGTTGGTGAAAAAGTCATTTTATAAAAACACATGAGATTTTTATTTTCCATGTATATAAATGTCATCTGTCACTTGGCCTTATGGTGTTTTATCGTAATAACTGTTTCGTTTTGTGAAAAGTGACGTGAGCAAAATCATTTGGAAATCTGGCAATATCATGAAATTCTATTTTTATTACTTGCGTGCTTCCTCCGAAGAAGGCATTTTAATATATCTTCGTGATAAAGCTGCAATAGCTGTGGATACACGTTTGACTATTCGTGACATTGTTAATACATGTATTCCACCAAATTCACCCACTGCTCTGAGCATATCCCCTGTAGCATAAAATCTAAGCACCATCAATAACTGCAACAAAGATTCAACTGCGTGGTTTCTGAATTGACTTTAATAAAACACTTGAAGCTGTTGAAGAGAAATATTTCATTTACCGATTAGTAGGGTGCTGTAATCTACCCTCTATCTGAGTCAATATATTGTCAACAGTTTGCTTACACAATCTGAATCTATTTAGAAATTCTATGATTAGGCCTAATTTTAAATTTGCGAGTGGCCCTTGGCACATCCACCAAATAAATGATTTCCTCTTCATTATCCGACATTACCTCTTCGAACACTTCAAAAATATTATCTTGAATGTAGTCCATTTTATTTAGTTAGTATTAAGTATTTCCAACTACAAAGTATAGCTTATTTCAAAACAAATTTTTAAGGTTAGACTTGATTTTTAGATGTCAATTTTCGTTAGATTTTGTCCTGTTGGCTAACCTACTTAAACGTTTTCAATCCTTTAAACCATACCTGAGGTAGGGTTTAAGGTTTAAACTCGATGACGTCACTCAAGAGTTTAAACTGACATTATAATATCGGGCCTAAGGGGGTTCTATCATGATAAAGTCTCTTTTGAAGTTCTGGACCTGGCTTACTATTAGCGTATTTGTTCAGCTCTACCTCCATTACGTAACATGTAATTAGATGCTTCATCCGTTAGGTGAACAATACTACACCAATAATGATTATTTTTTATAATTGCGCATTTATAAGGGCATGCGTAAATGATTTGTGGATACACCTAGTGCGAGAGACGTATCCGAATCAAATAGGCAGACGCTATTAGGTTTAATACACCCGAAGATTGGAGAATATTCTGTTGAAAAATGATATTAGCTTGACGTTTTCAAGTACTTATCGATTCGAAAACTTACTATGGTGAAGATATGGATGTATTCCAATTTTGAAACATATTCATCACATTTCTTCAGCATCTTATACAAAAACGGAACATTTCTGCACATTGTCCATACTCAAATCAACTATTTTTTACCATGATCTCCTTTTTGTCAACTTCATACATGCAATGTTATGGCTTATATTTCTGTTTCCAATTTTTTCTCCTCAAAACGATTTGAAACGAAAAGGGAAAACGGGTAACATCGTTGTTATTTATTAACTCCTGCTTATTAACTTCCGAACACACCTCTCATCAACATTGCGGGGTTGTCACATTCGAATTATCTGTCTGACGACTGACGACTACATTACGATTTAAGAGAGCTATGTCAGCTATGTCTATGTTTATTACGTTATTGTATCATTTCATGTCATGTCAAAGTGGAGTGTAAATTGTATTTCTTTACGTTTGCTGCTTCTTAAATTATTATCTATCATTCACAAATCAGACTGTAATATTTTTGTCATTTTCCAATAAAACATCATGATCATAATATTTTGGAAGTTTTGAAAAATATACTTTTGACATCTGTCAAATTGGGAGGGCGTATTCAATCTGAAGAATTTGGGTATTTACCCATGAATTTTCATGGAGTTAAAAATTATTCATTAAAATAGTAAAAATATCTGTTTAATTAAAGTGCCTTCAAGTAGTTAGTTTCGCAAGTTAGCTGTACTCTTAACATTTTGAGGTAAGTGTAAATATTTATTCAGTACTTCTACATTTTAATGTAGAATTTCCAAATATGCCTATTTTAAAAATCCCATAAATGTTTTTATTTCTACATCTCATCTCCAATAAAAATAATCACCCATCAAAATATATTACAAAACTGAAACGGTGATATAAGTAGGTATTTAATTTTTAGATTATTTTTCTGGGAGTAGCCTTATTTGGATTGTATTTTATTTCTGATACCTATAGGTATAGTACCAACCAGAGAAGTTATTCATACATGCAATCCCACTGGGGCTCAGCAACTGGCCCGCAAATTCATTGGTTTTCCTCTTTGTGCAGTGAAAAAAAAAAAAGTTCTGCAGTCCAAGAACATTTTTTTAATATTTTAATTTCTAGAAATCCCCTTTGATCATATTTTCAATATATGGAAATTAAATGAGACTTGAAAATATAAAACCCAACTATCCCAAGTAATCCTTACTAAAAAGTATCTTTCAACACCCATCAGGACATTCCACTATTTTCAGCCATCATATCCCTTATTCTGAGACAGCACATAGAGTAGACTTGCACATCACTATTATTTTTTATAATAGTACAATAAAACTAAATGTGAACATGCAAATAAAGTGTGACTATGTATGTATTTCCCAAAATAATTGCTAGGTATAACAAGTGCGACTAGTCTGGATAATTCTTTGAAGAAATAAATATACTCATAGGTGTTTATTTTTGTTCTATTTTATGCTTTATAGTAAGGGTTTATGGCAGCAATTGGGTTCTAGATTTTCCGCTATCTTTTTATTTCTTTTTGGTGGTTCCCTGATGTGTTATATATTTTTGGAATTATCTCCTAGAACCTCCTCTTTTGATAACTTATGATGAATACAATAATGTTGGATTTTGAAGAAAAAATTTATTGCAACAATAATATACATGGAAACATTTCCGATGATATTTCATTTGTTGGAATTGGTCCAGTAGTTTAGGAGCTATGATATAATTTATCCATACATACATATATACCATAAGATATTTGGTAATTATCGATAAGTTTTCCCCAGTACGAAACATATTTCCAGTATTTTGGGAACACAAGTCCAAATAGGGAGTGTAACCATGATGAAAATATGTTGATTGCTAAAGTTATTGATTATTTACCAAATATCGATCAGCATTTGGGAAGGTTATAACAACTTTTTTCTGAATAAACCCGTAAAATTGA
The DNA here is from genome assembly GCA_018342105.1 of Gonioctena quinquepunctata. NCBI lineage: Eukaryota > Metazoa > Arthropoda > Insecta > Coleoptera > Chrysomelidae > Gonioctena > Gonioctena quinquepunctata. The sequence goes on from JAFIRS010000190.1 coordinate 418,840, forward strand.
AATTTTAAAGCCAAAATAAATAAATAAAGCAGGGACATTTTTATTATCAATAGTAGAATTTTCTAAATTCCTCGACTCTTCTTGGAATAAATATACTGTAATCGCTACTGAAAATCTCCTCTACAAGGTGTTTGTTTTTTCATTTCTTATTCATGACGTTTTCTCGAATTTTACTATTAAGTTTTGAAAAATGTGCATCTTTTGAACCATTCAAATCAATTGTTACAACTACAACTATTTATTTTATCCCAGTTGACCCTAGTTGTGCAATATGCATATTAATTGATTCCATATATATTTTTAGGAGCTCATGGATTTTCTCAATGCTTCTACTTTCCATACCATTAGTAATCAGTTATATGTTGCTATGCTACTGTCTTATCAGACACAAAGCTACATGGTTGGTTTCTTTGAACAAATAAATTATTTTTATTGGCTTGAATTATGAATTGATAGTAACATAATTCCAATGAAAGTACCAAATACAAATACAAATTTTTTATTCATCACTTGAAACTCCTGTACATAATTATACATTACATATCAAAAGCTTATTGGACTAGTCAAAAAACATAAATGGTAAAATTCAAATTCAAAATAGATGTGTATTAGACAATACATATATAAAATATACACAAATACATTACAATACAGTTTGAAATGTTGTTAAATCCAATTTTTTTAAATTTGTTTCTCTAGTAAAATGCTTTACTCAAAAGATATTCATATAACTTTGTTTTAAAACTTTTTTCACTCTCTACATTTCCAACTGTATCAACAAATTTGTGTGTTTGTTGTAAAATAATTTATTCAGTTAGTGAACTGTATATTACAATATTCTGTTATAGAGAATTCAAGAAACGCTCAGAAAAACAGTTCGTTAATCTTGAAAAAATTTGTTTTTATAATACTTCTTTGAAAACGGAAAAAGTTTTCCCGATTTCCATAGCAACAATTTATGTATTGTTAGTTAGTCAATATTGCATATTTTTACTCTAGTTACATTTTTTATGTTGCCTATAATTGTTATGAAATGAAGATGTTCCTAGTTTATTTCGTAAGTATGTATTATTTAATACCAAATTTTAATTTTGTATCGTTTTCAAAGAAGTATAATAACAAATATCGTTCATTACACGTCCAAAAATGGATTTTTCTGTGCTTGCATGACTTCCCGTTTGACAAGAGTTTGTCAGGCTCTACGCAAAAAGACTCTTAATGAATAATACTATTTTCATGTTTAGGTCCACAAGGGGTTGCTGTGTAATGTTTGTGTTTGAGTAAGGTAACCCCTTTGAGGTTCCTGAAAGAACATCATATTAGGCAGGATAAGAAAGAAAATGGATATACAATATATTATGGTTGGGGAGTGAGTGAAGAAAGAAGCTATTTATTAACATTTGTCTTGAATGTATGCAGGTTGTAGTCATTGGAAAAGAAAAAACCTCCTCAGATAGTGAATTCAAAAATTTTGTGGTGCAATGTGCAACAAAAAATAGTTCTTGATAAAGTGATATATCTTTGGAACATTCTACAGTTCCAGTTTATCCAGTAGGACCATTAGATCATTTGTAACTTGGAACATATGTTACCCTTATCAGGGTTCCATATAACAAAATTGAGAAAAAGAAAAGAAAACGGAAGCCTTCTAAAATCACTCACAGACATTTTTCTCATAGACGTACTGCTTTACGTAGAAAGCTGAAATTGGGAATGCTATTGAAGCTTACTGACCTGTATATTTCTCTACAGTTAGAATTTGAAAATAATGGCGCGATTTTGTACTCGGTCATGTGAGGTATCATTTGAAAGGATTCATTCATTATAAAGATTTCAAAACTATATTTTTCATAATTTTGTGAATGCTAGTTCTAAATATGTTACTGATAATGTGCATACAAAATATATGTCCCCTTCCCTGTCTCCAAAGCTAAAGCTAAAATTGTTTCTAGAAGTTTACTAAAACTATGTTATGAAAAAATTCATAATATTATATTACCAAAAATCATACATTTTCATGTATTTAGCCAAAATAGAGCCGTAAACATGGATATTCCAGAGGAAAAATTCACTATAAAATTAAAAGCCGAAAATGTTGTTGAGACATTAATCCTCCACTGTGATGTCCTTTTCATACATGAATAGAACATCTATCTAATAGTCAATTTCCCCGGACGTGGCGATTTTTAGTACCTGGCACATCACAAAAAACATTTTTTACTTTATAGCATTTTTATAGACAAAAGTGTTTTGCATACATTTTGTCACTGTATATAAAATATTTTTAGAAATCACATTGTGAAGTTTTTTATAATTCGTTTTAACATCTTAAGCTATCACATTTCATTTCAAAACGTTTTTTTAACATTTTTATACCACTACAAATCATTCACACTTTATTTTATGTAGCCAAACTTTGAATGAAGATTGTTTCTAAAAATGGACTCCATTTTAATGAATCATGTTGTTAGGAAGATAAAGTTTCTTTTCAATATTTTTCAACGTTACTGTAATCATCAAAATTCAAAGATATCCAATTTTGCGTTGAAAATGTTTTTTTGTTTATATCGGAAACAATAAACATATCTAATTTTGTATTTAAAATTGTGGTGAGATTATTAAACCAACTAATTTGAAGATAATCGAGTGAACAAAACTTTTCAAATAAAAATTATACCAAAAGTTCTTTGCGGAGAGAACTGAAAATGTTTTTTTACTTTAATTTCATCAACACAAGAAATAATTCAAGGATATTTAAAAAAAGAAAAATTCACGAGAAATCTCCATTTCCAAAGTGATTCATATTTCATTTCTTCGTCACTGGGTGGATAGATATATCTCTGTCTAAACCATGTCATAGTATTTATATAATTTTAAGTATAAACAGGAATACATTTTTGACCTAAAAATGGAAGGCAGTTTGATTACTTATTTATTGTGGGATACAAACAGGACGAGCCCAAAAAATGTATCCACTATGTAGTTATGAGATTGCAATAAAAAGTATATATATATATATATATGTTTGCTTGAGATGATATGAGAACTATTAATGAGAATGCAATTTTTGAGAATTCAGTGTTAACACGTTGAATGCCGCGGGTATTTTTGGGAAAGGTCCCTCAGGCCACACCAATTTTTAAAATCAATTTTCCAAAGAATGATGTATTTTGTACTATTATAATGTAAAATTATTTTTTTTTGTTATTTTACCCTCTTCCACCCCCGTGTGACTCAGCGATTCAAGTTTATTCGCGATGTCAAGCATGCACAGATGAGCCATTGCTAAGCTTAGAATGTTTTTTTTCTACGCATAATATTACATTCAAGAAATAGAATACATTTTTTATTTATATCTTGTATGTTTTGTATGTTACTATACCATAAGCTTTTTAATTTTTGTTCTTGATATTACCACAATGTTTGTATTTTTGTAATAATTTACTTTTTTACATCAAAACCTTGTATTTCCAATATATTTCCGAATTTTTTTTGGCCAAGTTGCTAGAAGTGTAACTCCACGCCACGCCAACCATTCCGCCATAAGAAACCTATCCTAAGCATGCCCTAGTAGCATACACACGGCCAGAACCAAGTTATTGTTCGTGTATACTTTTATATGCACATGGCAGTCAACGTGTTAACAAAGGAAACATATACTAGATAAAAAAACAATACATACCTAAAATGTGTTATGCATGCATAGGAGAGATTAGTGGCGCAGTTGTTTAAGCTTTCAGTTGATACTATTTTTCATTAATGCAAATAGGCTTTGAATCCTACCCGGGATTTTTTTTTATAGCGACTATCTTCAAGATTATACTGATTTAATTATTTTTCATGCTGGGTCAAATTATCAATGAACTTCTGTTTCAGGTGGCCACTGGTTAAGGGTATTACAGGTTATTGTCATATAAGCGAACTACATTTCATGAAAATTAAAGACATTTGAGATTTTGGATGGGGTACCCATACCAAAATAAATTGTCTGACATTTCACAGTCACAGACCATTTTTACAATAAGTATATAGAGCTCCGCCCAAATTATACTTCAAACCATTAATTCTTTCCCAATTTTCAAAATGGCAGAAACAGAAAATTAGAATAAATAAATCCGGAGCTTAGGGAAAGCAAAACACGCTTTTTCCTCCTTTTCAAACATCTCAATTTGGGATTTATACTAGTTGTACCTTTCAAAGATCAGCTACAGGAGGTAATTAGAAAAGGCATGGAAGATGGAAATCATCCTTGCTAGCAGAATATTAAATAACAAGAGGATATAACACAAAACCTTGAAAAATGTATGGAATCCTTACCTTTGAAACATCTGAAAACAATAAAATAGTAGTGGCATATTTTATTGTTTTCAGATGTTTCAAAGGTTTGTTATTTAATAACTAAAAGGGTGGCAGAAAACCTTCGAAGGTACAACCAGTATAAAATCCCGAATTAAGATGTTTGAAAAAGAGGAAAAAGCGTGTTTTGCTTTTCCTAAGCTCCGAATTGATTTATTCTAATTTTCTGTTCCTGCCATTTTGAAAATTGGGAAAGAATTAATGGTTTGAAGTATAATTTGGGCAGAGCTCTATATACTTATTAGGTTTGTTCGCGTTCAGAAAATAAACTGTCCGCAACCATCAGGAGCATGCGCAGTGTAACAGAAGTATTCGCGTTTTTCCAGGACTGTTATATATTCCATAGTGTTTTCGTTCCATTCGAACTAGTTCAGGACAGTTACGAATCGGTTAAAAATAGTACGAGCATCTTAGCAAGGACAGTTTCTGACTGGTGTGTACTATTTGGGTACGCATGCGTACAACGTTCTTGCTTCTGACATTCTAACCACCTTTTTTTGTTGACACGGTATTATTCGATTAATTTGACAAAGATTCGAATGAAAAATATGTATATTAGCTCCAGCTCATCGTCCTCTTCAAGTTCAGGTGAAGAAGAAACGTTCCTAAATATTGTGTTGCCGGAAGTCCTCAAAACACACCCCAAAAATGTTGGATCCGTAGAGGATACCATTAACCTGTTCTCAGATAAAGAATTAAAAGATCATTTCAGGCAAGTCCATTTATTTTGTTGAATGTTTGCTATATTCATCTTCAATGGTATTTTAGGTTGCCCAAATCTGTTGTTCCTTCATAATAGACTATACCCGCTAATTGTTTGTTGAATGCCTCGACATATCCTAAAACCCAATCGTAATCATAAATCATATATAGGGTTTTCGTTTATATGTTTTCTGGACTATCCGAGAACTATCTCAGATTCAATTTATTGCGCATCTGGTTGTACGCAATACTAGAACAATTACAGTTTGGAACGGGAACAAACCTATTCTAAAAATGCTCTATGACTGTGAAATGCCTGACAATTTATTTTGGTATGGTTACCAAAGCAGCCCATCCAAAATCTTAAATGTCTTCAATTTTCATGAAATGTAGTTCGCTTATATGACCATAACCTGTGACACCCTTAACCAATGGCCACCTGAAAGTTCATTGATGATTTTGACACAGCATGAAAAATAATGATATCAGTATGATGTTGAAGATAGTCGCTATCATAAAAACATTCCTGGCTAGGATTCAAAGCCTATCTGCATTAATGAAACATAGTATCAACTGAAAGTTTAAACAACTGCGCCACTAATCTCCCTTATGTTTTTTCGCCCAAACTAATATTTTTGTTGTTGAATACTTCGGTTCACAACTTTATGAATAATAGTTTCCTTACCTTTGTCACAAGGTAAATGCTATCAGGCTCTGTTGTGATCAACTGATCGATTTCAACGGCAACGAATATGCAAGTAATCCAGATACATTTGACAGCATTTGTTTTCGTTCTGTCAATTCTTTGTATGCCTACAGAGTTGTATCAGTAAAGTGCACAAAATGACAACGTGTGAAAGTTTCCACTTGGCCTAACATAGTTGCTCTTTAGAGGTTCATCAAAGATATTTAATTTTAATGCGATGCTGTAGTTTTGAGTTTATACTCCATTCTGCTTCTAGAAAGAAGCCTCGATCAAGTGAAAACCAATAAGTGACAAATGTGTTATATAATCAGGTTTTATTAATTACCAAATACAAAGTATTAAAAGAGTCGTTATCCCAATTTGTAAATTGATCAAGCGCACACTGTATTGTCAAAAATGCAAATCACAGTTTGGTTAAAATTATTTACTTTAGATGCATAACACATTTTAGGTATATATTGTTTTTTTACCTAGCCAATGTTCTCAAAAATTTCATTCCCATCAATAGGTTCTAATATCATCTCAAGCAAACATTATATATATATACTTTTTATTGCAATCTCATAACCACATGGTGGATACATTTTTTTGGGCTCGTCCTGTTTGTATCCCACAATAAATAAGTAATCAAACTGACATATTTCTGATTGCAGAAACTTCGCGATATACATTTTGTATTCTATATGAAAGGGTTTTCACCAAATTTCATAATAAAATTGAATGAATTGCAATATTATTTGCTTTTTTTTCATCATAATCTTTTTCAAATATTTCATGTAATAGACCTCAAGAAAAAGGAATTGTCTTGCAAATAGGAGAAACTCTACTTGCCTACCCTTATAAAAATTAAGTTTGTAACGTGAGCCATAGACAAGCGTCCCAAATCATTAGCTCGTTGCCTAGTATTCCTGAACAATACGAATCAAGTCATTGCTGATTGAGTATTAATATTTTCCCTGATTTGAATTATTTGTAATAATGATGGTATAAATGCAGAAATGGACGATTTGCATTATGTCAGAAGTTATTTCAACGTGCAGCTGGACATAAAATGTGCAGTGGAAAAATTAAATTGTGTAGTAGAAAATATATATTTTTTTTACAAAAGAGAACAGAAGATATACCCCAGAAAAGCTTAAGAAGTAAACAATTACTGCATTACACCATTTCCTTTTTCTACACATCTGGAATTAAATCACAACTGTTTTATTTATGTGGAACATATAAAGCAAATATCAAATTTATTTCAAAATGCACACTCTGTATATAATTACATGTTCAGATTCGTCGTATACTAAATATACATTTTTGCCCAGCATATCTTATACCCAAAATGAAGCAAGAAATGGTACTACTACTACTACTAGTATTAAATGTTTTTGATCCAGTGGAGTGTTTTTGAGGCATTATGTTTCACATTTCTAGGAGAAATTATTATTCATCGTTCATTTGGACCTGAAATTTAAATTAATTACCTAAAATCGGAATGACTCATTTTTTTATTCTTCAATAAAATTCCAAGAACTTTACCTGTATTTATTTTATTTATTTAATATATTGAAAAACCCCACTACAGTTTTCAGATACATTATGTACAAAGTAGTGTCATAACTATATACAGTCAAACTCGGCTATAACGAACGGCTTAATGACTTTGGAAATGGGGGTGTTCGCTATAAAGAAAATATGTAGTACATGCATCCTGGTAGATTTTTTTTTTTCGGGTAAATTGACAACACTGTTGATTTTTTGAGACCATAATCCCGACAAGATTGTGCATTTTCTAATTATTTCCAGCTTAACCGACAATGTAATAGCCTTCCTGCATGCTTTTGAATTAGGAATGTTGGTACAACACAGTTGAACACGTACTAACACTATGCCATGTACTAACAAATCCCTAACAGAGAAATAGGGGAATCCCACCGGTAGACCGCGGTCGTTAAATTTCGCTAATTATCGTCGTGCTTGATTGAACAATCTTACCTCGGTAGTTCGTTATAACCGAGTTTATGTGTTTCACGGACTCAATTTGTAGCCCATTATGGATTGTTCGCAATAGCCGAGTTCGTTATACCTAAACAAAAATGCATAGTGTATATAGGCGTTTTAGGCGGGACCTTTAAAATGGTTCGTAATGAAAGAGTGTTCGTTATAGCCGAGTTTGACTGTAATACAAATAAAAATATAGCTCCTAAACAGCGAAAATTCAAAAGAGAGAAGACTGAGAAAACAATATTGATTAGAATTGATTGTTTGATGATTCAAATTACAATAAAATGATACCAAATACCTGAGGTTTCTGTTGTAATATCTAATATCCTATCTAGTGGTGAATTTTTAACCATAATTCTTATTGAGACTATCAACAAGAAATATATTAAACATTTTCAGTTGTCTATTTGGAACATTCAAATTAACAAGTTTAAGAACTTGTTGCACAAAATCGAATCTGTTTTGTTTTATTAACTTAATATGAAACAAAAATTAGAAGTAGTATTTTCTCTAGGGTGTATACATTTAGATTGTGAAGTAAAGATGAATATTGATAATTTTTTGACAGGTTGATATAGTTTGTAAGTAGAGAATCCCAAAAATGTTCTAAATCAATTTTATGCGCAGAATAGAAAGGAGACCAGACAATACTTGCATACTCTCCTGAGATATTAAAAGTGCACAGTATACAACTTCAATTGTAGGTACAAACTGTATTTATGAGTTCAATGAAGTTGGAAGTTGAGTTGATAATAAAATAAAACACCAGTATCTTGTAAACCCTGTGTAGAATTGAGTTTAGTAGAATCCACTTTTTGTTATTACATTTTTATAGGTATTCGAATACCGTAGATTATGATTGCACCACTTTATTAGGATGACTAGATCATGGCTATCAGAATCAGAGGCCATAACTTCAATTTAATTTTAAGTCGTCTGCAAAAATTATCAAGAAACTGTCAACAATTGTATTACCCATATCATTCACAAATATATTATTTAAAAGAGGAAAGCAATGGCCTTTCAGGAAGCTACTGAACCAAGTCGTCAGTAAGTCTTCACTGAATCTGATAATATATTTAACTTGTGAATCAGAAGTAAATTATTGACTTTTTCGAATGTCTGTGTAAATGGCACCCATTTGACAATTATTCTCTAAGGCATTCAGCATTTGATTGTTGTACAGAACAATGTCAGTGATGGTGGATTTGCCTTTCCAAAAACTGTGTTAATTGATTGATATATTCTTATATAACCAACTCAACTGGGAATAAACTACAGTATCGAAAACTGTGGGGGAATATTTGATTGAATAAGCACACTTCAATAGTTTTTCTATCATACTTGTGTTACTTTATAGGATATTGTATTCCTTGGAGAATTTGAATGCATGTACCTAAATTGCATCATTTAGTGCCCGTAGATATTTTTTTTGAAATATGCATCTCTTTAAACATCGACTGTGCTACTTTATTAACTGATTTCAAAAGCAATTATGGACTCTTGAGTATCGCAATATTCAGGGTGTGCCATTTGAAGTAGAAAAGTTTATATCAGCTTCACAGGCATAATAGAAGTTATGCCTTCTTCCCTTCTTCAGTATTTTTGTACAATAGTTTGAATCCTAAAAAAAATAGAGAAATCGCAAAGAACCATCTTTATGAATAAATAAGATAGTACTATAATCTATATTAATATGTTTTAAGTACAAGTTTGTGCAGTGCCATATGTATACGTTTTTCGAATGGAAATAAACGGCATTATGTGTTGCCCAGAACAGCATTTATCTGAAAATTTTGGAGGGGTACACGTTTTTTCTGTAGTATTTCCGTGAGATATTGAAAGGACTAGTTGAAAGGTTTCAAAAACTTTAGTGATATTGCTGAAAATGTGCATCAACAAGATTTAATTACCTCTTCATATCTCTAAAACTACCACAATTAAAATAGTGAGTAAAATATGGTTTCTAGAAGAAAAGTTTACAGAATAGCCATAGCGATTATAGGTCTCATAATTTGCAAGATATCCATTTTCTATTATCAAACAAATTTCATTTTGCTGTTATCTAGAGTAGCCAAAATGAAGGCTACTTAATTCAGCTATTCTTCGCTAGATGGCGACGAGTGCTGAAGAATATAAGTTAACTGATTTATTTATAGGCTTTTGCGACAAATTTGAAAAATATTGTTTTGACTGCTTTTTAAAATGAACGGGATTGTCACGCGATTTGTCCAACTTAACGGTGGTATTTTGAAGCGGCATCAATGTTAAGTGATAGAAGCGTCCGACTTCTAATCATTGTGTTCCAGTCGATGGGGGTTCAAGGTTCAAGCCATACTGTACGCGTAAAATTTTCGGATGGATCCCACTATAATAGGTAAGGTCCCCGTTATCTTAACTCGTACAAGTTTTCAAGAAAACTCCCGAGGAGACGTACCTTTAAAAAAAAACTGTATTCTATGTAATCATCGCCGTCGTCTTTCTCAGAAACTATTTAACGTAGCAAGTTGAAATATGACATGATAATGAAGCTCACTGACCCACATATTGCCACAGTTAGAATTTGAAAGACTGATAACTGAAAATTTTGCAGGGGGAAAGTTTGGTACAGGTAAATTTTTTTCTTCTTAGTCTCTTATGTGGGGAATCATTTAAAATACCTGTTTTTGAGGATTTTTGTAATTTATGATTATTAATTTTGCTGAAAAAGTGCGTCGAAAAGATGTCCAAAGTCCATAGGGTAATTATCAGATTATATCTTTAGACAATGATTCTATCATTATATTTGATGGAATATACTCGATTAGTTTATCTACTCTTCCCTAGATGGCGATGGCGCTGAATTAATTTTTCGACTTTGAATACTCTACCACAGAACACCACATGTAGTTAGGGTGTTCTGTGACTCTACCTCCTATTTCTAGTTCCAACTTCTCTCTTCGGTTGGGAATGTCTGTTCTCATTTGTGGAACCGTTGAGATGCCGTAACGACAAGTTTGAAGGAGGGAGATGGTTTTGAATTGCTGATTAGACAGTCCCGTAATGACAAACAACAAATTCGGGAAAATTTGTAGGTGTGTTCGTAAGGCCAAACAAGTTTGGTTTTATAAAAGACTAGCTGACCCGACAGACGTTGTCCAAATTTCTATATTCCCTCAATTTGTTTTCCTGAAAACTCTGGTCCGTGTAGAATTTCTTTTTTTAATGTTTTTCTTTGTGGTGTTTCATTTAGGTTATGCTTTTGACTCTGCCCGCTTCCCGTTATCGCGTTTTCCCATTATCCTGTTTTTTCCTTATCCCGTTATCTTGTGATCCCGTTTTCCTTTTATCCCGTTATTCCCGTTATCCGCTTATCCCGTTTTCCCCTTATCCCGTTATATATGCCGCTCACTAAAAAATGTGTGGTTCTAAACCTACAAAGTCAATATAGGTAAATTGAATGGCAAATCAAAATAAATGACAAACCTTCGCAAAGTATACCTAAATTCACTTTAACCAAGACTTTTCTTAAAATCCACAACGTTTAAAAACTATTTGAAATGCAATAAATTTTACACAACCGCACGGAAGAAATGACAGTTTTATATAGCACGTCAGTTAGACGATTGGTCCGTTTTTCGATTTTTCAGCTGTTCTTTTGGGTTTTCCATTTTTTTTTAAACCATCCCTGTATTAGAGCAAACGCCGTTTTTGAGTTTTAGCGAGACTAACGAACAGCAATAGATTTTTATATATGTAGAGAAGATTAATAAAACAATTTTATGAATCATGAAAACAATACACTCCTTTTTTGCCGTACTGTATTAAAACTAGGTAAATGGTAAAAAACGTTAATGCGTGTGCCACGCACCTGACAGGTTATATTATGGTGAACCAGTCGAACTTTGTAATATCGAACTTCATAACAACAAAAACCTGGTCCACAGTCTAATAATCCTTTTAACTTTTTTTGTGAGAAATTGTGAAAATACTTGTTTGATGATTGTTTCTTACAATTATGTGCTGAAATCAAATTCTAATTCATGTTTTGCAGCGATTTAGGAAATTTGTTTCTCAAAAATCATGAGACCTAAAATCATAATTTCATGTGTTAACTATTCTGTAAACCATGTATTATTAACAATTTAATTGGTTTCGGAGATAAAGGAGGAGTGAAGTTTTTTTGGCGCACAATTTCAGCAATGACAAATTTATGACGAAAAAGTTTTGGAGTCCTTTTAAATAGCCCTTTCTAATTATATTATATTGGACAAATTATTTGAGACAAAACCTTCTGAGAATTCTCACTGATCATGAACTTACTTGCCCGACTAATGATAATTCACTATAAAAAAAATTATAGTTAAACAAAACTAAAAAAACACGCTTATATAGCAATATGGACTAAAAAGTTAAAAATAATAAGAACAAAGTCATTCACCAAAAAAAATCCTCCTATGTAAAAAAAGCGTGAGGTGCTTGATTTATCTTAATATCATTATGAAAAAAGTAAAGAGCACCCCACGCTTTTTTACACAAGAGAAAATTTTTTGGTCAATAACTTTATTCTTATTATTTAAGACTACGGGAGAAAAACTCTTCGATTCATTCATCCACATGGGATTGCAATTTGTATTCAATTATGGTGAATGTGCTGAGACCAACCTGCGCGTTCACCATATGTTTGTAATTTTATTATTTCTTCTGACAATCTTGGTGAGAATACCAGGTTGAAGCTATGAAATTATTCTATTGTCATCGGTTCTCAATACGTGTGCAAAATTTCAATTAATTCGGACTTCTGGAAGTGGGTAAAAATTAATTTAAAAAATTCCGTTACATACATACATTCATACATAATACGTACATACAGGTGAAGTTAATGAAAGCGTGTTAACACAGAATGAATTTACTTTCAATAAAAACTTTTTAACAAAAAATTAAACCGACGAATAAATCAACTGAAAAGCAAAAAATAAAATAAACCTTCTTAGTCTAAATGATAATTGAGCTCCTAAACTAATGTAAGTAACTGATTTTGAGTCGGCGCCAAACAAACAATTATCGAAGATCATTACCTATGAAAGAAGTCATCAAAACGCAGCTGTGCATCTCGCTGCCATCATTTTACCTTCACCTAATTCAATTGCTAGTTTGTTTGGCGCCGACTCAAAATCAGTTACTTACATTAGTTTAGGAGCTCAATTATCATTTAGACTAAGAAGGTTTATTTTATTTTTTACTTTTCAGTTGATTCTTTTTTTTTTCTACTACTTGTTTTTATTACTTCCAAAATACTTACTTACCCACCTTACTTCAACTATTACCAGTTAAATAATATGATTATCTACTTTTACTATTTGTTGTAATATAAATTATTTTCGTTGTTCTGGTTAGTTTATTTCATTACTTTGTATATCATTCCATCCTCTCATAAAATATACTGATTTTGACGGATGTGGAACAAGAATAATGTCAGTAGCGATCTGTCATTGTCAACTACGTATGTGTGTGCCAATGTTCACTAGTGAAAAATCAATTATCCCCTATTTTTCTACCCGTAAGGGTGGCTAATTCCTTTCGAAATCCAAATATAAGGTATACCCTATCTATTAAAAAAAAAAACATCCAAATCGAAGAACCCAGTACAAAGTTATGCCTGATAGAATCGGTTAACGGACCAGAATACAGAGGGTGAGTGATCAATATCCTTCATTTCTGCTACCCTTAGGGTGGATTTCATCTTTGAATTCAAATGGGACCAAATTCGAAGTACACCTATCCACTGAAAAAAGAATTATCGGAATCGGACGCCTCAGTAAAAAGTTATGCGTGATCATACATAAAAAAATATGATGGAAAAAAAATATACGGGTCGAATAGAGAACCTCCTCCTTTTTGGTTTCGTCGGTTAAAAATAACTTAATAAGCCTAAATTTGTGAAATAAATTTCAAACTTTTTCCAAACTTGAAAATATGTAAAATAAAAGAATAAAGTTATGTATTTTGGTATGTTTGGAAATATTATTTTTTCCGTAGCGATGGCAAACGGAGAAAATGTATGACCTCGTAGTATAGATATTTTGCTTCTGAAAAATCTTGAATAAGTAGCCTTATTAGAATATTTAGTAAGGATTTATCAAATCTGTCTAGAATGATACGACGCGTTATCTAATACAATTATACTATTTGATTAAATTTTCGAATACAGCGTTTTTTTTAAATCAGGACTCGAATAGTTTGCTTTCAATGCCCTGATGGTAGTCTAAACTGTTGTCCTTAATATTTTTTGACGGTAACAACGCACACCACAGTGTAATGTGCAAATTCGTTTACCCATATTGTGTGGAATATTTGCTATACATTTCTTTGCTCTCCGAATTGTATAGTGGCTATCAAACCACGTTTCATCCAATTAATAAATGTTATGTTCTTCATTGCGATATTCCGTAATTTTCTCGCTATATTCATTCCTCCTGTGATCACCATTATTTCTTGCATTTTTTATTAATAATTTTATATCAGAAACCAAGGTGTTTTAAAAATCTTCCCAACTTTTTTTCTTCAGAGTATCTAATAAATTGTCCAAATTAAGCATAATGTTGGATGCACACATTTCATATGTAGCTTCACTTATGGGCCTCAAAAGGAGGGCTTCAATCCTTAAAAAATTACCAGTCAATTATTTTTCTTCTATTTTTGGGAAGAGTTTTTATAATCCTATACTTTGTTGGGCGGGAATTTCTTCATTTGCGTACTTTCCAAAAATTCTAGGGTTTGGCAATTCTTATAAATATTTTTATTAGAAACAGGATGTTTATTACTCAGTCCTGGAATAAGTTCAATTTCAAGATGAATCGGTGATTCTTCCATTTCTTTATTATCACCTTTTTGGCTGTCATTCTACCACGGACGCCACATTTTAACTATTCACATTGTCAAAGCTAAATGCAAACTAAGATGCCTAAAAACCATGGTGTATTCACTGATTCGATTTTGTTTAGAATTTTTGGGGGACAACAAATGAAAAACGTTAAATTCTGCTTAGAACTTCATTAGTAGATGGCGCGGTTAAGGAATGTTTGTTGTTTGTGTCACGCAAAATGTCAAACTTAAAAACCTTTGAAATTTTCTTTTTCTGTCAACATTACTTCATGCAAAAAATTGTGAATTGATCCCGCTCAGAACAGTTGGCGCGAAAATGAGATGAAATCCTCGAAACTTACTACAATGTTTACATCTGTCTGTCAAAAATCAGATTTTTCTGTCTACCTGGCGATTTTTTCATAGTGATTTTTTCTCAAATGGCCTTTTTGGGTTCATGGAAACTTCCACGAAGGAATGAGAAAAGGTAGGAGAGTGGACTGATGTCTCTAGATGGTGAATTAACTTGAAAATTGAGGGGATTGGAAAATGTCCCCGATGACATTGTTCCATTAAACTTTCCGTTTCAAACTAATACCAAGCCATTCACTGCCCATCTCTGCCGGACTATTACCTCTCTAACAAGCTTCTCATATGAACAAAATCAGAGAGTTTAGGTATCATAAAATCTGTTGATGAAGTTGAGAAATCAATGAATCCTGGTGTGCGACAGTCTAGGCTGCTTCCAGCTCTCTTAGAATGACTTATCCGGAAAAGGTGAGCTCTACGAACAAAGGTGAGGGGTGAAAACAATAATATAAATGCTTCTCTTTAATTTTCAGTAATACCCCGCATGATATAATCGGAGGAACGCGACCTAAACCAAGCAGTTGTTCGGAAAAACAAGGACCACTCCCAAGATCGATAAGGCTAATTACTATGATTAGGATAATTATCACTTTTTAATAAACACATGAATTTCACAAGTAAGCGTGGACTTTTCATTCTATGAAGATATCTTGATTTTGGCTAGTGAATTCCGAACAGTCACAGAGGGTCCCGTGGCTCTTTGGAAGAAAATATCCACTATATTTAGAATTTTCCAATACTTTTAGTCAGAAGATTGTCATCTCATGGGGAATTTTTAATACAAAATATATGTAATATAAAAAATAAATATAAAAGTAATAATACAATTATTTGACTTGCTAGTTACTAAATACATTACAATCACAAGTTGAAAAAAATTATTACAATGGGCAAAGGTAGTTCGTAGAAGATTCAAATTAATTTATACATATACGAGTCATTTTACTAGTAGTGGAGTAATATTAGATTTTAGCTTCAGAAAGTTAGGGGACTGTGGAACTTTTTACTGTACATTAGTGATGATGTAAGGAACAACATATAAAAAGTTACCAACCGTAAAGTGTGTGCTCAATTTATTATTCAACAAATAAGTTTCAAAATTACATTGTTTATTGAATATCTTAAAAAATATACAATTAAAAAAAAACTGATACTGCCATTCGGAAGAATGCAAGATTTTATATAAAAAAGGAATATAAATATTTTATTTAATGAAAACTAAGCTGCAGATTTTTTTTAACGTACGTGAGGTAGCGACACTGAAACTGAAGTGCATCTCTTGAGAAGCACATAGCCGCGAGCGCGCTTCACTCAATTTGTTAAAACATTTGATCTAATTAAGCTAACAAAAATTTAAATGAAAGAAGGAAAAAGTAGCTAATGAGATGTCTTGTTTTCAAATGTAAAAAAAATTAATAGGAATAGTACATATATGAAGTTACGTCAAAGTAGAATTTTCTGTAAAATCAATTTAAGATCTGCCATTCTTTACATTTTATATCGGCAAACTATAAGTCGTTTGTTAGAGCTTCATTAGCTCCACAACTCTTACCCGAAAAAAAATTCTCCGAGATTTACACAAATAAAAAATTGGTAGCTGTAAATTATCATTCATGAAATTTACTTTTACGACTGGCCACGCCATCGTTTTTTCAATGTCATATTCTAGTTCAGCGACCTCAAAAACCCCTATAGCATCAATTTGGGTGAAAGTTGTCTAACAAAATTGTTTTTCATTGTTTAAACAATTAATAAACAAGCAGCGCACGAATATAATTTTATAACTTTTTTCTGCAAGCAATTTCTAAGTAATATCAGAAGGTTTTAGGAAAATCTATTTTAAGCTATGTTTACTCTGCTATATGAAGGTAATTTGAGTTCTTACGATAAGATAGTCTTGTTGTCTGCCAAAATAGTGAACACCTCTTAATTTGTCCAAAAGCTGAGAGGGTCTTTCACTCAGATAGGATTCGAACCAATTGAAGCTTGGTCCTCTGAAGCTGTAGAGATGAAGCTAACGTAACAGTCAAAAGCTTTAGATATGTCGTAAAACACTTCCTTCAGACTAAAATATAGATTTTTCAGAAAGCGAAAGAGATTGCATCTCCCGTACTTTTATTGGTTTGAAAGCTAAATTAAGTAATTTTATGTGATTTACAGCACTTCATAAAATCATTATCCGCTCCGTCATAAGATTTTTATCATGAGCAAACAGGGACAGAAATACATAAGTACCTACCAACTCAGTGGAGCCCTATCAATAGAAAATTAACCATACAAAATAAATTGGTACGGTTCATAATTAGAATTATTTCGGAACACTTCTCGAAAATTCTATATAACACTGACATAAGTACATGGAATAGTTTGTTCTAAAATATGTTACATCGATCGATCAACCTCAAAATATTTCACAACGAATTGACATAACCTTAAAGGCGACAAAAGCACAATCACAGAACGGATCATAGACACAAATCACAAAAACATCCTGTGTGGTCTGTAATTGCAGTTTACTGAATTACGACAAGAAACGACGTCGGCGCCATCTGAAACTCTAGATAACTCCCTTTATCAAGTGGGCTGGTGTCCCCCAGTTTGTCCCAATATTTTACAGGTATAAGTGAATACACCATGGTTTTGAGACATCTTAATGCAAACTAACGTCTTGTGTGACATTAAGAAATTTCACATAATATTTATAGTTTATAATCATAACCCAATAAGGTATGAAAGTCTAACATTTAACTTCACTAAAATCGAAATTCTAATTTTAACTATAAATATGATTGAAAAGTAAGTCATGACCAGTACAACCCTGGTCTACAAATCTTAAGTATTAGTGAAAATTCTCGGACGGTATTGTCTAAAATAATTTGTCCACTATAATACCTCATACAAACACTATAGAAAAACATTTACTTCAAAAAAATTTTTGTTAGATACGTATTGTTTGAAGTTATAAAGGAATTAAGCGCCGGCAGGTACAAAATATCCACAAAAGTTTTTGTATTACACGCTATCAGAACGGAAACATTCGAAGATTAGGCAACATTAGCTCTAATTTGTTGTGATTAGAGTCCAAGTATGCACGTTGACATTTGATGATAATTAGAGTCGAGACACTTATCCTTTTATGACTTTCAAGTTATGTCAAACTAATATGAATCGAAATACCACAACCATTTACATTTTTGGACTTTTTGATGGGAAATGACTGTTCAATGCCTAGCCTTAAATTTGCAATGTGTGTTCAATGCTACACAAATTGCGGAATGTTTCAGAATATTTGCATTTTTAGAGTTTGACAAAATTTTCATAGAATGGAGAAATGCAATAATAGTCATTATTAATTTACTTAAACGCCTACTTTTTAGAGGACTTCTATACCATATCTGAAGGGATATGTTGGAAAATAATGTAATTATTAATGAATATAATTATTTTTGTATTAAAAAGCATAGGTACTAAAGCCAATTCAATATATCATTAAATTCGATTATTATACCACGTATATTCGGCCGCAAAAGCATTGCTTTTGTGTTTGCGTTGTTTTTTTCCGAATTCCCGAAATGAAGGAATGGATTGAGATATTTTCAGTTGTAATATCTCAAGAGAGTGAGAATAACGTGAAAATAATTCGACAGATTTTCGAAAACTTGTTGCCAGGCAATAACACGAGAGCCCAACGGGCTCGAGTGGCTATTGCCAAATGGCAACAAGTTTGAGAAAGAAATCTGGAGAATTATTTTCTACTTTATCGAACTCTCATGTGGTATTCTATAGATTATTTTTTGATGTAACGATCATAAACACATTTCCTCGCACAATGATACAATGTACTAAACCGGTTTTGATTCATTTCTCACTTTCCATGCGAATTGATGAGAGACGTCAAATTAGAAATATACATTGTCAGACAATAAAAACAAAATACCTCAAATTATTTCCGCGGCAATTTTCTAGGTAGAATATTCCCACTATAATAATGTTTTGATTGACCAAATACATGAATTATTTGAATTGAAAGGTTCCATTGGTTTCTAGAAATATAAAAAAATAATCACTATTATTTTAAATTAACTTTTCTCATGATGAAGTTTAATTATTTCGTTCAAGACCTAATAGGGTACATAATGGAAGTTTTTATATTTTTTCGTTGTCCTTTGACAGTTCTTCTTTGCAATATTGAAAATTATCATCGATATCCGTTTTCACTCATGAATCAGTTTTTATTTCAAAACCTCTATATATTACCAAACATTCGAAAATGAAAATCAGTAACTGTTCCCAAGTTTAGTGTATTTGTTCAATGACGTAATTTTTTGAACACCAGTATATGGACAAATGTATAAAGACAAGTCATTTTACAAATATTCACAATAGTTTGTTGACCCATTAGGATCAAAGGTTAGTCAACAGAATTATCAGTAAAGAAGGGAAACTTGGGCATGATCCTTTTGATATATCATTTTGAGATATCTTTCACAAGGCAGTACTGCTGACAAAGACAAATAGGCCGATACTGTAACTTGACCGTAACATTTTTACGGTAGGTATCTCCTGTTTTGATTTTTATGTATCATCTAATATCAACTTCAGGGACTCTATTTGTGGCAATAGAAATATAAAAATATTTATTACAAGCTTTTATTTAGTTTCATCTGTTCAACTTTAGAATACATTGACCTGATTGTTAGGACTGTTTTGAATTACATTTTAATTTTTTCAGGATTGTGAAATAATCTGGAGAGTTTAGGAGTGATCTCTCTTATATATGGTAATAAGTGAAAAAATGTTGAGTAGGCGTATTGTTAGTTTCATTGTTGTTTGAGACAATGTTCGAGTTATTACTATTTAATGCTAGTACTTCTAAGTGAGACGAAGTATTATATAGAATGTTATTAAGAAAAGTCTTGGATATGAATTTTCTTTATCCTTTTCTTACCATATATAAGAGAGATCACTCCTAAACTCTCCAGATTATTTCACAATCCTGAAAAATTTAAAAGGTCATTTAAAACAGTCCTAACAATCAGGTCAATGTATTCTGTATTTAAAGATAAAACTCCATTACTTTCAATGTGAAATGTAATTTATAGTATTCCTTGTCATGGTTGTAATAAACAATATATTGGTCAAACGCAAAGATCATTATCGAACAGAATAATTTTTCATAAAAGTGACTGCCGATTGCATCCTGAAAGATAAGCTTTCGCAGAACATGTGAATAAATTTGACCACCAGATGAATTACGATTCAGTGAAAGTGCTAGCGACAGAGTCACATACATCTAAGAGAACATTCTTAGAAATGGCTTTCATTTCCCTAGAAAAGAATTGTATAAATAAAAAAACAGATATTAACCACTTGAGTGAGATCTACTCTTATTTATTGTCCTTAGATATCAAACAAAATTGACAACAATGTAATGTAATAAAAAAAAAAATATAATATATATATATATATATATATATATATATATATATATATAATATATATAAAAAAAAACTAACCATTCGAGCGAAATCTCTTATTTATTGTCCTTAGATATCAATCAAAATTGACACAATGTAATATAAAATAATAGTTCTTCTTAACATTACCGCCACCTGGTAACATCAGTTGGTACTAATCTAACAGTTGGCAACAATGTAACTATTTCAAGTGTCGTTGGCTTAAATATAATTGCGAGATTAATTCTTAACCTGTCAGTTTCACTTGTCACACCACATAGAGTACACTGTTATAATGTTAACTTTATAATTTAAAAAAGTTGTGAGTAGCATATTGTTTCGCACTTGAATATGATTACTATTGGTTTTTTCATCTATTGTAGTCTCCCTGATGATGGAAATAAACATTTCCGAAAGCTTGGATAAACCTTAAAGAGTTTACTTTTTCATTGCTGCTACCCCAATATCCCTAGTTTTGTATATATATATATATATATATATATATATATATATATAGCTTGGATAAACTTAAAGTACTCTCCAAAAAACGAATATTTTTTTTTTTTCTCTTAGTCCAAAATATCTTAGAAGATGTCCCAACAAAGCTCCTGTTAAAAGCGGAGCTCAAAATTCCAATTCTAAGAGGTCTCCATCGAACTTAAAGTTTTTCCGTTTAAATAACATGGGAAACATGATTTTCTATTAGTTTTTTGTCCTGCAAACTGTGATGAAATTATTTAAAAAAAAAACGAATGAATGAACCTTGTTTATTATTAAATTTGGTACAAAAAATTCTATTGAGTCGAATTTCTATCTTCAATATTTGATTTGTTATATAGCTTTAAAATTTAAATTTCCGGTTTTTTGCATTTTTTAGCTAAACTGTAAGAGTTAGACAAAAATGTTAAGTGGCAAATTTGTAGTACTTTTGATATTCTATAAAAAAGTTTTCGTCAATTTTTTTATATCATCAATAACAACCAAGTTACAGGTTTATGTATATTTATTTTTTCAAATTTTTGCTTTTAGGAACTGAAATATCGATAATTAAACAAAAAATTTGGTGCAAATTTGTTAACACATCAAACTTGCAACAAAATTAGGTGAGTAAAATGTTCGTAGTATCAAACCATAAAATTTACAGATTGAGTCAGTCATATTTTTATGATTTTTCAACTATTTTATAAAATATATTGATAAAGGACATAAAATATCTGTTGAGGCCAAGATTATTTTCTATTTCTTTTCATTATATTTTGGATTAATTGTTCAAACCGGCAACCTTGCGCAGTGCCTTAAAGTGGATGGCGGTTGCCATAGCAACAATGTAAATAAAACAAAATATATAGAAATTACTTTTGCAAACAAGCAGCATTATTTAATGAAATAAATACTATTCAAACTAATAATAATAATAAAAATTATAATATACAGTCCATTTCGAACAATACATAACAA
Organism: Gonioctena quinquepunctata; assembly: GCA_018342105.1. Taxonomy (NCBI): domain Eukaryota; kingdom Metazoa; phylum Arthropoda; class Insecta; order Coleoptera; family Chrysomelidae; genus Gonioctena; species Gonioctena quinquepunctata. The sequence continues at coordinate 440,725 of JAFIRS010000190.1, forward strand.
TATCATTAAGATATCAAAAGCAAATACAATTCACAATATAATTGCAGTTATTTTTAGTTCAATAATTTTTAATATTAGCTTAAAATCTGAAAATATTTATATTTTTACACTTCAATTGATATATTATTCACTATTTCAATATTTTGAAAATGATTTGTTCTAATTAATTTTTTTTAATAAAATTAAGCTTGTTGGACAATTGAAGATTTGAATTGAATTTTTTTTAATTTTTTCCCTCTGTACATTTATCGATTTCCGCGCCATTGATCACTTACCGCTTGATTGATTCAATTAGTAGATTCTATTGTCTCTTGATTTAATTGGTTCGGTTTTTAGGTTAGTTTTTAGCTAGTTATTGCAACAACAGCAACGCGTGTATCTTTTTGATAGAAAAAAACAATGTCTGAAAAAACAAACCAACGGAACTACATAAATTTAGTTGGCCTTGAGTCAAAAAATTCAAATAGTTCAAAATTACCTGTGAAGCGCGATGTTTTATCTTTGTTTTTTTATATACGTCGAACAAAAAAGCTTGTAATTCGCGAGAGTTCCAAATTCGTTCTTTGTGAAGTTGTTAAAGTATGGCATACATTTTTGCTCCCTGTAAACAATTCACATCACTCTATTGTGAGAATCGAAAAATTGTACAAAGCTGGCAAAAAACGCGAGTTCACAAAGCTAGAAAAAAATCTCCTGCACAAAAATTAGTTGAGAAGAATTTCAGTGATTCTCTCGATTGCTTATTCGATATTGCTCCGCAAAATGCTTTGCAGAACATAAGTTCTCCCCAAAAAAAATTTTTAAGTGATAGTCGAGAAATCCGTAAAGGCAGTCAGTTGTTAACAATTTCAAGAAATGTTCAAGAGGTACAAAGTACATCATATGTTGACCTGGAAAATTACTTGAACATTGTTCAGGTGGGGAGTTCAGAATCAAATTCAGACGCCATTGAAGCTGATATAGCAGGTATTTTAGATATTTTCTACTCACTTCTATTTTTTTTTAATGTTTTCTCTTCTCATGAAATTTTATACACTTTTCATATAATTTCTTTTCTCACGTGTATTGCTTTTGGAACTCTATTATTATAACTAAAATGTTTCTCACACTATATTTTCGGTGCTGATTTCAATTTTTTAATAATTAATGCTTACCTAATCAGCAATTTATTTTCACTCTACTCTGTTTTCCAGAATTTCATAGATTAAAACAAACATACTTTTGCAGTAATAGAAAGTTAAAGTATTTTTTTTTGCAATTCAAAAAAAATTTTTTAAGTGAAAATTTTTTAATTAAAATTTTTCTTCGCTCAAAAAAACATTTTTCTGTAATGAGAAGGTAAATTTTTTAATGTTTATAAGATTCCCACTATTTACGTAATCTTTTTCATGAACTGATCAAATTGAAATACACTAGTCACAAAAATTAAGGGATTTAAAAAAAATGCTAAATTTTCGGGTGATTTTCAACGAGCTGTAACTCCGAGGAAAATGATTGTACAGTAAAAAAAAAGTAAATTGTAGCTCCAAGTATCTAGTTTTCAGATATGACCATTCGATCAAGAAACCTTCACGTGGTACGCTTTGGGTAACGCTAATGCCGACGGTAAGACAGCAGTCAAAAAAAATCGAGAAAATATTGAAAACATTTTTCGAAAAAAATTGAAAATTGAAAAAACATTTTGTTGTTTAGAGCTATTCACGGTATCTTATAGGGAATATCGTGTAGTTTTTAAAACGCTCCTTTGATTTCCTATGTGATCATTATTCCTAGAGTTATTGAATATCAAAGTTAAAACAACTTTTTTATTTGATTGACTATAACTCCGCGGCAAACCATCGTGCAATTGGCCTTGATATTTTCGGGCGGTACTCCGACAAATGGTATAAAATTCAGAGCTCCAGGAGCAAACCACCATGCAAGGTGGATGTCGAAAGCTCTTTACGCCTTTAAATTCTTCATGTTTAAAAAACAGTTCAAGATAAATGCAACCGAAGTTAATGGACTCAGATATATCTGTATATTTCTGATAAATTTTTATGTTGTCTCATGGTTCAGTGCACCTCTTGCTATTAAGTCATCCTATCAAGATTTGAACATGGTTAAAAATCTTTATGTATTCCGTTCTGTTCATAAGCAAATTTCTGATGCAGCAACTTCGACAATATCAAGACATTTATGGTACTTATCGGAATAATTGATTGGTTTGGCTTTGTTTGACGATGCAGTTTCTTTAGAAATTAAAAGACCATAAGTGCCATAAAAACGCGCGAAAGTGATCAATCGAACTTCAAAAAGTTTCAGTTTCAACTGGAGCATGATTTTTGGACAAAGATCCAGAACTCTGGACTTTCGATCAAAATTATCAACAGTGCAAATTTGTCCTGTCAGATTTAAAAGTTGTTAATGATCTCGCTGAAAGAGGCGTTGCATTGATCCAGGAGTACAATGATTGTTTGATACGAAGTGAGGAACAGAAGCAATATTTACTGCAAGTGGTCGAGGAGCATCGTAAAAGACTTCCTAACTTTAACAAAAATACACTTGTAACTGCTTACTCTAAGAAATCAAAAGAAAATCATGCATTTAAAACTATATAATTATCATTTAATTGATTAATAATTTTTTTTTCTAATTTCTGCCCTTACTACTGAAGCAAGTAAGTGATTCTTAGATTAATTTCTAATAGTTTGTAATTAATTGATACGTTTTTATTCTGTAATTTCGATATTTATTTCAACAATGTTTTCATTTGTATCTATTTAACATGTATGCAAGAAATAATCGTAAAATTAACAATAATATTGTTAACATTTTTTAGCCACAGGTTAAATAAAAAATTTACAAAGGTAAATTTTGCCGTAAATTGACTAAGGTTTTTATATTTTAATCATATTCAATATCCTTTATCAATATATTTTATAATGTAGTTGAAAAATCATAAAAATATGACTGACTCAGTCTGTAAATTTTATGGTTTGATACTACGAAACATCTTACTCACCTAATTTTGTTGCAAGTTTGATGTGTTAACAAATTTGCACCAAATTTTTTGTTTAATTATCAATATTTCAGTTCGTAAAGGCAAAAATTTGAAAAAATAAATATACATGAGCCTGTACCTTGGTTGTTATTTATGATATAAAAAAATTGACGAAAACTTTTTTATAGAATATCAAAAGTACTACAAATTTTCCATTCAACATTTTTGTCTAACTCTTACACTTTAGCTAAAAAATGCAAAAAACTGGAAATTTAAATTTTAAAGCTATATAAAAAATCAAATATTGAAGATAGAAATTCGACTCAATAGAATTTTTTGTACCAAAATTAATAATAAACAAGGTCCATTCATTCGTTTTTTTTTAAATAATTTCATCACAGTTTGCAGGACAAAAAACTAATAAAAAATCATGTTTCCCATGTTATTTAAACGGAAAAACTTCAAGTTCGATGAAGGACCTCTTAGAATTGGAATTTTGAGGTCCGCGTTTAACAGGAGCTTTGTTGGGACATCTTCTAAGATATTTTGGAATGAGAGCAAAAAAAAAAAAATCGTCGTTTTTTGGCACACCCTAATATATATATATATATATATATATACACGGGTGTCCGGTAAACCTTGTACAATATTGGCACTGGTGATAGACCAGGTCATGTCTGTTCAGAATATCAGAATTTCACCTCAGTAAAAATCTCACCGTTTTCGAGATAATGGGCATATTTTGAATTTCTGGAAAATCGCTACCCCACCTTGGATTTCCATGTCTACAAATGAAGACTAATTCAAATATCTTTGCTGCTGAAGATTACTGATGAGTGATGCTTTCAGACGTACAAAACCGTTTTTCAGAGATTGATACAATTTTTCGAGAAATGGGGGTAAAATGCCAGATTTGATTTCCACCAATTTTTTGTCAACAACTTTGACATGTGGAGGTGGAAATGTATCACAAGAAATTGAGCATTTTGTCCAGACTCTAAAATGGTATATAACTTGTTATAATTATTTTTGGAAGGAGTGGAATTCCGATTATATTAGAGTGTGGTGTTATTCTGAGCTAAATTCACCTCTTACGACTTTGTCGATGTGTTTTATTTTTATCTTATCAAGATGAAATGATGAAATAATTATGAGTATTAACGAATCAATGGACCTTTTTATGCACCATGAGAAAACACTCTAATCAGAAAGTATATGTGCTAATATCACTTGAGATTTTTTTTTTTTTTCTGATCTGTAGTTTTTCCATAATCCGGAAAAAAGTGGGTTCGTGACGTCACGTTCACTAAACGTTGATCTGGCATCGTTGTATGAGTTGCGAATCATGGAATTGTGACGTATTGACATTTGTTATTTGATACTTTGAAAGGTTCGTTCGTTTGCTCCACGGAATAGAATATTATCAATCGTTTTTCTCTCTTCAGCTCTTCTTCTTGCATATATCTAATATGAGACACGAGATATGCAGAGAACTGCTGCAAATGAACAAGCTCTCCATGAATGTTTGGTATTGAAAAATTTCGGAAATTATTTTCTAATTTTAATAACTATGAAAATGTCTAAAATGTGCTATGTGCCCGGTTGTCTGAACACCAGTGAAAGTGAATCAAACTTTTGTAAAAAGCGGAAATATATGCTTTTGTGCAGAACATTGCCAGGTGAGTACATCAAGGAACGATCTTTAATTTCACTCAATGCAAGTTTGCAAAATCATCGATCAGTACTGTATTTTATATCCAGTCCTATAAACATATTGTTCTTTGGTTCCAGCTGAAAGAAGATACTACGAATTGGGAATATGCTAGAACAACGGGATCCAAATTTATGTTGAAGAAAGATGTCTGTCCACATATTAATCTGAAACGACATTGGTCTGACAATGTTTCATCATAAGTACATGACCTACCAACGATGAAGAAACCCAAACCAAATGAAAACATCACTCCTTCAGCTAGTAAAACTGTGTTGAGTGACATTACATCCATGGGAAATATTTACTCAAGAGTTTCGAATAGTTCTTCTCCTAGCAGTAGCCAAGCTAGTACATTATCCAATTCACCAAAATAACCACAAAAAAAAATTCTGAGTATATTCCTAGTCAGTCTTCATCCGATCCTGATTGTGAAAATATCGAAGGACAGCAGCGCCAGCGCTTATCTATTGCACTTATAGAAAAGAAGAGTAATTTTATTTGGGGCTCCCTGAAAATGTTAACCACATTGTGAAATACATTACCAAAATTGAAGAAATTAAATATATGGATGTTCTGATAAGTTTAAAAAAGATAAGGGTTGTGGATGTATACTCTCGATTGGCTGATGACTTTGATTTGAGTAAATCAAGTGTTCACAAGATTTTCACAAAAGCTGTGCCTATGATGGCAAATTGTTTACAAGAGCTTATATATTGGCATGACATATCTGAAATTGAAAGAAATTTGCCGATCCCTTTCAGAGCTCGCTATAAGAAAGTTAATTCAATTATTAGTTGTCTGGAAATTGAAAAACCCTCTGATCCTGTTCGTCTGTCCATGACTTGGTCAGAATAGAAAAAATGCAATACTGTAAATTTTTTAATATCTGCTACTCCAAATGGCACAATACAATTAAAATTTATTTCAAGAGCATACGGTGGACGAATTCTTTAACAACTTTGTCGATAAGATTCATTTCTTCTATTTTAATTGATTGAAACTCAAAAATACTTTAAATAACTAGAATGTGCAATATTATGTCAAAGTTTTCTAAGGTTTGTTGTCACATTCTCTTCATGAATGTCAATATCTTCAGAAATATTTTTTTTTCTATAGCTTTGTAACCATAGGGAAAATGTTTACCATAGAAAATGTAAGCCTGTATTTGTAAAAAATAGATGAGTTAACATCTTTACTTTTGAATTAGTATCCCTCAACAAAGAATTGGTGTGAAATAAGTAAATAATTTTGCAAAAAATTTACGAAATTTGTATGAACATATACTTCAAGTCTATTCATTCTAAATTATTAATTATATTTTCAGTAGTTCAAACTCAATAAATATTTGACTCATCACATGAAGGAAACACTAACAGGTACCGAATATGAATTTATTTATATTATAATACAAACAGACAAAGCCTACATATATATATTCACAGTATAATTCATTTATGATTGATTATATCTAAACAATCACAGAACATCGAGAATATCTACATTGTACATTTTGTAAAAAAGTTTCAATAAAAGTATTGTTACAATAATATTTGGAACATTTATTGGTACATGCAATAATACATTCATGATGAATCGTAATATCAAGAATATCTACATCTTAAATTTCGTTAAAACAAGTATTGATACAGTAATATTTGGAACATCTATTAGAACATGCAATGATCCATTCAAAATTAGAAAATTCATATAAGAAATATATTCCATTCGATAAATTCCAACCGAAATATCAAAAAAAAAAAATTTGGAAGGTAATTATCCATTCAATTCATTACTGATAAAAAATAATTCGGCCCAATGGATGAAGGTAAGTTCAACAGAAGCTTATATCCCCACTTCATTTTGAAGAATTCATCCATTGCTTGATCCATTCTGTGTAAACTGTACAGATGCTAGATGAACATGAAAAAAAAAAGATGAAAGTAGTCCATGTCAGGTGGAGTTCTAATTAATTAGTAGAAAAAATTGAGTCTGCTCCACAGTAAGAAGCATTTATTTCTAGGAAAGAAAATAGCAATGCATTTCAGCAAAGTATTTTGCCATCTTCAGGCTCTCTAAAATATACATAAAACGATACAAGGGTGAACATCGTAAAAATTGGTAGAAGACTTAGCACAAAAATAAACATAACATCACCGACTTACACAAACATTGAATTTAAAATGTCAACTCATTAATTCAGTTGTTAACCTATGTTATAATAATCAGTTGACATTTTAACTTCAATGTTTGTGTAAATCAGTGATGTTATGTTTAGTTTTGTGGTAGTTCTTCTATCAACTTTTACAATGGTCACTCTTGTATCTTTTTTATGTAGATTTTAGAGAGCCTGAAGATGGCAAAATACTTTGCCGAAATGAATTGCTAATTTCTTCCCTAGAAATAAATGCTTTTTACTTGGAAAGACTTCATTTTTTCTACAAAAAAAGCTTGATATTTTTCAAAGGATAAACAATAACTTTTTAATGAAAAAAAAGTGGTTTCAAAAATAAATTAGAAAAAAACAAGCATTTTCACTTTATATTTCTTATGAAATAACCAGAGGTTGCGAAGTATCCCATGCTCAATTTTGATATAAAGTATCATTTAACCAATATATTAGGAGTAATTTTGACAAACTTGAAATAACTAAATAAAATAATCCTCACCTTCATTGGCAAATGCTTCACTGGGCCAATCAAAGGAGCTTGCGATCTCAGGGATTACACAGTTCTTTGATATATTCTGTGCATGTGCTGAAACATGAAAACAAAATCAAATATTAATATATATATTTATATATAATGCCTGTGGCTTCCCATTATCTCGTTTGGGTGCCATAATTGATTTTACAGCAAAAGTAATTTTCAAGTTAGGTGACACACGAATTCTTTATTTGTAATAGAGAGCCAAAACACCAATGTTCATGACCGTAACTCAAAAACTAACCGAAACCCCATAAAAAAATGTACCCCTCATTTGACCCCTTTAGGGGATGAATTTCAAAAAGAAAAGCTCAAATACCAGTTTTCATGACTTCAACTAATGGTACATCCATACAAACTTTCACCCAAAATGATTTCTGAAAATGCTTTCTTATTGAAGTATTCCTGCGCTTGAAGATTTTTTTCAAATTGAGCAGTTTAGGAGCAATAATTACTACACTTTATCGAAACTTGAATAATCTGCAATACAAACTTAATTGGCAATCAGAAATACTGCCCTAAAATGAAAATACAAATTTATAATGCTAATTCATGGATAAATTTACGAAAGAAATTTGTCATCACTAAATATGGATTTTGATAAATTGACTACAGCACATACTATTATGAAAATGTTATCAATTTGAGGTATCAAAGAATATGGTAATGGTTTGCCGAAAATCTCAAGTTTTTATTCGCTGATTGACTCTTTCAATGTGAACTCCTGCCCTTGCAATTTTGGCATTTAATAAAGCTTCTTCTTTGGAAAATTGTGATTTATTCTTTAGTAGCTGAATGATTGTCATGCCACATTCATCTGTAATATTTGTTATTATAAAACCTTTGTCTTTCATTAAGTGATCTTTAAAAGCTTCCAACTTCTCAACTATTCCACTTTGTCTAAATATTTCCTTATCAGAACTCCTTCCACCATAAGCTTTACTAATATATGTAATGAGACCACCAGGAGTGACTGCTGTCATGATTTTAATAGTATGCCTCTTTTTATATAGAGAATAAGTTCTCAATCTACAACACAAACAACTCTGTTCAACTGGTATCACGGTACAGTCAATAACTGCTCTGACATTCTGAAAAGGAACGAAACATTTTGGCATATTTTCTGATATCTCATCCTTAGTTGGCCAAGTAATGTCGTTTTCAAAATTGTTGCCAATATAATCAATGTTTCATGGAATATAATTCTACATATTGGTTCACTTATGTTGAAAAGAACTGATAGGACAACATACCTCATATCTGTTTTTAATTTAATGAATGTAAAAATGATGGATTATCTTAATGAAAGTTTATGCTCACCACATCGGTTTAAAAGATGTTAAACCAGTCATTGTAGTCAGTTACTTTTTTCTGACTGCTTCTTCCAAAAATAGTCTTCTCTTCACTGGGTCAGTTAACAGGGGTTTAGATGCGCCTAAAGTTGTTTCAGCAGAACTCCTTCCTCAGTTTTACATTTTGCGGTTTCATATGTCCTAGAAGCTGTTACTCGTCCAAACCATAACTCATACCAAGTAGAACATTTCGAGTGGTTTCTCGTTATTTGTTCAGCCGTTTCACATGCCGAATCAGTCATTTGTTCAGTCATAAACTCAATGAATTCATCTGCTGTGCTATTAGAATTTTGTTTTGAAAATTGAGGGCCAATCGGTATATGGCTATATTTTCAAATGGTTTATTTTCGAAAAATGAAAATATTCCCCCAGTTCCTGATAAACTCTTCACTTTATTCAGAAATTATCCTTGTCTGTTTCTTAATTAAGTAATTTCTCTGTTCATTAGAGCCTTCAATTCAATAATTTTATACTCTTTCCCCATTGTTGATGATTTTGATTTTTTCCAGTAGCATGTCTGTGAAGTTACATAGGGTTCTTCACTTCTTCTATGGAGCCACATAAAAAATGCCAGTCCATGTTTACATCCACCTGGAAAACACAATGCATCGTATGAAACACATATTCTCCGATTCAGTTTTAGAAACAAATATGCATCTTCCCAAAATTTCAAGAGTTTTTGTGTTCTAACTTTTTTGTCCCAACTCACAAATTCTTCAAATATATTTGATCTCATCTGAATTGTCAAAACATTTTTTCAATATACACATACCTTCAGAGGCCGGACAGTCTAAACACCGACATTCTAGGACATTGCTTCTTCGTCTACTTGCACCAAACAATTATAAAAAAAATTGTGGATTCTATGTTCGGGTGTGAGCTTTCACATTGCAGACGTTTTCTTGGCATTTCAACTGTTTGTAGCCAACAGCATTATCACCACTGGAGTCACTGGTAGATCTGTGAAAGGATAACATGTGTTGATTTACTTTTTTGATGCGAATAAGTCAGTTGAAATATGATCTCCATATTCATTTTTGCTATATACCTAACACAAATGGCTTACCGTTTGGTTTTCACATTTTTCATTTCAGCACTCAAAAAATTCATGTTTGTTAAATAAAAAGAGTCAATCATCTCATAATCCACCCTTGGCAAATTTTCGTTTATGATATTGAAAAATTAATATCTTGTTTAAAAATAAACATTAACCTCAAATCTCAATATTATTCCATGGGAATCAGAACTGTCAAGTTTTGCGGTGTTGCCAATGATCGCTCTTCATCAAAAGGAAGGCCCGTTTAGAAACTTTGAATGTTTTAAATAAAGAAAACCGTTGTTGAAATGGGATTTTTTTTGATGAGTCTATCAATAAACAGAGTTTAATTATATATTAATGGTGTATATCAAGCAGTGAGCTATATTTTTGAAAAGAACAGTAATGCGTGTTTCTGAACGTGGATTATGGAGGGGGTAGTTTTCGATGAACGTGACGTCACGGGTACACTTTCAAACGCAATATCTCTTCGAAATAAAAAATATATGATGGCATTCTAAGTCAATTGGACGTTTCATATGAAATACAATCGACCTATATAAGTTTTGGAATTTATTTTTCCTAAATGGAAAGGTCCATTGCTTAGAAGCATTCAATGAAATGTAAAAAAGTAAATACTAATTCCAACGTTTTCTTTAATTAACATACAATGTAAACCACAATATCGATTATTCGACATCGTACTGAATAATATTACAATAAATGTTCGAATTGTTTCCCATCCCATCTTATGCATATACGACATCTTCTCAAGAAGGACTTTTCAAATGTGTTATAGCCCCCGAATCAACGATTCTCTGAGCGGCAGTGTGAATACGCCGTCTCAATTGTCCAACTTCAGTTATAGGTGTGGCGTAAACTAGTTCTTTAGAATTGCCACAGTAGAAAATATCCAATGGATTTAAGTCAGGTTACCTGGGCGGCCACAGGATTGGGCCACGGCGTCCTATCCATCATCGGGGGTACATTTGATTCAAATATTGCATAATGCGCCGTCATCATTTTGAAGCCACATTGTTCGTCTCAGTACTAAAGGTACATTTTCTAAAAGAAGGGGCAGTTCATTTTGCCATTCCATTCAAAGTTTGTGGCAACTCCTAACGGCCGATTTCTTCGTCATTTAAAATTCCTGTCCATAAGTTTATCTTGAACTGTTGTTGTGATCTGTCCTCTCTCATTAAATTTGGATTTTCTAGGCTATAGCCGTGTAAGTTATATCCATCTCGTTTGCATGAAGATTCCTCTGACCACATAATTTTATTAAAAAAGTTCGGATCCTCACGGTTTCTTCGTAACATTTCACGGCAGAATCGTACTCTTACCGGGTAGTCCCTCCTAAGTAATGCTTGGACATGGTATGGATGATATTGGTAACGTTTTATAATGGAACGAGTCGTAGATTTCGGAATACCCGTCCGTCGTTCGATTTCTCTCACAGAAATACTTGCGCCTTTATCAATTTCTTGCAGTACTCTTCGGTTTCATTCCCATTACAATGACTGTATACCATTCTTCTGATACCATTCTACAGATAGTCTTCCATGATGTGAATTGATAATAATTGGAAATTCGTTCTTCTGGTTCTTATGGCAATTCAGTCTACCTCCTTTACTCGGCTGTAGCGAAAAATGACATAATAGTCCGTTCATTGGTGATATGAAATATTTTTCATTTTTTTAAAGTATTATTATTTACTTTATCTACTCCTATTAAATTATATATTGATTATTAAACTGCTTTTGAGCAATTAATAGTATCTATAAACAAACAACGTGAGTTATAATAACTCACTATTATAACTCACTATAATAAATCGGAAAAGATTCTTGGAATTATTTACGAACCGAATATCAAGGTGGCTCTGTTCTTCTGTACAAGCCGTTTGGCCGAAAGGGAACAGTCCATTATTGTTATTGAGGGGAGTAATGTCACTTGAATAATTTTGACGTTTTAAAATAAGTTAATACCTAATTATTCTGAATTTTGTGCTGAAAAAGATGAATTCAGATAGTGAAGATGAATTATTATGTACACCTCCAGAAATAAGACAAGTAGCTAATGTTTCCATACAGAATTTATTGCCCGAAAAATCCCAAAACAAACATAAAGGTGTATACAAAAATTTTCAAGATTGGTGTAGCAGCAAGTACATTAAGTCATCGTTCACAGAAAATGTACTTTTGGCATATTTTAGTGAACTTAGCACTAAATATAAAGCATCGTCCCTATGGACTTTCTACTCCATGCTAAGAAGCACACTCAACATAAATAATGGAATCAATATAGATAATTATTTGAAATTACGCGCGTTTCTTAAACGTCAATCAGAAAAACATGTAGCTAAAAAGGCAAAAACTTTTAGGACAGAACAACTTAATAATTTCATAAATGAAGCTCCTGAGGAGAAATATCTGGCGACAAAAGTAGTAGATCTCAGAATATTCAATCGTTTTTATCATCTAGTCAATTACATAATTTATTTAAGGTTGCTTTAATAATGGGCATTATGGGTGCTTGTCGTGCAGCAGAATTGCACTCTATGCAAATTACAGATTTAGAAGATCATGGATCTATTTTTATGGTCAGTGTACCAAATACAAAAACAAAAATTGCCAGAAAATTTACTCTTACGGGAAATTTTTATACCATAGTTGAGAAATATTTAAATCTTCGTCCTACTGATCGCAAACGATAATTCTTTAAATTTCAAAATGGAAAATATCACTCACAAAGAATTGGCATTAATAAATTTGGAGCAATGGGGAAAGACATTGCTACATTTTTAAAATTACCACATTGTAATTTATATACAGGGCATGCTGGAGGGGAATAACGGCACTGAAACGCCATGGCGGTTGGCGATCAACTATTGTGGCTGATTCCGAAAAGAATAAGACATATACTGCAAATAAAATATACAGTTCTATAACACCTCAACCAGTTAGTACATCAACAACATATATGAAACAAACCCAAAATGAAACAATAAACTTGCATAATTCAGTCCCACATATTCAGTTTACTGGTTGTTCAAACTTTACAGTTAATTTCATTAATAAAAAAAATTAGTAATTACAATTACAATTTTTATAGCATTGTTATAGGTAACTATTAAGATTTGTGAATAAAGTTCTTTCTCTGTACTTGTATCTTAGTATTTATTGTTATAGTCGTAGATAAAGTATAGTATTCAACTTGCGGTAATGGTCATAACTCACTTGATGAATTACAACACTCGCCTGCGGCTCGTGCTGCAAACTTCATCTGCGGGAGTTATGACCTACATTACCGCTCGTTAAATAATATACTATTTGTAAATAAAGTATTATTATTTACTTGGGAAAATACATAGTGGAATTTTGCTTATAATTGTATTTATGTATAATGAAAGTAAACTAAAAAACACTTCACTACGATTTTCACAAAAATTGGTTTACAAAACCCACGAGACGTGTTTCGCTATACTATAGCTTTTTCAAGTGGAAACTAAATTACACTTACTGAGGTTTGATATAAAAAATAGATGAAGGTAGACAGTTGGATATTATGTAATTGAGTGATTATTGGACGAAAAACTATTCAATTTCTAGTTAACAGATTTAAAAGGGGCGAATTATTCGAATTCTTCTGGTCATTTAATAAGAATTGTGAATTCTTGTCTTTGTTAATCTCTAAGCTCTCTAGGAGATCGAGTTTTTGACCTTTCGTTTCGACATGCAAAAGTTCAAAGTCATTAGCAAAGCAATGCTTTTCAGTCAGGAGATGGTTAGCGAAAGTTGAATTAGATTTGCCCTTGATAAAACTGTTTCTATGCTCAGATATGCGTTGTTTAAAAGTTCCACCTGCTTGTCCTATGTAAAAACTTGGGCAAGTACCACATGTTGTTTATATTACTCCAGATTTGTCAGACTTTTCAATTCGATCTTTGTTGTTTTTAATAAATGTTCCCAAAGTATTATTTGTTCTGTAAGCAATATCAACATCTTTATGTCTTAAATAATTAGAAATTTTCTCTGATGGTTTGCCGAAATAAGTAATAATCCTGAAGTTTGACTTTGTATTTGAATCGGTTGGATAAACTTTCTGAATTGTCTTATTATAGAGTTTTTTCGATTGAATGCTGTCGGCTAAACTTGAGTTATATGCGTTATTGGCTGCAATTTGTTTAATTATATTTAATTCTTTATTGAAATTCTCTTCCCACATAAGAACATTCACTAGTCTGTGGATCATAGTTTTTACATAGAAAAGAAATAGTTACAATTGTTTCAAAAAACAAACTACACAGGAATTTTCAAACGGATGGAGTTCTGTGAGACTATGATGAAAACATTCATTGCAAATGATTTTTTCAAAGGTAATTACTTGCCGACGAATACATGTAAAATACAATCCGTCCTTTGTTCGATATTGCTTTCGGAAAAATCAAAATTTGAGTGTTGCTGTGCGAACTTAATAACCAAATTTTTTAACTGGCACGAGAGGAACGACAAAATAGCTACCGAGATCACCTGAAGGCATTAATTCGAACAATCCACCAATTCGCGAGGAAAGATCATTTAGCATTGTGCAAGCATAACCACAAATCATATCAATGACACGATATCATGATCTTTGGCGATTGTTTAGCCAGGAGGGTTGAACCCTTAGTTCAATAGAACTTATTTGTTCAGTATCTTTGAACAAGTAATTCATTTTAGTGTTTAATAATACTTTTTAATGTGTAGTGTTTAATAATACTTTTTATTTTCATTATGATTTTATATAATTTATTATTTTATTTTCACAGCCATTACGACTAAAAAAGGATCACACAAATTTTGAGAGCTCTCATTTGGTACAAATATGTCAAATATTTTTTTTAATTTTTCGTAAGTTCAACTTTTGCTGCTTTAGAAATAACTACATACCTACGTTGCTCGGACAATACTAAATATAAATTCAACGTTAAGTTCGGCCCCTTTGGTGTATTCTGCACAGTGGTGGGAGTAACATATATACTTTTCTCTATATTCCTAATGTGTTCTTTGTTGCGCGCGTTATTTCAGGTTTTATAGAAGATTTTCCGAATCTCTCTATCTCTCGCTCTCTTTCTCTCGCTCTCTTTCTCTCTCTCTCTCTCTCTCTCTATATATATATATATATATATATATAAATTACCATAAACTAATTGAAATAATATACCACAGCCAGCCTGTCCCTAATTTGGGTATATCTAACATCCGGCCAATAATTTATGTATATCTACTATTCCGTTATTATCGGCATTGGATAATATTGTTTTGCTAAAAAACTTAAAAATGCTTTTTTTTTCAGTGTGACATTGAAGTGGACGAGGGGATCATTTGCCTCCATATCTCTTGAACTACACCTTTGAGGTAAGTAATGTATATAAGTGTTCAGATATCCTTCTGCAAAAAAGTTCTACGATCGATGAAGAATAACGTAGAAATACTGTTGAACTGTCCAATAGAAGTTACTTTCAGTAGCTCGCCCGAAAGAACAACTTCACACTTTGTGAGCGTTTCAAAATGGACAACTCAAGAAAATGATTAAAAATAGTGCTGTAATTAATTTTTCAAAAACACAACAGACAGAAAATCTTTGATTTTGTCTGCATCAGAGTGATGTGGTATTTCCATGAGTTTTCAAGAATTAGACATATAGTACGGGAGGTAGCGTTGCATGTTTATGACTTCTAACTTAATTATCACACAAAGATTATACTCATTATAGTTGGAAGGGTGGAATTACTAAAAATTCGCCCCTTAACGAGTCTCAAAAAAATCAACCCTTCCATTTTTAATTTACGAAGTATTAATCCAATAATTAATTATGACGGATTGATAAGTTTATCGACCATATGCTACACAAGTTTTTTTATTATAAAATCCTCTATATGATAAAACCAAGTAAAACGTATTCAGGCGCGACCTAAAAGTAAGTCAGATCATTTTGGACGGAAGCGGTTATTCGGCTTTCGCATTCATAATATTATCATGAACATGTTATTAAATCTCCTTCGAAACAAGTGTCTCGCACTTATCGAAACCTTAAGTATTATTTCGCACGTACCATATAAGCCAACAATGTAAACTTTATTTTGGGAATAAATACCATTATTATTATTATAAAGGCATCAGCGACTATAGTATTTCGTGAGAATATGGCCACGTTTATACCGTATGTGAATTTGGTAACCTTACCAAGTGTATGTGACCAAATTCAAACCAAATGTTTTAGTAATCGTTTATTTATATCGTGTTTTGTCAAATGAATAATTAACCAACTTGGTTCTGGTTTGGTATTTATTTAGTCATGTAACCAAGAGAAAGGTTTTAAACTCTGCTATCTAATTCGGAATTGTGTCATCTGTCAATGACAATGTCTGGATCTCAGTGAGCTCAGGCTCAGTCATTTTAAATTTCATTTGTTCAGCAATTTTTGTAAAGCCCCTACTTAACATGTCTTCTTCAAGGCTCTTGTAAATGTCTAGGTGTTTAAATTTTTTGCCATCCAAAATTGATATAATTTTCTTGTCCAAAAATTTTTGGAGAAACGCACTGGTTTCTTCATCTGTCCAATTAATACCTTTGAACTTTTTTATAGGAGGTTCTGAACTGCAGCAACTCATTTTATATAATATAAAATACTAACAAAAATATATAAAACAATTTCCGAGGTAATGATGCGGAAGTTAAGGTTAGGAATCACAAAACATATTTTTCACTAACTCTCTCTCGCTCTATTTTTTATAGCTATTGTTTCCATTCGGTTCATTCAGCCAGTGCGATAACCACAACTGAACACTCAGCAATCTTTCAAACCAAAATTTACAGTCACGGTTGGTAAAATGTATCATACTTTTTACACCATCTTAGTCAACTTAGTATTATAGTCTGGTACACAACAAATTTCGGTACCAAACCAAGCTAGTTACTTGACCAAGTGCACAGTTTATACCACACTGACTAACAGAATTTGGTTGTAATATAATCATTAGTCTGCATACCAAGACACGGTATAAACGTGGCCTATGTGTTATTTTCGGTTGTAATATAACTAGTGCTACGATTATCATCGGTGATAGTAACGAGTTAAAACTGACGAAAATGGAACGAGTGCGCGCAGAAGTTTTGTTTTCTTAAGGTTTCAACGAGTGCTATCACCGATGAATAATCATTGCTCGAGTTTGGTGAGAGAATATAATGAACGTTATCAGATAAAAAGAAACTTCTTAACGTCATGTTGAAACGAAAAACATTCTCAATTGAATATTGAATAGAAAGATTTTTCTGTAAATTGAAAAATCCATGATAAATATGAAGTTATTTTTGTAAATATCTAACAGAAAATAACTAATTCCCCGGCTAAAGCCACGCTGGACATTGAACTACATCTGATAGATATTGAGAAAGGACCCTAACTAAAAAGAAAAATCTGAAGGTGAAAATTTGCAATTTCATTCAGATAGTTATTAGATTTTCTATTCTAGTCTTAATTAAGAACTTATATAGATGAATGAGGCCAAGAATGTTTTCCAAAGGGGGAGTACTCAATAGAAATTATTTGTAACATTCATGCAAGAGTTAGGGTCCTTTCTTAATATATCATCCTCACCAAAACTAATCAATTACGGAGTCCCGCAGGGTTCGGTGCTTGGGCCCCTTTTATTCATTATCTATATAAATGATATATTTGTGAATATGAACCCCTCGAGGTGCATATTATTCGCTGACGATGCAACAATCTATCACTCATGTAGAGATATCCAAAACCTTAGTACAAAAGACAACACAGCGCTCATCGAAATTGATGAGTGGCTAGTTAGTAATATGCTAAAACAAAATGAAAGCAAGTCACAGAAACTACTGTTTTCCTCTAATAATAATATCACACAAGGTGATACTGCTAAATTACTTGGGATAACACTCGATGATAGATTGAACTGGTCTCCCCATGTAAACTTTGTGCAAAAAACTATCAAGCCAAATTTTCCTTCTACGAAGATTGAAAAAATCCGTAAGCCCTGATGTATTGAAAGTGTCATATTTTGCACTATTTCACTCCCATATGAGTTATGGAGCTTTATTATGGGGTAACTCAACCCACGCTTCACGTGTTTTCATAATGCAAAAAAAAGCAGTTAGGATAACTGCTGGTGCAGGACTCAGGGACTCTTGCAAAACAATATTCATTAATCTAAGAATAATGACCCTACCGTCAGTATTTATATATCAACACCTCCTTGATATACATAAAAACTTAGTAACTTACACGGTTCATAATAACATACATCAATACAATACCAGAAATAATAATCATCTGTTGAATCCTAGATGTCGCCTAGCAGTAACTGCAAGGAACTCTCCCAACCTACGACTCTACAATAAATTACCAGACCATATTAAAAAAATGATGTTTGAACAATTCAAAATAGCTATAAAAAACCTGTTACTGGATATGGTTTTTACACAATCGAGGAATACCTAACTACTGACTTTAGTTCATGATACCTTATTCTGACTACATAGCTACATGATTCATCTCACAATTTGTTATCACTCCTGACAGCTTGTTTGTGTATAATAACAAAAAATTATCTGGTTTATATAAAATCACATGTTTATAAAAATATTATATTACTCTATGTAAACTGGTTTATGACCTGCTATTTTACGCTTGTGTTCCCGTTTTTACACTATACGTATTATTCATTGTCTTTATAATTGTTTATCTAGACATTATTCTTTTATCTTTACATTTTTAACCGTACATTACCGTCATATCTACACCTTATTTAGCTGCTACTCATTTATTATATTTACTAAAAATTGTATATCATTTGGACTTGTCATAATTGTATTGCATACATAACATGATAAAATAAAAATCTATCTATATCAGATGTAGTTCAATGTCCAGCGTGGCTTTAGCCTGGGAAGTAGTTGTTTTCTCTTAGATATTTACAAAAACTTCATATTTATCGTAGATTTTTTAATTCACAGAAAAAAAATTCTATTCAATATTCAATTGAGAATGTTTCCCTTTTCAAATGAATACCCCACAAGAGATAATCTTTCAACTTTTTAACATTTCAACTTTTCATCTCTTCAACTTTAACTTTTACCAAATTTCCAGGGTACAATAAAAGTAAAATTTATTAATAATCCATCAATGAACCATTCATATGAATGAAATGTTTTTAATTTGGTTATTGCATGAACTGATTTTCTGTCGATTTTAAATATATTATCACGTGTTATGTTGCCTGCAGTGCATTTTGTGTATGGCTAGACGATACACGCTTGACCGTTGGGCATATCACACTCACAGTTTGGGCCTTTTTCTTGGCTAACTTGATACTATGAAATTTTCGTACGCTCCAAAAGAAATATAACTTCAATAACTATCATTAACAGATGATTCAAACTTACTTTGATTTATGAGATGATGGTTCAGATAGAACACTCAATTTTTTGGTAATGCTGTAAATTGTCTACAACACTCGGAATGGTATTTTTGAAAATCGTTTATTTCCACTGGCACTTTAGCGTCAGTCATGGATAAATCATTGTTTTTGCGTATTTCTACAATATTTTTACAATTTTCTAGGTAACTTGGAATGAATGAAAGAAGGTTTATTTTTTTAAAACAATACACAAATACGTTTTATTTTTGTTGACATTTTGAACACTTTACGTTTTAACAGTACAGCACAACAGAACCTAAATCAACCAGTCGAAATCTATGCGTACGATGTAGCGTTTTTCTTTTGTTTGTATGGTATTGTCTCACTAGATTAGGTTGAACTACTAGGATCAATTCTGCCTGGAGCCTAGGAAAAAATATATGGGAGGCGTATGTCGGAGTAGTGGGATTTTCGCAGTTTTAGATTTCTTGGTTCTTCAGTACATGATAATATAATTGAAAACCGACACGAACTTGATTAGCATGAAGAATCTATTGAAAACTCGTCAATCACATCATAAAGTGGCATAACTTATATTAAATTATTATAATACTTATTGAAATATAGAGGTATTTTATTATTAACAACATAAAATTAATCAGTTTACCTGTCAAAGCTTGTTTGAGCCGCTGATTAAGGGTCTTACCACCGCAATACATGTAGCTGACGATTATTTTTATTATTTAAAAAGTATAAAAATTCAGGTGTCAAAATTTCATGCGGTATGAAATCATTGATTACTCAACATTTTTGACATAGTTGAGACACGTGACCACGTTAACCCACCCTGTTCCAAACAGCTGACGATTATTCTTCGGTTTTAAATGATTTAAAAAATCACCCCATAAATTTTGGCACGGTATGAAATTACTTGTTGGACAATCGTTTTTTGCAACTTTCACCTGTAGCTCCACCGCTACTAGATAGAGTGCCTGATGCTCAGATCCCTTATGTAATACTGGAAAACTATTATCCTTACGATTTTCAGCCGGTATGAAATGACTTCTCCAAATCAACGCTACCTCCCGTACTAATAGTCTCCAGGCATGCTAGTGTCAAATTGATCTATTCCAAAACAATGAACGTCATGAATAGCTTTAGATGCATATCTAATGGCCCTCTTCTTTGGAATGGAGACTATGTCACACATATATAATGTGAACGCTTACCCCAGAAGCAAGTGCGATAACGTAGATATGTCTAAACTAATAAAAAACCTTTTTTCCTGCATTAGCAATGTTTAAACTCTTTGGGAACGCAACCTGAGCCTGACTTCTTACACAAGTTACTTACCATTATTGTTCACGCCCGAATTATATTTATTTCATTTTTTTTATAATTTATCTTCTGTTTGCATTTTACACCAAATTGGCCATGTAATTTGTTGTTTTCATTTTTATCGTATTAGCTAAGCAACCCTCTCAGAAACACACTGTGAAAATACACATAAAAAAAAAACTTGACATATCAGTCAAAAATTTCATTCCATCTTGCGTTTTCATATTTAAATAATATCAGAGAAAAGTACATAATATCAGCAAACGCACAAACATTGGTCCTTCTAGTCGCATAAAGTGTTAATTACCAGTAATCACTTATGGAATATCAGTGACAACATCGCTCCAGTTCGCCAGTTGAAAGAGAGGTCCGAAGCAGAAGAAAGGGGTATATCGCCGAGATTCTGTGAGTCTATTCCAGTTTTACCTTTCCTTACTTGGTTTAAAATTGCACGCGAGTTCATTAGAATATTCTATTGCATTGTGGTCAGAATTCACCTTCAGAATTCGATCTCATTATTCGTACAGGTTTGCACACTACACATATTTGAAGTCATTCACGTTTATCTGTTCATTTAGTACCTTGCATTCTAAGTTCAGTTTTACAATGGCTGAAGAGTACAAAAAGCTTGAAGAACTTAGAAAGAAGGAAGAATTGAAAAGGTTAAATTTCAGACGCATGAGCATTGATTCACGACTTTCATCTTTCAATAAATTTCTTCAAAATTACAAAACGGAAACTGACACTTCCAAAATAAATATTTCAGAATTGAAAAGTCGAATGTCACGCACAGAATACCTTCTTCACGAATTTCATGAGGTTCAGTGTGCCATCAACTACTTATCAGATGATCCTGAATCGGAGTTACAGGCGTCTGAGAAGTTCGAAAATTCATTTTTTGTTGCCATTTCAGAAGCCACAGAATTTGTCGAAAAATGGTGGAACCCTAGTTTTCCATCACCACCTTCACCGATACAGGGTGGTCTAACCTCAAATGATAGCTCATTACTCAATGTAAAGCTTCCCATCATTAAGCTTCCAACATTTTCAGGAGATTATGAAGGGTGGTTGGAGTTTCATGACACTTTTGATTCATTAATAAATAAGAATTCAAGTATTAATGATATACAACGATTTCATTATCTAAGAGCTTCATTAGAAAAAGAAGCTGCCAAAATCATTTCCTCTCTAGAAATTTCCTCATCCAATTACAAGGTAGCTTGGGATTCATTTTGTGAAAGGTTCAATAATAAGTCTCTATTAATTCACAATCATACAAAGGCTCTTTTGGATATAAAGGAATTTTCAAAGGAATCAGCCGAGCATCTCAGAAACTTAAGTGATCATGTATCAAAACATTCACGATGTTTAAAAATGTTGGGTCAGCCTACAGAACACTGGGACACACCCCTCATTTTTATGCTCACAAGTAAGCTAGATTCCATAACTCTGCGTGATTGGGAAACATTCAATGAGGACGTTCCAACATTAAAGGAATTTTTTAGTTTTCTTCGTGACAAGGCTGGAACTTTGGAGAAATTAGAAGCACGGCAGTCTTATTCTAGCAAAAATTTCAAATCCAAAGATATCAAAAACTATTCCCAAAAAATATTGCATTCCCAAACTCGTTCATGTCACATGTGTCATGGTTCCCATAAAATATATTCATGTTCGAAATTTATAAAGCTTTCTGTCAATGCTCGTATAGAAAAGGTAAAGAACTTGAAGTTGTGCATCAACTGTCTAAATGCAGGACATCAAGTCGAAACGTGCAATTACTCAAATTGCAAAAAATGTTCAGGCAAGCATAATTCTCTTTTGCACATAGACAGAGAGACAGATACTTCTTCAGATGCCCACGTATCACAGGCTCACTCTCAATTGTCGTGCACTAGTATAATGCCGGTTTCATCACAAGTTCTTTTGTCTACCATTCGTGTTAATGTTAAAACAAGGGCGGGAAACATTCAAAGTTGCACTGCTCTATTAGATTCCGCGTCTCAATCAAATTTCATTTCAAGCAGTTTTCAACGATTGATAGGCGTTCAAAAGAAAAAAATCAACATGACCATCATAGGTATTACACAAGCATCTTCGAATATAGAGGAAAACTGTTACATTCAAATTCAGTCAACTAACAATAGGTTTTCAGCTACATTGTCATGCCTAATTGTCGATACATTGAAAATTCCCAATTTAAAATTGATTTACTAATAGGAGCTGATCTGTTCTGGCATGTATTAGCTGTTGGGCAAATAAAACTCAGTTCACAAGCTATTTTGCAAAAAACCAAATTTGGGTGGATTGTGGCTGGACCACTCACTCTCAATTACAATAATCAGTCCCATTGTAATCTTGCCAAGAACATTGATGTTCAAAAACAATTATCTCGATTTTGGGAGATTGAAGAATGTCCTGTTGATAGAATCCTTTCTAGCGAAGAATTAGATTGTGAAAAACATTTTACCTCCACTCACAAAAGGAATGCTGAAGGACGTTTTATTGTATCCATACCGTTGAAGGAATCTGTAAAAAAGCTAGGTGATTCAAAATCCCAAGCATTAAAACGTTTGTACAATTTAGAGCGCAAATTGCAATCAAATGAGAAACTTCGTGAAATGTATGTTTCATTTTTAAATGAGTATGAACATTTAGGTCATATGACAAAAAAGGATCCTCAGGAAATCGAATACTTTCTTCCGCATCATGGAGTTCTCAAGGAGGATAGTTTAACTACAAAGCTAAGGGTTGTATTTGACGGCTCATGTCCTACTACCTCAGGTTGGTCAGTTAATGATATACAAATGGTCGGTCCTCAAATTCAAAATGATTTGCTGTCAATACTACTCCGTTTCAGACAATGTAGGTATGTAGCTTCCGCCGACATCTGCAAAATGTATAGACAAATTATGGTTGAATCTAGTCAGCGGTCACTTCAGCAAATATTGTGGAGAAGTTCTCCTACCGAACCACTTGATGTATTTCAACTCAATACTGTAAGTTATGGGACATCATCAGCTAGTTTCTTAGCGATTCGATGCGTTCAAGAATTTGCACATCAGAACAAGCATTCTTTTTCAGAAGCTTCTGAGGTCATTTTGAGAGATATGTATGTAGATGATCTTTTGACGTCTCATGACTCATTAGATCAACTTGCTGTCATAGTAAAACAGGTCTTTGATATTCTATCTCTTGGCTGTTTTGATTTACGAAAGTGGGTTTCAAACGACCCTCTCGTTCTCCAGCATGTTGAAACTTCGACATCCCCTTTACACGTGTTACAACTCGGCTCACATGAGAGCATGAAAACTTTGAGTTTGTTATGGTCATCAAAATATGATTTTCTTTTATTTCACAGTCCTGAAATTGAATCAATGAAGAATATCACCAAGCGAGCAATATTATCAAGTATTGCACAATTATATGATCCCTTGGGTATTTTGAGCGCATGTACAATTGTCGCAAAAATAATTCTACAGAAGTTATGGCAGGAAAAACTATCTTGGGATGAGTCAGTACCTTTGTGTATACATACTCAGTGGTTGAAGTTTAGAGATGAACTGGGTCAGATAAATAAAATTCAAATTCCCAGGCATGTCAAATGCATCGATCCAATTCGCATTGAAATATATGCATTCTGTGATGCCTCAAACGATGCCTATGGTTCATGTATATTTACTCGCAGTATCAACTTCAATGGAGAAATCTCTGTCAACTTGTTATGTGCAAAGGCTAAGGTAGCACCCCTAAAATTGTTGACCACTCCAAAACTTGAGCTTTGCGGTGCATTGACATTGACACGTTTATTAGATAAGGTTGTCAAATCCCTAACCTTGCAAATTGTTCAAATTTTTTGTTGGTCTGACTCAACTGTGGTGCTAGGATGGTTAAACACGTCTCCAAGTATGCTTAAAACCTTCGTGGCAAATCGAGTTGTTGAAATTCAGTCCAAAACTGATAGCTGCACCTGGAGACATGTTCGTGGGGAGGACAATCCCGCCGATTTACTTTCTCGGGGAGTTAATCCAGGGCGTCTAATTTCGCATGACCTTTGGTGGCACGGACCACAGTGGCTATCAAAAGATTCTTCCGAATGGCCAATTTCAGAATTACCTTCAAATTCCAATTTGCCTGAATTCTAATCATGCACTCATGAATTCTAATCATGCACTCTTTACAATGATTCTCCAATCACTAATTTTTTGAGTTTAATACGCTTGAAAAGATGTACAGCATATTGTTTGAGATTCAAACATAACCTTTCCAGTCCAAAGGAACTTAGAACGCTTGGCCCTTTGCAATCAAGAGAAATACAACTTGCTCTTCAACTTCTGATACAAATTGTACAGTCAAGGCATTTCCCTTCAGAGCTGTTCTCATTCAAGCAAAATAAACCCATAGAGTCCAATAGCAAAATTCTCAACCTTAATCCATTTTTGGATGAAAATAAAATAATTAGAGTAGGTGGAAGGCTTAGTCGTTCAAATTTTGATTATGATAAGCGACATCCCATTTTACTTCCTGCCAAAGACCACCTCACAACTTTAATATTTCGTGAGGAGCATCAAATGCTATTTCATGCTGGACCACAGCAACTATTGGCTTCTGTGAGAGAACGGTTTTGGGTCATTTCTGGTAGAAATGCAGCTCGAAAAGTTGTTCACCAGTGTGTGAAATGTTGTCGATTTAAGGCAACTACAATTCATCCTCTCATGGGTGAAATCCATTTTCTATAAGTGGGGTGGATTATGCCGGTCCTTTTATTCTCAAGGAGCGTCGAGGTCGCGGAGGTGAGACTTACAAGGCTTGGGTGTGTTTATTCATTTGCTTCACAACCAAGGCCGTCCATTTAGAAGTCGCCACTGACCTAACAAAGGATGCTTTTATAGCTGCATTGCGCCGTTTCAGTGCTCGAAGAGGAAAACCAAGCAAATTGTTTTCCGACAATGGCACAAATTTCATTGGGGCAAAAAATGAGATTGAAATTCTAACCACCTTTCTCAAAAACAAAAGTGAATCTATAGCTTCTTCTCTTGCCAATGAAGGAATTGATTGGAAGTTTAGTCCAGCAAATTCACCACACTTTGGGTAAAATCTATGAAGGCTCATTTAAAAAGAGTAATTGGTGGTGCAAATCTTGTGTACGAAGATTTTCAAACGGTTTTATTACAGACTGAAGCAATTTTAAACTCTCGTCCTCTTTCCCCTCTCTCCTCTGACCCTTCTGACCTGAATCCCATCACCCCTTCTCACTTTTTGATTGGTCGACCCCTGACAGCTATACCCGATCCTGATCTACGTGACCTCAAGGAGAATCGTTTAGATCGTTTTCAAAGGTTGCAGCGATACCTACAAGATATTTGGGCTAGATGGTCCAAGGAGTACATCGGAGAGCTCCAACAACGCCAGAAATGGAAGAAAATGGGACCCCAAGTAACCAAGGGCATTTTTGTCCTAATCAAGGACAACAACCTCCCACCATTTTCCTGGAAGTTAGGACGAGTCATCGATACGCATCCCGGCGAAGATGGCATAATAAAAGTGGTTTCTGTCCAGACTTCCCTAGGCATATTACGAAGAGCAGTATCCTCCATTTGTCCGTTACCAATCAACAGATCTTGAATGAAGATTTTTTAAAAGACTTTTATCTTTCAAGGCTGGGGGCATGTTCACGCCCGAATTATACTTATTTCATTTTTTTTATAATTTATCTTCTGTTTGCATTTTACACCAAATTGGCCATGTAATTTGTTGTTTTCATTTTTATCGTATTAGCTAAGCAACCCTCTCAGAAACACACTGTGAAAATACACATAAAAAAAAAAACTTGACATATCAGTCAAAAATTTCATTCCATCTTGCGTTTTCATATTTAAATAATATCAGAGAAAAGTACATAATATCAGCAAACGCACAAACATTTATTGCTTTCGATTCAGAATTTTTCCTAAATATCCATTTTCCGTAACACAAGAAAATTGTTCGTTCTCTGTTAGGGATTCACTACTTAAACTTCTCAAGGAAAGATGTTACTCATTTCTATTACAAGCTTTTAACTTAACATTTCTATGTATGTTTAGTTCAAATCTTGCAAGCAATTTTGACCAACTTCTAGTTGTCAGATTAACTTGAAATTTGGCAGGTGATCATAATTCCGGTGACAATGAATTATGTAATTTTTGCTAGAGACAAAACAAAATGGCGGCTCCAATATGGCGGGCGAGTTTTGTGATTATGGTTCGATTCTATTCAAAATTGTTATATTTTTGTCAAAATTCATGAGTCCAAGATGGCGACGTGTTTTGTTATTATGGCCCGATCCCATTCAAAATTGGTATGTGGGTTTTTTGGGTCGGAGATTATCAATTTTTGTCATAATTAAGAAAGATGACGGATTTCATGAGTGACTAAAAATAATTTAATAAAAATGATAAAAAAAATAAGACAAGCTTTTATACAAATGCACTGAAAAGGAAAAAATAATTCTTTAATTGTTTGACCTAGGTTATTCTGTGAGTAACAAACAGATTCAAAAGTTTGCTGCGAATATAAAATAGTTATTCTTGCGCGGCAAGATTTTGAATCTGCTACTCACAGAATAACGTAGGTCAAACAATTAAATATTGTTTTTTCCTTTTTAGTGCATTTATATAAAAGCTTGTCTTATTTTTGTTTATAATTTTTATTTGCCTCACTTTCGAGAGAATGGGTTGTAAGGAGATCGGTCTATAATTATCTGCACCTTTAGTGCAGTGGAATAATTGTGTCAATCTTCCAACATGAATGGAAATATTATTTTCAGAAAGAAATATTGTGTGCTTCTGCCACAACTTTTGATAGATCATCAGGTAAATTTTAAGAGAAATATCCCTCCCAAAAGTAGTTTTTTTTCAGCATTTTTTTTTAAATTTCCCAGTTATCTGTTGGCATAAGTAGTTTCTTGGACATAAATCGCTCAAAAGTATTTCTCGGATTAATATTTTAAGAACATTTTTCAGCAATTCTTTCTGAGCTCAATTCTGTTTTCATTGGATTTGCTTTCCGTTTTTTGAGAACAGACCAAGTTTCACTTTCATTATTCTCAGATTGAATTATTGACATGACTATTTCATTGATTAGTTAGGGTCTTTTCAGAATAGTTCAATGTCCAGCGTGGCTTTAGCCGGGGAAGTAGTTGTTTTCTGTTAGACATTCACAAAAAAAATAACTTCATTTTTATCGTGGATTTTTTCAATTTACAGAAAAATCTTTCTATTCGATATTCAATTGAGAATGTTTCCCTTTTCAACCTGACTATTTCATCTTATGTACAAAGCCGTGTAGAATCCACTACTAATTGTTGCGTTACTTGAGCATATTATAGCGACATGGAGTTGTGTTATCAGAGGCATAGCTACTCAGGTCCAATTCACCTATGAATTCTATAATAAAATTATTTGAGAATCTCTCTGATTATGAGTACCGTTTTAGATGAATAACTGATATTTTCATTTTCGGGAATGTAAAGATTGATATTCATTTTGAGCATTTTCTTCTCTAGCGGAAAGTGAGTGCGACAGTTTCAGTTGGTCTGTTATCTCTGAAATGGAAAATCATGAGTTATATTTAAATATTAATTATATTTCGACAACTTGATATCAATTAAATGAAGAAAATTTGAAAACCCTAGTAGATTTTTCAACTTTTAAAAAAATCTTTTTTGTCAATATTTAGTACCTCCCAAGAGGTTATCTTGAACGATGGAAGATAATGACTAATGTTTATCTTTCAGTCGCAGATGATTCCATATCTGATTTTATGAGCATCCTGTTCATATTTTCCACCAAATCAATTGAATGGAGTTGAAATTATAGAGTAGCGTTGCTTTACTTTAACAAGTGCTGTGCAGCTAACAACTTTTCTAACACCTGTGAATTCTTCGTGCTAGTTCATTATATTTCAAAGCCTCTTTCCTGGCTTCGAAACTAGCAATAAATTTGAATTAATGTTCCTAATTTGAATTAATCTTGGAATCTGTTCACGTATGTCCGTAGAGCATCCTATAGTTACCGAGCGCATTTTAATTATGAGTTGCAAAACGAATGGAACGACCGTTTTATCGAGGAGGTACTAAAAGTACAGATAAGTTTTAAAACTTCGTCTCACACTCAAGTCCGCTTATCCATTTTATGCATATAGAAGTTCAGTTTGATATAGTTGCCAATTTGCTAAAAAGTAACATCCCCAGAAAAGATACTTCAGATATTTATGAAGAAAATTAGTTTGTTGTGTTATTGAGAGAAAATGTTACCTTCAATCATGAACCCATGTCCAAAAGTAAGCATATCTATCAAGCAGAAACGAATTATTTGAAAAACCATTTCAAAATGTAGCCTTTTATTTCCTAAAATATGCAGTCAAATTGGATAAAGTGATTTCAGCCCTAGAGTCAATAATGAAATCATATTTGGACGATTGATTTAGGAAAATAATTTCTCGGGATAAATATTATGTCAATAATGATAGTTTCTGAAAAAAATAATTTTATCTAGCACATTAATTTTTTTCCAAATATAAAAATATATACAGATCTGAAATGAAATTATTGGGTATATTTCCATTTCTTTTTTACTCTGACAAAGTGAAAATTACGGTATAAATAAACACCTTTACATCGGAACTTCAGTTATAAAGTGCTCTTCAGTCTTCACTGAGTTATCATAATCAAGAGCAATATGTTGATATTCGTGTATTTCTCTATCCCGGCCAATTTAACATGACTGAAAGAAAGTAGATTGAAATATGCTAGAAGCAGATAATAATCAGGGTAGCTTCAAAAACTTTGGAATTCTGGGAAACAATGCTATTCAAATTGGCTGCAATATATTTGAAATTTGCATTTGATAAAACTTCTATTTGAAAGCGTAGAATTGCGATATCTCACTCAAAATATCCCATCACTAAAATGTTAGTTTCCAAAATGTCAAATTGGCCTTATTGAACATTTCATTGTTATAATTTACCCTATACTAAAGGGCGTGGTGAAAACATAATGATTAAATATTCATTAAGTTCTCGAGATTTAAAAACGTTTTTTGATCGTATTGATGCCTTTAAATATATGTCATCTTCCCGATGTAGTTGATGGACCTGAAAATTGAACGATGCGAGTCGAAAACTTTTAAAATTCTAGTGCAATTATGAAATATCTTCCCATTGCTACTTGACATTCAAAACACTACTTCATAACCTATATTCTCGTGAAAATTGTATATTGATCATTGTTCATTAACTCATAAAAATCAATATAATTGATTGTATATACACTGTATCCATATCTTTTAGAATTTGGAAACTCAAAATTTGAACTGGGCTCTGTTAATTGAATACTTTTTGAGAATATATAAGAATTACTTAATAAGATATATACTTCAAAATATAAATATAGAAAATACAGTGAATATCATGACGAGTTAACGCGATCGACATATCGAAAAATAGACATGGCGCCATTCTGAGATATGGTTGAATGGAGGATGGAAATTTACTGCTGGTTTCAGCGAAAGACAGCACTTTTATTTTCGATGAAACACCCAGTATTTCAGTCCACATTTCAATTCATGATTTCGATCAGATTTCATATGGCCTATGTACTACTAAAAATGAACCGTTTTCGAGTTATTCGTCTTTCATGGTACACATTTTATGAGAACATATTCGGTAGTTATATCACAAGTAATGGATATTTTGTTGAGTATACGTTGACATTTTTGTGTCAATATTGTAGAAATTCACGAGATCAAATTTCTTTATTAAGAAATTTGGTCGAGTGGTATTTCTGCAACAATATTGGTGGAAAAATATCAAAGTATACTCTACCCAAAATATCTATCACGAGTTGTATGTGACCAGATTATACAGGGTGTCCCTGGACTCCCTCTTTTCCTCACGGGAATGTATAGATGGGGTCAAAATATCACCAGTACTTCATATAACTTTTGTTCCTAAAAGCCTTCGTTACCAAGTTACGGGCCCTCAAAGTTACAAAATGAAAAATGTTTTTCTTTGAGAACTTTCAAAGTGAATATTCAAAATAATCTAAATTTTGGTGATTGGGCCTTTCCCATCTCATAATCTTCTGTAATAAAGAGCACGGCGAATATTAATCTTAAGCTAGCAATTTAGATGGTATTCCCAATAAGTTGAAATAACCTTTAGAAACGATTTGTTTTGTTGGGGCATACCATTATTCGTAAGGGAGCCGAGGTCTCAAAGATCAGTCACAGTATAGGTTACAAAGCTCAGTTATGCTCGTCATCAGAGTGTAATAGCATCATACAGTACTCAACGAGAGTATATCAAGTTTTTTGTGCTCATCAGAGCATTGTGTTTTGTGCAGAATAAACAGTTTATTGTGTGCAGCAGTATTTCATTCAACACACCCACGAACAATACAGTCCACGCTTAGCAAACCAGCCAAATAGGATTTCTGTCGGACAGTGTAACCAGAAACCACCCCACAGAGCCGAAGGAATATGTTTGGTATAAACACGGTAAATGCCTACTTGTTTTATAACAAGTAGCGTGTATATTTTCCTAAGAAGTAAAAAAGAAATTTATGAACATGTCAATCCAGTTATTTTGAAAACTAATATCTCCGATCACTATTCTACCTTGATGTTCACACCTATAGCCAATTTAGATGTATCAATACGTAACACAACTACTAAGATAATAAAGCAAGGAGACTCAACAAAGTTAGTAGGTTATCTCAAAAATGAAACTTGGTTGAATGTATTTGAATGTAAAGATTCAGAAAATGCAACCGAATGCTTCTATAAAACATACTTATCACATATTAATGCGGCAACCAAGGAGATTAAATTCACGTACAAAAAGAAAAAAACGGATAACGAATGGTCTTATAATATCAATTAGAACACGTGATAAACTATTCCAAAAATATATCAACAATCCTGACAACTCGATATTTAAAATGGAATATATCAATTTTAGAAACAAATTGACTAGGCAAGCCAAAAGCGATTACCTATCATAAATTCCAAATAGATAATAATATCGAATCATCAAAATATTTATTTAAAGTAGTGAACGAAATCACAGGTAAAAAGAGAGCATCGAGTAATATAACTAAAATAATAAACGAAAATAACGTTGAAATAAATGATCCCCTGGATATTGCTAATAATTATTTTGATTATTTCACGGATGTTGCTAACATGTTATCTGCTAGCTTGGCAAATAATGATAATTATAACTTCCAGGAACGTAGTCCTACAAAATCAATGATTCTTGAAAATACTGAAACATCAGAAATTGAAAATATGATCATTGAACTAAAAAATGGAAAAGCACCAGGTCCAGATTCTATCACAAATGAAACATTGAAGGCCAGTAGCAAGTATATTGTGCAACCCTTGTGCTTTATAATTAACATTATTTTGCAAAAAGGAATAGTATCCTCCCACTTTAAGAGTGCAACAATCAAACCACTTAACGAAAATGGTGATAAGTCTAAATTGAAAATTATCGACCGATATCATTAACATCCGGTATATCTAAAATATACGAAAAGATCATAAAATATCGACTCGTTAACTACCTAAATAAAAATAACATTATCTCTCCCAGTCAATTTGGCTTTCGGAGGAATCTGTCAACACAAGATGCCATTGCCAAATTGACTTCTCATATTTACTCTGCTCTTGATAGTAAACGACCATGTCTGGGGGTGTTCCTATACCTGGCAAAGGCGTTTGACACGGTGAGTCATCGTCTTTTGCTAGCTAAACTCGAATGTTTGGGATTTCGCGGAATAGTGCACGATCTCCTGAAAGATTATCTGAACGACCGAAAACAAAGAGTACCCATCCGGGATATTTTGAGTAAAGAGAGAACTGTCATTTGTGGCGTTCCACAAGGAACAGTTTTAGGTCCAATATTGTTCATAATCTATATAAACTCTCTACTTGATCTGCATCACCGAGTACCATAATATCGTTTGCCGATGACACTGTTCTTTTAAACGAAGGCAAATCATGGGATGATGTTAAAGAAACGACAGAAGACGACCTAAAAAAAATATTTGCATGGCTAGGTAAAAATAAACTAAGAGTAAACTTAAAAAAAAAATTACCATTCACCTCGTATGAAAAATGTTTACCTAATTATAATAATATTGAAGTAAATAATTTTGAAATCGGCATAGTTAAAAATGTCCGGTATCTGGGAATCGATATAGATCCATTCCTTTGTGGGATGTACATGCACAAGAGATTGTTAAAAAAATAAGAAAAGTGATATTCAAATTTCATCAGCTGAAAACAATTATCTCAATGAGCCGTCTGGAAATGCTATACCACGCATTGGTCGAATCAATCCTGCAATACGGTATCATAGGCTGGGGAGGTCTCAGAAAATCAGTAATGAATTGCATAGAAGTCATTCAGAAGAAATTCCTGAGAATTATATTCAGGAAAGCATTACTGTACCCTTCGGACTTGCTATATAAAGATTGAAATATAATGGATATCAGACAATTATACTGCCGAACTGTATATTCATTTTTATATAAGTCCAACTATATGAGTCAAATCAATCATGATTACAACACTCGTTCCAAAATCAAGGCGAATAACACCCTACCTAGAGCCAGGAAAACGATTGGTCAACGATAATTCGTATTTATTGGTACTAAACTGAGAAACTTGTTGCCAACGGACCTGAGAAATATAATCTCAATAACTTTATTCAAGAAAAAAGAAAAAAAAATGGGTTTTTATCAAACGATAGACAAATATTCCATGATATAGTTGATCCATGATTGAATTCTTCTTTCATTTATACACATATAATTGTTAATCTAGTGCATTTTTTATTTCTTGTCCTTAATCCATATTTAGTAATTTGTATCGATAGTTATAGTAAATATCTTATATGTTTGTATAGATTGGCATTACATACCTTCAAAGCAGGCTTGCAACTTCAAAAATGAAGAATTACCCATAGACAAGCTCTCACCGAGCTTTTTTGGGGTTTCTATTCATTTATTCACCTGTTCTGCAATTTGTAGTTGTAAAAATTCCATATACACTATTGTATTCTGTATTTGTTCAACATTTTATCCAGGAAAGATAAATGAACGTTATTATTATTATATTCGCAGATATACTAGCAACATGGTGTATATTCGCAGATATTGGGATTTGATTGGTTAGATAAATGCATTTGATTAACTGGATTCATTTCGAGGTATATGCAGTGAATTGATTATCAATACCGAAGTATCAACGGATTACTCGCTACTTTCTTCTTCTTTTGGATATCAAACAGAGTGCGCAAAAAAGATGGGACCACATTCGGAATAAAAAAAAAAATAACTCAAGACATATTAGCCAAGATAGGTTCGGGAAAGACTCCAATCGGACCGGAACCATTTTTGGGAATCCCAGCAGCATGGTTGTCTTCAAAAAAGCAGTTCATTAAAACATGTATGAGACAATCAAAACTCCCTATAAAGAGGTCTTAGAAGAAACTGACGAAAGGGATTATTTCACTCAGCAGACGGAATATCAGAACTGTGACTGGGCTTCTAACGGAACACAATCATTTGAACAGGCACATGGAACTCATCGGGATCACAGATGATCCCCTGTGCAGATGGTTGCTGAAAGATAACAAATCATCATCGCACATTCTCATCGAGTGCCCCGCATTGGTGCACCAGAGAATATCAAAGAGATTCAGTTCAAGAATCTGCTGAATTTTGTCAGGGAAATCATCGGCATGCCCAGCTGAATCCCAGAACATGCACAATGGGCCCAGAACCAGCCCACTTTGTGCTAAGAAGAATTTTTTATTCATACCTCAAGCCTGAATATTATAGAATTTTTTCTTGGCACTCTTATTTTGTTCTAACAATCATGCGCAACTTTTTACCAATTTCCAATCTTTATCAATACAATGGCTATAAACTGTTCTACCAATTTCGAATATATTCCATAAATTATGGTGTTATTCTGAACACATTTTATATTAGCTGTTTCCAAAAAAGAGGACAGCAGGATTGTTATAAAATTTGAGAAGCATCCCTAGATGCTTTGAATCCAATTTGGGAATCGACATCGATTTCTGAATTTGTATTGATATTGCAATTAATAATAGTATATATTTGTATTAGTAGGTTGTGTCTAAAATTATCGATATAATTATACCTGTTGATTCGCGTTGAAAATTTAATTAGCAACCAACGAATATTATTCACCTAGAAATATCCCGATCACTCTATTCGGTATATGAATTAATCGAGGAGAGAGACGAGAGAGACATATACAGATAAAAGGAATAAGTAACTTACAGCAGTACAATGAAGATTCCCGTTTTCAGTCTTCTGGCTGGCTCTGTTACTCTCCTGTGCTATCCAAAAGCGGAGGCACTGTTGAATAAACTCGAATATTCGCAAAGAATGTCCATTCAAAATCCCACAAAGTCGCGATATCCTATGTTTAGAGATCACGAAAAACACAAAAAATACACTTTATTTCTTAAAAAACTAGAATAAAAAATTTATAATATTTGTTGTACGAAGTCTATGTCAAATCTGATGGCTTGTTAGCATTTCGAGATGAATCTGGGAATCTTCGCGTTATCGAGATGAACTTGGGAATCTTCGCGTTATCATCTTTCCCAAGCCACAACTGGAATTCAACGTCAGCGGAGATGCTTGTGTCAGCAGTTCCCATGGAATGGAACACGTAACATTGAATTATAAATAAATTTAAATATTAACAAGTAATAAAATAAATAAACAAAATAAAACTTCAATTCTTTTTTTTTGTGGAATAATAACCTGAAATATGAAAAAAATACTGGAAAAGGCATATAAATTTATGTGATTCGATAAGTTTTTGTGTAAACCAAATTACGTTTTCATGAATAGAAGAAAATATAGACTTATGTTCCGAATTCTGCTTAACACAAAAATTATATCAACCTGCAAGATACTAACTGACATTTCGGAAACTTAATCTGTTCCTGTTTTCTAAATTTGGGGAGACGGGATGAAAAATTAGTGAAGTTTCCTCACAATTTTTTTAGAATATGATCTGATTATCTGGAACCTGTAATTTATTTATTTCTAATGTAACATCGATGCTCGTCCAGACGCACTTTTGATTGTCTTGATGTTTCACCAATATAACTTTTACACAAGAACAAGGTGTGTATATACACTGTTTGTTATTATCATAATTGTGAAACGTGTGGGTGGTTGTTTATATATATATATATATATATATATATATATATATATATATATATATATTCATTCTCGATATTTGTTTGCGTTATACGCACGACCTATCTGACACATTTGTTGGTGACCTGTTAATGTGCACGAAATCTCGTGATATTAAAATTCCACGATATTAGGTTTAAGCTTCACCGCACAGATTATAGATGTCACTATCAATAATCTGATGGAGTTCACATATATATATATATATATTGAATGTGTCAACCGATAGGCGAGATCACTAATTTCTGGAAAAAATACCACAATGTCCAGAACGATGAGAAAAGTGTTTAGTTTCTTTTTCAATTTTGTTTTCGAAGTAGTTTTTCCAAAAAATATTCGCAAAGAAATGCTCCTGTTTGAACACGGCGAAAATCGCGCTAGGATGTGACGTAACAAGTTTACATCTATCGCTGATTGCCGAGAGCGCAAGATAATCACAGAGTTGCCAAGCGTTATTCATAATATTTCTTTAAAATGTGAGCAGGCCGAAAAAATAATGACATATATCATTCAAGAATAACTAAATCAAGAGCAGCTATCCAATGAAGAGTCTTCATTTCAATATAACACATGCTGATACCAGTTCTGTTTCATTCATAGGATGAAACAGAATAACATTTTCTCAGAAGTTTCGCAAAATAGTGACACTGGCAACTCGCCGATCGCGGAGAGTGCCAGGAATTACATCGTTGCCAAGCGTTATTCATAATATTTCTTTACAATAAGAGCAAGCAGAAAAAATAATGACAGCACATACATATTATTCAATAATAAATAAATCAAGAACGGCTATCAATTACAAAGTCTTCATTTCAATATAACACATGCTGACACAAGTTCTGTTTTATTCGTAGGATGAAACAGAATAATATTTCCTCAGAAGTTCCGCAAAATAGTTCTGGATGGGCCCCGAGTATAGAATCACAATCAACTGCGGACATAGTCTGGTATACAGACGGTTCACAGACAGTTGAAGGAACGGGAGCAGGAATACATGGGGTAAGGCCAAGAAGGGATTACATAATACCACTTGGCAAATGCTCCACGATATTCCTAGACAAGCATCTGAAACGCTATTCACAGGGCCAGAACCTGTACATGGGATTAGCAAAAACCGATGCAGGACCCTGATCGACGAGTGGATAAAAAGAAGACACCAACAATATTGGGATCAAACTGTCGGGCAAATACACAGCAAAGTCATGGTAGGGCATCCAAACCGGACCCTGACGGCTGACCTTCTGAACCTGAACAGAACGAAGGCTCGTATAATAATAGGTCTGTTGACTGGACACTGCGGCCTAAGAAAACACCTAAACACCATGGGAGTACGCAGGGAAAC
Source organism: Gonioctena quinquepunctata (assembly GCA_018342105.1). Taxonomy (NCBI): domain Eukaryota; kingdom Metazoa; phylum Arthropoda; class Insecta; order Coleoptera; family Chrysomelidae; genus Gonioctena; species Gonioctena quinquepunctata. Next base: position 477,920 of record JAFIRS010000190.1, read on the forward strand.
CGTGGAGTGTAGGCTATGTGATGAAGAGGAGGAAACAGCCTCTCATATTATCTTCGACAGTGACGCCCTAAGTAGTAGGCGACACAGAACCTTTGGAGAGATCAGCCCGGAAACAGGCATGAATCCGAAGAACCTTATCAACAGGCTTCTAAACCTAATTAAAGGCACAAACCTGTTTGAATGAGGAACCACTGACGACAGAGTGATACAATAGACCCCAGCTGGTCGCAGTGTCAAGGGAAGCTAATTGCCAACCCTGTCTCTGGCTCGTCAGTTTTCAACCCAATTGGATTTTCTTGTCCAGTTTCATTGTGTCCCAAAATACTGCTGCAGAAAACATGGAATTCCTAGTTAGGATGGGATATTGAGGTATCAGATGATATAAAAATCAGTTTCCTGAGCTGGCTGAGAGATATTCCGTCACTTTTGGATCTCAAGATTCCACGATGGTCAGTTACATATGATGTAATCCATAAAAGATGAACTCTGCACGTATTTTGAAATCTGAGTCGAGTGGAGGTGTAGATGTCCAGGTGATTCAAGCAAAATCCCGAGTTTTACCTATCAAACAAATAACAATTCTTCCATTAGAGCTTTCAGCTGCTACGATTGGATCAAAATTGTCTAAAATGGCACTTGAAATTCTTCCGCTTGATATACCTGTTTTTTGGTGGTCTGATTCAACTACAGTTCTTGCTTGGATCAAGAGAGACGATAACTGGAAACTTTTCATATGGAATCGGGTGAAATAAATTCGTAATTTGACCAATAAGGAGGCATGGTTTCACGTTCCAGGTCATTTTAACGCAGCCGATCTTCCTTCTCGTGGATGTTCTCCACAGCAATTGGTCGAGTCGAGATGGTGGGAGGGTCCGCAGTGGCTGAAAAAATCCCCAGAACTGTGGCCTTCTCAAAATTATGTTGTCGAAGAAGATGCCATCAATACTGAAAAGAAGAAGTGTGTGACTTCTTCAATGTTATCTTCAAAACAGTGTTTTACCTGGTTTTACGAGCGTTTTTCTGGATTTGAAAAAATCGTGCGGATATTGAGTTGGATAAAAAGATTCATTTTCAACTCCCTTCATCGAAATATGAGAAGAAAGGTGGTTAGTTGTCATTGGAAGAGTTGATTTCGTCCGAAAACTTCATCATGAAGTTAATTCAAAAAGCGGGTGCAATGAATAGCACTACAACAGCTGCAATGGAAATCATCCTAAAATTGCAAGAGTACAGCCAGTCCCTAAAAAAGGCAAAAAGGCCCTACCTAGCAACTACAGACCTATCGCACTGCTATCTATTATTTCAAAGGTCATGGAAAAAGCCATCAACATCGAGCTCATGAAATATCTGGAAGACTCAGGAATTGTCAACGGTAGGCAATATGGCTTCCGCCATCAGAGATCAACTGGTGACCTGCTCGCTTACGTCTCACATATATGGCAGCTATCTATTGAAAAGTATGGAGAAACTTTAGCTGTGGCATTAGATATCTCCAAGGCGTTCGATCGAGTTTGGCACCAGGGACTCCTCGCCAAGCTTCCGTCTTATGGCTTGCCCCCTCAGCTGTGTTCTCTGCTTGCGAGTTTTCTATCAAACAGGTCTCTCCATGTAGTGGTCGATGGAGTTTCATCTGACACTCTACTCATAAATGCTGGTGTTCCGCAAGGATCTATTCTCGCACCAACACTATTTCTACTTCACATCAACGACCTGTTGAAAGCAACTTCATGTCCAGTACACAGCTTTGCCGATGATAGTACCCTCCATACGGTTCAAAGACAGTTGAAGGAACGGGTGCAGGAATACATGGGGTAAGGCCAAGAAGGGACTACATAATACCCCTTGGCAAATACTCCACGATATTCTAAGCTGAAACACATGCTATTATGGTATGCATTTATAAGAATCTAGAAAGTGGTTATAAGAAAAAACACATCTACATTCTATCTGACAGTCAAAGTGCTATCAAAGCACTCAACTCTATACAGATAAAGTCTAAACTGGTCTGGGACTGCCTCCAGAACCTCATCGAGCTGGCAAAACACAACAAGGTCACCTTGATGTGGGTGCCAGGTCATAGAGGCATTGAAGGCAACGTAAAAGCGTACCAGCTAGCTAGGCAAGCATCTGAAACACTATTCACAGGGTCAGAACCTGTGCATGGGATTAGCAAAAACCGATGCAGGACCCTGATCGACGAGTGGATAAAAAGAAGACACCAACAATGTTAGGATCAAACTGTCGGGCAAATACACAGCAAAGTCATGGTAGGGCACCCAAACCGGACCTTGACGGCTGACCTTCTGAACCTGAACAGAACGAAGGCACGTATAATAGTAGGTCTGTTGACTGGACACTGCGGCCTAAGAAAACACTATGGGAGTACGCAGGGAAACCGTGGAGTGTAGGCTATGTGATAAAGAAGAGGAAACAGCTTCTCATATTATCTTCGACTGTAACGCCCTAAGTAGAAGGCGACACAGAACCTTTGGAGAGAACATGAATCCGAAGAACCTTATTAACAGGCTACTAAACCTAATTAAAGGCACAAACCTGTTTGAATGAGGAACCACTGACGACAGAGTGATACAATAGACCCCAGCTGGTCGCAGTGTCAAGGGAAGCTAAGTGCCAACCCTGTCTCTGGCTCGTCAGCTTTCAACCAACCAACCATCCGCAAAATAGTGACACTGGCAACTCGGGAAAGACAATAACGCTGTGTTTGAATGTCTCACTGAATTTGAGGGTTTTAGAGCAGCGTTTATTCGAATATTACACAATATCTTCTAGGAAAAACTGTGCATATATAATATTCTATCACTATATTTCAACTTCAAGCACATAATTTATGAGTTTGTGATCTCGCCTGTTGTTTTGTATACAGTTTTCAATTTCATTAAGAGTTTTTTAGGACAGATCTAAAACGAATTTTTCATTCAATGTTTTATGGTGAATGATCTACCATTTTGGAACTATTATGGAAACAGTTTACTACCCCTTAGTGACACTAGTGTGTTTGTTGGTCTTTAAGTGGAGATATCCATTAGTGTATGTTTCATTTGTTAAAAACATGTAGATATCTGATTTCGTTTTCATGGCATCTAAAAAGTCGTGTTATTCATTTTCCTTTATTTCCAAGGTGAATTTTATTGTTGGTTCCTGTTTGTTGATATGATCTAAAAATAGTTCACTTCCATTGAAACAACAAATACCTACCAAATCTCAGGATCTTATCTTGATTAGTTTTTTATGTAATTAACTAGTCGAGATTTATACATCAGTTTGAATTATTTATATTGTATTCATTGGTATAATTTATGATGATACAGTCATATCAAGCACTACATGGAATATCACCTCGTTATTAGGTATCATGTAATAGAAAAATTACTCAATGAATAAAAATTATTCCATTTATTTCAATCAACGAAACACCATCAAAACGCCCACCATGTTATCTAATGCCATAGTTTGGGAGGGTGTGATGCATTTCAAACGTCATAGTTCTGGTCACCGTTTGGGGAGGGGTGGTAGACGATGCCGAGCATATAACAATCTCCGCGATTGATGAAGTTTGACTCTATAATCAGCATATTTGAATATGTGTGTGGAATATTTACCCAAACGCCAAACATTTGTGCGTACATGATGAATTTGAAAGTACTTAAAATGAAACATGCTTCTAATTCACACTGATGTTTAAAGATAATAGAGATTTAAAATTTATAAATGTTCTGATCGGCTGCAAATTGAAAAATTAATTCTATACGTTATACGTGCCCGACTCTTCGTTAAAGCTACTCGTTTCTGCAATATCTTCTTCATCGGTAATTTCGGCAAGTTTTCCGTGAATCACTCTGTGTTATATTCATTCGCATCATTTAAAAATACCTCACAGTTTTCGTCAGTGTTGGCTTGGATTACAATGACCTGGAGTAGTTTAGGCAGCTGATGGCCTTCGAATGTATATTTTCCGCCTACTTCCTTATTCAGTAGGGTTCAAAGAACTCACACAAATTTTCAATATATATGTTGAGATAGTTTCTCGGGTTTCTGTCCGCGTTCTGTGTTCTTGGTCCTCAAACGGTCCGATTTCACGACGTTTCGGCAAATTTGCCATTTTCAGGTGATGTCTAGAAATTCGATTGTTTCGAACTCGACTGATGTTTTTGTGTTGTGCTCCTCAATTTGTATGATATGACGTAACACAGCTCCTCTAATTTCGATCGTCATTGGTTCAACATGATAGGGCTTCAGTTTTTCGAGGCGAACAACCTTCATCTTGGTCCTAAGGCTGCGCTGGATTCTGTAAACCACGTCGTTGATCCTCTTCTTCACTCGTACGGTCCTTTCCCAAACGGTGTTAATTTGGGGGATACACCTTTCTTCCTAAGTGATTGTTCAGCCAAACCTGATCACCTTCTTTGAATCCTGAATTGACTTTCAAATCATAACTTGCCTCTGTCTCTTGCCAGTATCAAACTCTTGTTTATTGGATTTTTAACAGACTGTGTCCCTCAGTTTATCTGCGTAGTCGTGTACTTCTACCTCTTGGATGCTTGGTGATCCGAACACCAAGTCAAATGGACTTCCTTTCCGAAAATAATGCTAGCCGGGGAAAGCTTGGTTGAATCGTGGACAGCTACTCTGTATGACATCAGAAATAGTGGAAGGTGTCTGTCTCAGTCCTTTTGATGTTTTTCCACTGCCTTGAAAAGCTATTCTTCCATAGTCCGGTTGGATCTTTCAACCATGTTATCTGACTGGGAGTGAAGCGCCTGGTCTTGTTGATACTCATCAGCTCCAACACTTTCTTGAATAACTTCGACTCGAAATTCCTTTCTTAGTCGGAATGTAGCTCCATCGGTACTCCAAATCTTGAGAACATGTTGCCAACCAATGACCTGGCTATTGTGGATGCTTCATGGTCTGTAATTGCATAGGCATCCACCCATTTGCTGAAATAGTCCGTAGCAATAATAATGTACTTGTTGCCATTGTCCGTCACTGGAAAGGTCCAGCTACATCAATGAGAATTCGTTCGAATGGTGCGCCTACGTTATATTTCTTCATTTCACCCCTGGACCTCATCTTGGGGCCTTTAGTGGCGCCGCACTCTAGACATCTTCTGCACTAGCTGTTTTCAACGTCTCGACATTGAACCCAGTTGAACCTCTGCCTGATCTTGTGCAAAGTCTCATCGAGTCCTAGATGTTCCTCTGATTTTTCTTCATAAATTTCCTTCAAAACTTTACTCATCCTCTCATGGACAAAACCAATTGGGAAATTGACGACCTCCCATCAGCTGACTCCCATATCCGTTCTAGTAGTCCATTTTCCACATTCAGGGAATCCCACTGTGCCCACATTGAATTGAAGATGGGATTTCTGTCTGAAATATCTTCCAGGTGGGTCTACCAGTTCTATTCTATTTCCGATGCAGAAAGTCCTCAATGTTTGGATCGGTTTGTTGGTCCTGTCATATATCCGGTAATCCATTCGTCCTCAGGTAACAGTCTCGTTTCTGAAGATTTAGCTTGAGGTTGGCACTCCTTAAAAGTTCGAAAACTTCAGGCAGGTTGGCCAGATGTTCATCAAAATTTATTCACATAATCATGACATCATCGAGATATACCTGGCCCGTAATATCAACTCATAAATCCTTCGAAAGTCGCCGGAGCATTACAGAGAACGAAAGGCTCAACAGTAAACTGATACAGTTTGCTACCAGTAGTCAACGCAGTCCAGTCTTTTCCTTGCCAGTATCCGCTCTTTGAATCCAGGGTTGGCAACCATTGTGAGCCTGCTAATGTGGTCAGTATGTTGTGGATTCGGGGTAATGGATAGCTGTTCTTCTTCGTGACGCCATTAAGTTTTCTATAATCCACACAATATCTTGTAGATCCATCCTTCTTGGAAACCAGTTCCACCGGGACGGACGACGGACTCGATGATTCTTCGATTACGCCATCTTTGATAATTTTCGCGACAAGCTTTCCCACTTCCTGTAGTTTGGCAAATGGCAATCTTGGTGGTTGTCAAATTATATGGGCCGGTATCTTTCCTGTGCTGTGCTGTACTAGGTTGCTTCGTCCTGTTGGTATCCCTGCGGACTCGAACATGTCACTTTCCTTGGCAATTAATCCCATATCAGCTCCGTATTGGTACTAAACGGGGGTTCGTCTCTATAAAAATATTAGACTAATTATTGTCCGTTTATAACATTTCACACTGTACTTGTACTCCAACAGATAAAGGCAAATAATATCGAAATGAATAGCTTTATATCGCTCGCGTTCGATGCTCTTATATATTTGTCTGCCACACCCGGTGGAATATTCCAGAAAGGTCGGCATACTTTCGAGAATGACCTCGATCCTTCCATGCTGCGTTACAGTTATCTGCTTGGGGTGTTTACATTCCAATATCTTTATCGGCGGCGGGTGACCTCGGCAGTGGCGCAGTGTATTCGCAGCCTCTAATCGGTTCACATTTCCCAGATTAACCTTCAGATTTCCCAGATTAACCTCCAGATTTCCCAGATTAACGTTCAGATTTCCCAGATGAACATCCTTCATCAAATCAAACGAGCTTTCATCCTGTCACTTGCCAGTATCAACATCTTCTGAGCTTTTTCGAGGATTTTTAACAGGCTATTCCTCAGTTTATCTGTATAGTCGTGTACTTCTATTTCTTGACCCGAACACCAAGTTACAGTGCAATCGAAGTTTCCTTCCAAAGATAATGCTAGCCGATGTGAGCTTGGTTGAATCGTGAACAAGTGCGCTGTTTGCCATCAGAAATAATGGAAGGTGTCTATCCCAATTATTTTGATGTTTTTCCACTATCTTGGAAAGATGTTCTTCCATAGTTCGGTTGAATCTTCCAACCATAACATCCGACTGGGGATGGAGCGCAGTAGTTCTGGTCTTGCTGATACCCATTAGCTCACAAACTTTCTTGGTCGGGATATAGCTCAATCGGTACTCCGAATCTTGAGAACATGTTGCCCACCAATTACCTTGTCTCCAATGGCAATTCGTTCGAATGGATCACTTACGTTGTATTCTTTCATTCCACCCCTGAACCTTGTTTTGGGACCTTTAGTAGCGCCACACTCTGGACGTCTTCTGCACCAGCTTTCTAGATCGTTTCCACATTGAACCCAGTAGAACCTCTGCCTGATCTTGCCTTAAATCTTATTAACTCCCAGATGTCATCCTGATTTTCCTTCTTGAATTTCTTCAAGACTTCACTTATCCTCTTCCTGGGCAAAACCAATTGGGAAATTGACGACCCCTCATCAGCTAACTCTTATACCCATTTTCCATAACCAGGGAATTTCATTGTGCCCACGTTGTCTTGAAGGTGGGGTATCTGTCTGAAATATATCTCCAGGAGGGTCTGCCAGTTCCTTCATCTTTCAATGTAGAAAGTCCCCAATGTTTGGATCGGTTTCCTGGTCCTGCCTCATGTGTGCGGTAGTCCTCAGATAACAGTCTCGTGTGCCTGATGCCGCTAACTCTTTCGCGGGACCTTGTTCTCTGACTATGTACGGATGATCTAGGATGTGGTCTTCAGCATTACTATTTGGTCGTTCTAGGCGATGTTCGGTATTGGGATGGTACTGGTTCATCTTTTCTCTGGGAGCTTCGTTTTTACTAGCTTGCATGCCTCCCGATGTATTGGCCAATCCAGTTTCTAGGTATCTGCTCGAAAACTGACTAGACGATCCTCGTCGATGAGTAGGAACCTGCGGGTGACCTCCAAGGTGATGACGAACGTTGTGGCAACCTCACTCTGCAATCTCTATGGAACTGCCCGCTCCTACCACATTTGAAACAGTTTCCTCTTACGTGATGGCAACCTCACTCTGTAATCTCTTTGGACATGTCCTGATGATTTCCTACGGGAGCAGTTTCCTCTTGATTCTCCTGACGATCCTGTCCTCATCGGTGAGTAGGAACGTGGGGTTATCCTCCAAGATAATAACAAACGTGGTCGTAACCTCTCCGTGCAATCTATTTAGAAATATCCGCTCCTGCCACACCTGAAGCAGTTTCCTCTTGACTGATTGTTTGGTCATCCAGTATTCTGCTGAGCATCCGTTCCATATTCAAGGAACGAACTAAATTCTTGAAGTGTGTTAATCTTTGAGTCCTTTGTATTCCGATATATCTCAATCCATCAATAAATATCTGCACCTCCAACTGTTCTTTGAAATCCTCTGGGGCATCTGGGTAGGCAAGCTGAATAAGTTGAGGCACATCTGCTTTAAACTCCTGCAGACTTTCTTTTATTCGATTTCTGCACTCGTTTCTTCAACTGTGCCGGTGCAACTGTTCTCGATGTTGGTTGTCGTACCTCAATTCCAGAGCAGCAATCAGGTCGCCATACTTGCGATTCTGGTCTTCCGGGATGGTCTATAACATTGCCAAAGCACGTCTCCTCAAAGCCACTAAATAAGGAAATCTGATGACTCGTCCAATCAGAAGAGCTAGATTTGATAAACTATCGCTGATGACGTTCTGACCTGATAAATGTGGCTTGTTGATTTGTCATAAAATTAGCATTCGACGCCAAAGAAAGATATACTGTTGTCATTATGATTTCCAATATAGTGGCACACAGGGTGAACAAAAATTATGAATTCCTTGAAATCCATAATCAGTATTAATTAAACAGCGATATTTCATTTTTCTGAACATTTTACAGAACAACTCTTCCTACAAATATAAGTTATGAAGTACGAAAAATATATTTTGCCATAATTGATATGAAAATGTTTTATTTAAACACAATGTATTTTCGTGCCAAATTCCATTACATTCAGTTGAAAAATGTGCCTCCAGTTAATCTTTAAATTTAGTTATATTTATATAAACTTTCGAAGCGAAGGGAATTATGTAGAATTATTAAATTATGAATTGACTTAACTCGAACACATCGTGCTCCTTGGACAAATTTCGGATCTAATAATTGTATTTTCTAATAGAATCGATATTTTTTCACAATTAAAAAGCCACTCCCATCTCTGTTGTAATTCTCAAAAAAATCTATGAAACTAGTAACACCCAAGTGTCGCCGACATTCTTGAAACTTATGAAAATGTTGTATAAAAGAGTGCAATATGCCTGATGCATAGATAATGTAAGCGTCATTCCCGATACTCTTGTTTAAAGTCAAACTCAAACAAATCCCCAAAATAAAAAAGAAATTAGGTATCTTATTTTTCAGGTAGGGATTTTTTTATGCGTAATTTTTTCAAGTTTTTTACTTTCCCAATAAGATATTCGTTGGAGTATTTTGTGGACGATGCAATCACGAGCGAGATCATTTCTACATCGGTCTATGTGCAGATCATTTTAAAAAGTAATTTATAGTACACTATTCAATTTTTTAACGAGTGAAATTTTTTTAAATTTTTGTTCCTAAGATCAGACAAAGGTGAGAAGTTCGCCTTATATATTTTGGTCCTCCAAAGTAATAGATTAGGTGATTTTGATGGAATGCCATAAGCATTCTTTAATATACACACCTTGATGCAAATATGTGAACTTCGCTATGAGTGCTTTTTTCATTAACTCCAATGTCTTAATATATTCCATAAAACGCATTTATATGTAAATAGAGATGTTTTTACTAGAGAGGCGAACGGGCGATGCGATGTCTGGTTCTGAACGCATGCGGCACAGACTTTGCGAAAATCAATATTGCAACTGCAATAAGGCAATAAGATAAATTCGAGTTCAGTCTAGCCATCCTAGTAGAGATCCGACCCAAAACAATGAGTTGTGCAGTCAATGAAACTAGCTGAAGTCTTCGATTATTTACAGAAATATTGAAATATGATCGGTAAATGATGTTCTATTAAAATATAGAATACTATGCATAAATCAGTAAAATGTATCCATAGCAGTAATATGAGAACAATCAGCGTGGTAAAACCATGAATACGTAGATCTGAACTATGTGAAAGACAGGACCCATCATTCTTGAAGAAAATGGTGTTCGCTTGGATTTCCTGTTGGATTTCGAATTCTCCAGGAAACATTGACTAGATTTTTTTGTACACTAGGGTGAATTATTTTTTTTTATCCTATACTGTTCTTTATTAATGAATTAGTACATACAGCATATGCTGGATAAGCTACCGTGTATAAGTGATAAGTATATGGGGTTTGATTATTATATTGAGGTTCAAAATTATTCAAGAAATCAACCAAAAGACATTTCCCAGAAGAATGGTGCCGAGTTTTTTATGGACGTATGGAATAAGGAAAGATTATTTACCCAAACAGCAGCACTTCTATGGATAATAGAGAGTTATTGTTTCGCAGTTGTTTTAAAAAAGATTCTTTTATTTTGACTTATACGCATACTAAGCGAGTCAACTGTTACGATGTCCTTAATCTAAAATACAGGCTTCCTTTTTACTTCATTGCATTTACATTTATTTAGATTTCTATCACCTCTATGTCCATTTCTTACTAACCTGAGTTTGTTATGTTTTGTGTTACTTATTTTCGTGCCAAATTTTATTTTCCTGCTTTTATTTTGTTTCTTATTGGTTGTCTGAGGTTATTTCTTGAGAGTTTGTTATGCAATGCTTGTCAAACATATTTACAAGAAACAATTCAGCAGGTACATTTATTTATATTTTCTTCTATTATGGAGAACTGATCACTTAATGTCTTCAGAAATATTGCTGTTTTAATGTTCATCCATAATTGTGCATAAATAGACTATAAAAACTAATATATAAACAAGAAAGCATTACACGAATCAGGGTGATCTGTCACTCCCTTTCTAGTCTGATCAACATGTGCCTGTTTTTCGACTTCGAGCTCGCCTTCACCGAAAATTATGATCAAGACCCACTCGAAAAAAATTGCAAAAGTTATAAACAATTTAGTAAAAAAGGGGGTTCGTTTTTCGAGAACATCTCAAAAAGTCTCACCTGGAATTCTATCATTAATATTTATAATTTTAATTGAGAGGGGAAAATAGGGCTAAAAACGGGTGATGTGGCTTCCGCGCCCACCACACGATTCGCGTAACCCACTAAATATTAATGTTAAGGAACAAAAAAATTCATGTACCATTTGGAACCACGAATAAACAATAATCTGTCGGAAAAAAAATCCACAATTTTTCTATTAGTTGGAAATTAACATATAAACCCTGATAATTTTCAAACTAAAAACCTTTTTTTCCCTTCTTGGATCCATTCTTTAAATAAAACAGATCCCTGCTGGAAAAATTAAAAATAATATATTTTCCACTTTTTTATTAACAATTAAAGGCAATCATTTTTTTTTTATCCTGATTATTTCACTTTCTTATTGTTAAAAACTACATGAAAATAAATTTTTTAAATTTTTTACTCCCATTGTTTAAATAATAGTTATAAACAAATGCATTGTTTATGAGAAAATTAAAGTTTTTTTTTTTATCTAATAATTGATAAAAATGATGATTTTTCAGAAAATATCGTTTTTTAAAGAGAAATATTGCTTAAAAAGCATTTGTTAATTAACAATTTTTTTGCTGCTAAATATTAATATTAAGGAACCGTTCTTTTTTAAGAAATCTTCATTTCTATTGCTCTTTCATGAAAAAAAAATTGTTGGTCGGTTTTTATTTGTTGAAGGTACGACAAATACTTGAACTCTTTTTTATTCTTCATTAAACAATGAATAAATTGAGCTTTTAACCGAAGCTCTAACTCAATTATTTATTAATTTTTTTTTTTAAAAAAAAAAATATCTCAAACTATTGAAGATACGACAAAACCACTTTTTTATACTTCATAATAATAATAATAATTTTTATTTACATAATTAACAGTAATTTTGGTTTATAAAACAGATAGGGTAAATAAAATAAGTATGTACTCGTTAAGTGTAAAATACTTGTTTCGAGACATGTAAAATATCGATTATACATTTCCAATAAATATCATATATCAATTAAAATAAGACAAGTATACGATGTATTCATAGAAATGAAAGCATCAAAAGAAATCGTAGATTTGAACATAATGTCTTTATATTCTATTTTATACTCATCTCCTTGGTTTCATTTTTGAAAATTTGGAAGTACCTATATATACATCCAATCGTAACCTATACATGCATATATAATGAACAATTACAATTATAATTATCGATTTTACTTTATATTTTATAAAACTGTGTATACATGCCTATAGTAAAAAGAACAACAATGAATTACAGTATAGCCCTTTCATTGTTCACATTTTCGGTGAGATGGTGTTTATCTATGATTGTAGTAAGTAGTAAAAATTTCTTGTATCAATGAAACTGTGTAATTTTTCTCTTGGTATACTAGATATCCATTTTTTACTTTTGTTTTTAAACATCGCTGGTGAATTAATTTTTATCATACCTACGTCTAATATATTATATAGTTCGGGCCTATGTATGTATGGCATCTAAGTGCTGTGGTTTTTTTGTTTTGGGACTTTGAATGGTTTCTCTTTTTGTCTAGTATTGTATTCAAGAGAAATGTTGTTAATGTTTTTTCTGTACTTATGTTGTTACAGCAAGAGGCTATGGCAAAATAACTGGCTTATATCGAATACTTTGGTTTCACAATATAAAGTGTTGGATGCGTATCGTATTAGTTAAAAAAAAAATTGTATTGTATTGAGATTTTTAATTTAAATTTGCCCCGCCCCATGCTATTATTCCATATAGTAGATGGGATTAGGGCTAATGAGTGATAAATCATTTTTAATTGACCCGTTCTTAGAATTTCCGATAGATGTTTAAATTAATAAATGAATTGAGCTCTCAACCGAAGCTGTAGCTCAATTTGTTATTGAAGTATTAATAAAAATATATAGAAGAAAAAAATTTCTGGGTAATCAAAAGACACTCACGTCACTAAATAATTTTCACTAAACTGGGTTTCGCTATACCATAGCTTTCTCAAGTGGAGATAAAGAAAAAACTATAGCGAAACACGTGTCGTGGTTTTGTAAACCCAGTGAAAATCATTTAGTGAAGTGAGTGTCTTTTGTTTACTTTAATATGGATTGTCATCAAGTATCGGCCGCATCAATTCAATTTTTTTTGGAGCTCTGAAATCTAAGCACCTTATAAACTAAAAACATTTCTGACATAATGTATAATTCTATAAACTTTATTAATTCATAAGTTTCTTACAATTTACAATTTCTGTTTGCTCATTTGTTTGTTTTTTTTCTGTATTATTTTTGAATGTTTTTGGGCGGTGGCTCATACTTTACAGTTTCTTAGCCAGTTTCTTCGTGTTTCAATTATAATCTCCACGTCTTCTTCATCCCTCAGAAATGTTTCGGCATACTGTTGAATAAACGATGAATAATGAGTGGAGCCATCTTCATTATCATTGGAATTATCTTCAACAACATCTTGTAGACAGATTTTCTCACTGTTTAAACAACTGTCACCTTTACAATTCTTGCATAAAGACGAGCATGGAAGTCCGGCCTTTTTGCATTCGCATCTTTTCGAACAATCTTACGTGTAAGTACACTGGACTAATTTCAATAATTCATCAGGAGCTAACTTTTCTGTAGTTTTTAGAGGCAGATACATAGTTTATGTTTTAATCCAACCCCAATCTTCTGGATTTAAGGAATTACCAAGCCAAAACTGAACTTTTTTGAAAGAGTGTTGATATGAAACTGATGACGTCGGAGGTTGATTGCACTCTTCATGAAGTCATACTTGTTGTTTTCCTGGGGTGGTTATTTTATTTTATTTTTATCTTATTTTATTTTATTTTATCTTATTTTTATTTTATTGTTACAATAATTTTAACTTTTGTATAATAAAGATTTCATTTCATGGTTGTTTTTGTTTTAGTATCTGAAAAAATATATTGCGTGGAAATCCATTTGTTTATAAATACATTGTTTAGCAAATAAACAAATATAAAATAAATCAAAACAATTTTTTTTCAGAATATGAAAAGGCAATAGACATAATGTTAAAAAAAGAACGGTTCCTCAATATTAATATCTCTCAGCAAAAAAAAAATAATTTACAAATGCGTTTTTAAGCAATATTTTTTTTTCTTAAAAATCATCATTTTTATTAATGATTAGATTCCCAAAAAAAATATTTTTCTCATAGACAATGCATTTGTTTATAACAATAATTTGAACAATGGGAGTAAAAAATTTAAAAAAAACATGTAGTTTTTAACAAAAAAATTAAATAATCAGGATATTTAAAAAAAATTGTTAATAACTTTATTTGAACTTTTCATTTTTTAATCAATTGTTACTAAAAAATTGGAAAATCTTTTTTTTTTTTTTTTTTCAACGGGGACCTTTGTTAAAGCCTTTAAAGAATAAATCCAAGAAGTGGAAAAATATCAGGTATTTAGTTTGAGAATTATCAGGGTTTTTATGTTAATTTCCAACTTAATTAACAAAGGCATAACTAATAGAAACATTGCGGAAAAAAATGTTTCCGATGGATTATTGCTTATTCATGTATCCAAATTGTACATGATTTTTTTGTTCCTTACTATTCATATTTAATACGTTAATTTGTTTTTTGTTTGGTAGTAGAATTCCGGGAAGTGGGACTTTTTTAGGAAATTTCTTGCTCTTTAAGGATCTTTTCTTCGATTCCAGATATCTGCAATAATTTTTGAGATATTCGCGAAAAACTAAACCATCCTTTTGTACTAAATTGTTTATAACTTTTGCAATTACGAATCGAATGACACCTTGATCATAATTTCCGGTGAAGGCGAACTCGAATTCGAAAAAAGGCCCATGTTGATCACTTTATACGAATATAACTCATCATACTAATTCCAATGATGATGAATGAAAAAATCGCATAAATATTGTAATAAACCCTTTTAGTAAAAGTCAACGATCGTGCTTTCACTTGGATCAGCATGATAATGATTTAGTCGCATTTCATACATAATTTTTCGAATCTATTTGATAATTAAAATTAATTCTCATATGTTTTATTCGGGAAAGAATTTCTAATGTTTCCCTTCGAATCAAGGGGCTTGAAGCGTAAAATCATTAGCTACGGCAATTTTGATACTTTAATTATTTTGATGGGTGTGTAATAGATGATAATGTGTGTTCTTTATTAAAACAGTTTTATCTGATATACAAATTATTGCAATTTTCACAGAGAAAGTTGGTTTAGTGAAAAGGGACTTTTTGTTAAATAATTTTTGGGAATTTCAAAGGAATATAACTGGAATGTATTGCGAATTGTAAAATTATAAGTGAGTTCAAAACAAATGAAACATTTGCGAATCGAAAATCATGACACACTGTTGTTTTCACGATATATCAAATAATTGAAATTAATCACATATGATAATTTATAACTTTATCGAACAGATACAGTCGGCTAAGATACAGCCAGTTGCACCCGAGCTCATATATGTTATATTTTATAGTAATTGTGAGTTACTGCAATACGAAAAAAATGTGATGAAATTCGAATTACATTGTGCAAATAAACAAAGGCGTCTGTGAAAAGTGTATACAAATACTCGTACTAGTTGGAATTTAATAGTAAGGAAACACTAAGCATAAATAGATTAATTACTCATTTGGAAATTAGAGTGAAATAACAAAAATAATATGTTCACTTCTCGGAGCAGATACACCAACTACAACAGCCTGGCTTCTATGAAAACATTAGTAAAACTCTTGCTTAAATGATTCGATAGTACAACACAGCCCCAACTATAAGTGTAACTAGACTGAATCTGTAAAGGAAAGAAAAAAATTGAGACAAAAAGGGGTAGCGCCAAGACCCAAAAAATTTAAATGAATAAAAACACGATAACTGGACGTCTGCCCAGCAGCGGTACAGAGTGCAATGAACTCTAACAAAATAAATAGGTCGAAAAGAATACGAAACTGACGGTTCCCAAACGAGGATTTCTGCTATATCGAATACATTCTGATATCAAATTAGACCAATTATCAATAGAGATGTTCAGCTCTATTGATTCTGTGACAAAAATAGTACCAGGAAATTGACTGTGCCATCATACGAAAGACGATCCCTAGTTACATCCTGTTATATCAACTATCAATGCTTAATTTGTTATTAATATTTAAGAGCAACAAATCGAGTTTTTTTTCGTTTTTCGTAACATGAAAACTTATGAAGCAATCTCGATGCTCTCAATGGGAGAATTGTGGAGAATCAAAATGCGAAAAAAATTATAGTGACAGTCTTTGACCAAAAAATGTTCTCTTATGTAAAAAAAGCGTGAGGTGCTTGGCATCAGTTATCTTAATCATTATGAAAAGTAAGTGAAGAGCTCACGCTTTTTTTTCATAAGAGAACATTTTTTGGTCAAAGACTATCATTATTATTTTTAACTGTTTAGTCCTTATATAAGCATGTTTTTTTTGTTTTTTTAAACTATCATTTTATTTTTACTTTTTAGTCCATATTGCTACAGAAGACTAAAAAAGACTACGGGAGAAAAACTCTTCGATTTATTCATCCACATAGGATGGAAGTTTATACGAAATAATGGTGAATGAGTGTATGCTGAATTATGGTGAACGAGTGTATGCTGCATTCGCCATATCTTTGAAATCTTAATAATTTTTTTCTGACGAGCTTGGTGAGAATACCAGGTCATAACTATGAAATTATTCATCGGTTCTTAATACGTGTGCAAAATTTCAAATAGTTCGGGCGGCTGGAAGTGGGTTAAAATTAATTTCGATAATTCCGTTACCTATTCATACATACATACATACAGATGAAGTTAATGAAGCGTGTATAAAAAATAAGCCTTTGATGAAGTCTCCTAGAGTAAAACACTCCGGAAGCAAAATACCTCTCCATTCGGATTTCCGGGCGAGAGGTACTCGAGGGGACTCAACATTAAAGATTAATTTTTGCAACATCCGCGGACTCAACAAGAACTTCAATGACGTCCACCATCACCTACAGACGAAAAAACTGGATATTCTGGCTCTAACAGAAACACAAGTAAACTCGTCCACCAACAAGGTCCATATGCTTTGTCCTGGTTACGAACTCCATTCTCGATTCAGGTTCAAAGGTGCCTTTACGCTAAGGCTAACCTTTCATGCCAGCGTGAAGAGAGTTTGGAACCGAAAGACTTTGATGTGATGTGGTTCAAGCTATCTGATACCAAACTGACTAAGTTCCTCTGCTGCCTTTACCTATCACCTAATGAACCTTCATATAACGACCTCTTTGAGTTTTTATCACTCAAACTGGACTACATTCAGGAGAACCATCCAACAGCTGAAACCATAATCATGGGAGACTTTAATGTACATAACGCTGCCTGGCTCAAATTCTCTAACAAAACAGATGATGCAGGTCGTCAAGCCGAGGCCTTCGCCATCACTCATGGTCTAGAACAACTAGTCGAGCTACCAACCCGCATCCCTGATGTCAACAACCAGTCTGCCAATACACTAGATCTTTTCCTCACCACCAATCCTGACCCGTATAGAATAGAAGTTTGTGCCCCACTTGGAAACTCTGATCACACCCTCATCTCCACGACATGCTCTTTCCATTTACCATCGAGCTGCACAATACCACCCCGTCTCATGTGCCATTACAATTCGGCCGACTGGGAAGGTATTCGTATGTTTTTCTCAGCGTTTCCATGGAAGAGAGTTTGTTTCTCTTCAGTAGATCCAACACGATGTGCTGAGACAATTTCTGAAATCATCATGTTGGGGATGCAAACTCACATACCGAATACCGAAAGAAGAACATCATCCGATAAGACCTGGTTTAACAGAAACTGCTCTAGAGCTGTGGCTTCCAAACAGGCAGCATACCATCGATGGCTAAAAAATCCGGGCCCTGAGACCAGAGCAGCATATGTCGAGGCTAGAGGCATATGCAAAGAGACCATAGAATGCTCAAAAGATGCCCACAATGCCAAAATAAGATCAAAACTTGCTGAATGTCCTAACGGATCCCGTTCATTTTGGTCTTTCGCCAAAGCTGTGGGAAGAAACTTCACTTCCAGCTCATTTCCTCCTCTAACCAAAGAAGATGGAACACTAGCAACGACTGCCCAGGAAAAAGCCAATATCTTTGCGCACCTATTTGCTGGAAATTCCACTCTGGATCCATCGGGAAAACAACCCCCGAACATTACACCTATTGACAGTCACATGCCCGAGATCACCTTTCGCCAACGTACTATCAGAAAGATTTTGCTGGGTCTCAACACCAACAAAGCCTGTGGATCTGACGGAATCCCGCCGATTGTTCTCAAGAAATGTGCCCCGAACTAACACCTGTTCTTTGCAAGTTGTTCAACCACTCTTACAATTTGGGGTATTTCCGTCCAATTGGAAAATTGCAAGAGTACAGCCAGTCCCTAAAAAAGGCAAAAAGGCCCTACCTAGCAACTACAGACCTATCGCACTGCTATCTATTATTTCAAAGGTCATGGAAAAAGCCATCAACATCGAGCTCATGAAATATCTGGAAGACTCAGGAATTGTCAACGATAGGCAATATGGCTTCCGCCATCAGAGATCAACTGGTGTCCTGCTCGCTTACGTCTCACATATATGGCAGCTATCTATTGAAAAGTATGGAGAAACTTTAGCTGTGGCATTAGATATCTCCAAGGCGTTCGATCGAGTTTGGCACCAGGGACTCCTCGCCAAGCTTCCGTCTTATGGCTTGCCCCCTCAGCTGTGTTCTCTGCTTGCTAGTTTTCTCTCAAACAGGTCTCTCCATGTAGTGGTCGATGGAGTTTCATCTGACACTCTACTCATAAATGCTGGTGTTCCGCAAGGATCTATTCTCGCACCAACACTATTTCTACTTCACATCAACGACCTGTTGAAAGCAACTTCATGTCCAGTACACAGCTTTGCCGATGATAGTTCCCTCCATACCGCTTTCTCTTCCAGGGCCCCTATATCAGCACGTGAAACCAGAAATGAACGAGGAAGAAATGTTAATAATATAAATATGGACCTAGCAACAATTCTCGAGTGGGGATCTAATAACTTGGTAGAATTCAATGCAAACAAAACACAAGCATGTCTTTTCTCTAGAAAAGCCGATCTCACTGTGCCTAACATAACTTTGTCAGGAGTAACCATACCACTGAAGTCATCCATATCGATGCTTGGTATTACTATCAGCAATAACCTTTCCAGGGAAAATCACGTGAGGTCCATTGCCAAAAGTGCATCCCAAAACTTGGTTTTTTGTTTCGTGCCAAGAGCTATTTCACCCCCACTCAGCTGCTTATGATCTATAAGGCACAGATCCGACCTGTCCTGGAATACTGTTCCCATATTTGGAGCGCGGCACCTAAACATATCCTGAGGCTATTGGATTCTGTCCAAAAAAGGGCAATTCGTCTCGTCGGTGATGCCTCGCTTACAAACTCGCTCACTTGTCTGGAACACCGTAGAAAAGTTGGCGATTTGTCTCTATTTTATAGATATTTTCATGGGCGATGCTCTTCTGAAATATCAACAATCGTTCCTGCTTTGGCATTCTCTTCGAGATTAACCCGTCAAGTTCAGTCATCACACCCCTTCGTGGTCACTTTGGAGATCCGCAGAACATCACTTTCCAAAGACTCGTTCATCCAACGAACACCGAGGCTTTGGAACTCATTCCTAGGGAGGTGTTCCCCGAGGCATACAACCTCAGAAATTTAAAAAAACCAACTCCTACCTTCTTTCCCTTGGTTCCCACGATGTTCTCTGAACATTACAGGATATCCCTTTTCATGGGAACCAGAAATAAAAAAAAAAAAAAAAAAAAACAACTAGATCGGTTTATTAGTAACGGAGAAAAACCGAAAAAATTAGCGGTTTTTTCAAAAATTCATAACACTGCCATTTCTAATGTTGTAGCGCAGGCTCTCCGCGACATAGTAGAGATTGATATGTACCTACTTCATGTGTAGAAGACTCAGGCGCTGTCGAATCATTATTTTTTTCATTCAATTTTTTCAATGCACTTTATTGGAGCAAGCCTGGATGCGTCATACTTGGTCCGAGAATAGATGTTTTGTAGCACTATACTTCTACTTGCAATGTTTTTGAAAAATTGAAATCGGACAACCTATGACGCATCCAGGCTTGCTTCAATAAAGTGCATTAAAAAATTCGAATTGCAATTATTCAAAAAAATTTACACATAAAGTAGGTACATATCAATAAAATAAGAATATTTTTTGAAATTTTTACGATAAGTCCTCAATAAGCCATAAAAACACAAATTTGACAAAAACATGTTTTTTTCATTTTTTTTTCGAATTTTTAATTACTGTAATTCGTTATAAAATGGCATTATACACCCCGTCATTCATGGGTGTGCAAGAAGTTAGATTACACCCTGTGTATCGGAATCAGTAATTCAAAAGAGAGTAACCATGGCTATGGAACATGAGTGAATAAACAATTTATAAATACCTAAAAACAAAACATTCACCTTCGAAAATTTGTATGTTACACATCAATAGGAATACCTACTTCTTGAAGTTCATGTTGTTTATATTTTTTATGCGTATATTGTACTTTCAACTTGCCTTTTGTATCAAATATGTTATTTTAAGTTTTGTAGGTTTCGTTTGTACAGAAACATATAACTTCATAATAAAAAGTTGTCTGCAGACACTATTAGTTTAACAAAACGTAAACAATAAAATATTTCTGTGGGTATGATGCACGAACCTTTCGATGTAAACATGACCTAGCAAGCAATTTCATTGAGACTTTCTCCCAATGACAAGATCAGGGTACACTCTACTGTAAGGTCGATGACCTGCGGCGAAGACTATGCCAGACTAGAGAGATGGATGGACCCAGACAGGGCCTCCAGATTTTTGGACATCGACCTTCCGTTTGTTTTCGTTGGCCGAAGTTACCGATGTAGAAGCATCGATAGAACGTACCTACTGCCAATTTTATTAGACGAATTCCACGAATTCTTCCACACAATTGGCAACTCACATTATTATATCAATACTACAACACATTTATAACCTTGTAATAAAAATGTTTTTTAATATTTTTTTTTTTACTTTTTTTCGAAGGAAATTTTTTACGATTTCATTTTTTCTAGTTGCTATGGATTATATATATATATATATATATATATATATATATTTATATTTATATATATATATATATATATATATATATATATATATATATATATATATATATATATATATATATATATGTACTAGCTGATCCGACAGACGTTGTCCAATGTCCGCGTATAATTTCTTTTTTTCTATGTTTTCCTTTATGTTGTTCCATCTAGATTATGCTTTTGACTCCTTCCGCTTCCTGTTGTCTCGTTTTCCCGTTATTTCCGTTATCCCCTTATCCTGTCATCCCGTAATTTCCGTTATCCCGTTTTCCTGTTATCCCATTTTTGCTCTATCCCGTTATCCCGTTCTCCCCTCATCCCCTTATCCTGTCATCCTGTTTTTTCGTTATCCCGTTATTCCCGTTTTCCTGTTATCCCGTTTTTTATTTACCCGTTATTCCGTTTTCCCGTTATGTCCTTATCCTGTCATCCCGTTTTTTCGTTATCCCGTTATTCCCGTTATCCCGTTTTCCTGTTTTCCCGTTTTTCTATTCTAATAGGGGTTGATCGTAGAAGGGTGAAAATTTAGGGTTTTATGTATTTTTGAATACTGTATCATAAAAAAAAACAAAAAATTTTGTCTGAAAAATAACAAAAAAAATAAGGGGTGGACCATCCTTAACATTTAGGGGGATGAAAAATAGATGTTGACCGATTCTCAGACCTACCCGATATGCACACGAAATTTCAATTCTACATTTACAAAAAAGACGATAATTGATCAGTTATCGAGCGGGATGAAAAATGATTAAATTACTAAAATGACTATTAAAAAATAGGGGTTGGTGATAAAAGGGTTAAAATTTAGGGTTGTATGTATTTTTTAATGCCACATTATAGAAAAATAAAAACACAAAATTTTGTCCAAAAATTAAAAAAAAATGTTAAGGGTGCACAACCCTTATCACTTAGGGGTATGAAAAATAGATAGTAGCCGATTCTCAGACCTACTGAATATGCATATAAAATTTGGTAAAAATCAGTAAAGCCGTTTCGGAGGAGTAAGGTAACTAACATTGTGACACGAGAATTTTATATATTAGATATATATATATATATATATATATATATATATAAACTTATTTGTTTACGAGGATGGTCAAAAATTAGACCAAACCCATTATATATTTATAGTCTAATTATTCAAATTGATTTTGGTTTGGAATTATATTCAAATAAGTATTAATTCTCGTGAAAAAATATGTTATTTCCGCTTCCGGATACATGTGTAATGTACCATCACTCTGTATAGCAATATTTTGAATATTAGAATCTTTGGTCGCCACTAATATTTACCGATTGATATAATATCCTGTTTATTCATAAGTATACGACAAATATTATGTACGAAGAATTGTCGAATATCGCATTATGTTAATAGTTATTAATCCTATCTGACTATTTTCTTATTTATTACGATTATACTCTATTTGTATCTAATTATGATAATAGAATAGTTTTCGGAATAAAAGAGATGAACACATTGAAGTAGATAACACTAATGAAGAAGCTTACCAGACCGACGAAAGAGTCACCATAAGAATTCAATTACGATTCCAAGTCGAAAAATCTCTAGAAGAAAAGTATTCTCTATTCATTCTAAATCCATACATCATTTTCTCGTCTGAATGCCACAAACATTTTCTACTGATATTTAATTACAGACGCTATCCACCACTTATCTTAAAAAATATGTAGTGGGTGTGTACATTTTTATATTATATTTGAAAATCATCAGTTTTAATCTATTTGTAAAAGATAACTGTAGATTTTGCTAAGATTTTCGATATCTGTTTTTTTGTTCATATTTTGATAGGATTTATTAATTTCAATCATTTCAAGAAATCATCTTTCAGATAATTTTTTTTTCTGAATGTAAAACTTGTGCTTTCTCGAATGATATTTTATGGCCTGTTTCAATAGCATGTTGAGCTAATGCACATGACTTCTTGTTGAGTCTTATATCACTTCTGTGAGAGATGATACGGTTATTTAAAGTTCTTGAACTTGTACCAATATAGTTCAAATCACAGTTGTTACATGGTATGCTGTAGACAACATTTGATTTCTTCAAATCTGGTGTGGGATCATTTAACCTCGTATTTAAATTTCCAATAGTCTTGACATTTTTTTGTTACTTTCATTTTTGAATAATTTAATTATATTTGATGATAGAACTCCTATATTAGGAATTGAAAAATAAATTATCCTTTCATTGTTATTTTCTAAATTTTGATTATTTGTGTCATCATTATTAATTTGTCTATCAGAGTTGGCATTGAAAATAATTCTATTAAGAAGTTTCTTGGGGTAAGAATTATTTAGTAAAATATTTCTGAGAATTTTGTTTTTGTTTTCCAATGAAGGATGAACCAACATCTCGATTCTTTTTTTCATACAAAGAATCAAATATATTTTCATTCTTTTTGAGTTTATGTATCTTTCAGAGTGTGTTGGTTTTATATACCAATCTGTGATTAGTGAATTGTTTTCTCTACGGATTATTCTAGTATCTAAAAACGGAATACTTTTATTTTTTTCTAATTCAATTGTGAATTGTAAATTTTTATTGTAGTTATTCACTTTTCTTAAAATTTCATGGGATTCATCCATTGGTATTGCACAAATAATATCATCTACAAATTTTAAAAAAATTGAACTTCAAAGGTCAATTGTGGTAATATTTCTTCGAAAAGGTCATCCATTACATACGAAGCAATGATGGGTGAGATGGTACCTCCCATAGGTGTTCCAAGAATTTGTTTGTAGAAATTTCCTTCGAACGAAAAGAAACTTGATTTGAATATGAATTGAATGATTTCTAAAAATTTTGTTTGTGAAATATTACAATGTTCTTCTATTTTACTCCATCTTTTAGTTATACTTTTCAACACCAATTCTATCGGTATGTTACTGAATAAGGAAACAACATCTAGACTTATCAAGACATAGCTTTGTGGAAATTGTTTTTCGTTGATGAATTTAGAAAACTCGAAAGAATCTTTAACATAAAACGTATTTTCAAAGTCATATGCATCTGTAAGGATGTCTGTGAATAACTTAGATATTTTGCTATTGGGTGCATCAATAGATGAAATGATAGGTCTGAGTTTCATGATTGGTTTATGAATTTTGGGTAAACCATAGTAATTTGGTGATACAGAACTGTATATCATACATTTTTTTGCTTCTTCTTCAGTGATAATTTTTGATTTTTTTAATTCTGAAATTAATTTATTTGCTTTTTGTTCAATGGTTAAGGTAGGATCTCTATTCAATTTGGTGTACGAGTTTTCGTCATCAAGGATATCATGAGATTTTTTATATATTCAGTTTTTTTTAAATGACTGTTACATTACCTTTATCTGATTTTGTTAAAATAAGATTAGGATGGTTTTTGAAAAATTCTTTGGTTTTTTTATAAAGAGAATTGAGTGTTGTATCATTTTTTTTTTTGAAAAAAGTTAGTAACCATATTTGTTATTTTTGCTCTGAAAATATCTTTTTTCTCATTATTGAATCCACTTATTAGTGATTCGATATCAGACAAAAGTTTTGAAATCGATACGTCTTTTGTAGTAGGAGGTAAACTGAATTTGAATCCCAAAGCAAGAAAATGTTCAATATCATTTGGTATAATTATATCAGTCAAATTTTTGAGCCAAGCGCTCTTCGTTTTGATATCATTCTGAAAAGAAAATTTTAATCTATTTATCTTGTTGATATTTTTAATTTTTATATCTTTGAATATTTTATTGTAGGAAATCGTTTGTCTTTCTGTATAATTTATCCAGATATCATTAGGTAGTTTTGTTGTGAGGAAGTTTTAGGAAGTTTCGATAAGTATATTTCTGATGATTTGAGATCATTATGTGTTATTTTAAATTCTAAATTTAACATTTTTTTGGTTAATTTTTCATTGAATGTATGAATTTCGTAAACTCTTACCATTATTTGTGTCAATTAGGATGTTCAAATCTTTGATACTATTCATAATGTGTGAAGGTATAACACCATTACGCCTACATTCTAGTAAGAATATTCTTCTATTTCTGTAAGCAGCCGTTTCTTGTTGATGTTGCACCATTCCTTCATTTTTTGAGAGACTTCGGGACCGTACGTGATTCGAATGTGACCAAAAAAGAGTGAAGTGCTTGAAATCAGTTATCATTAAAAAAGTAAGTAGAGAGCACCCCACGCTTCTTTTACATAAGAGGATTTTTTTTGGTCAATGACTTTATTCTTATTATTTTTAACTTTTTCGTCCATATTGCTATATAAGCGTGTTTTTTTAAGTTTATTTAAACTATAATTTCATTTTTAACTTTTTAGTCCATTTTGCTACAAAAGACTACGGGAGAAAAATTCTTCGATGGATTTATCCGCGTGGGATTGAAGTTTGTACTAACTTTTGGTGAATGTGCTGAGACCAGCCAGTATTTTTTCTGACGATCTTGGTGAGAATACCAGGTCATAGCTATGAAATTATTGTATTGTCATCGGTTCTCAATACGTGTGCAAAATTTCCATTAATTCGGACGCCTGGAAGTGGGTGAGAATTAATTTCAAAGATTCCGTTACATACGTACAGGTGAAGCTAATAAAGCATGTATAAAAAACAGAGTGTCCTGTAGAAATTAGTATTAATTGACTATGGTTAGCTTTTCTTATGGCTTAGCTCTGTTCCCACTATTTGCTAAAACCCATTTTTTTCTGTTTGTATATTTCGACTATGAGTTCTCGCAGGTGAACGAAATTACTTCCCAAACAAAAGTTGAAATGCCCATTTAAATATTATCAAATTCTAAAATTTAAAACAATGGCGCGGCCAGTTGGAGAGGTTGAGTTTAGAAATTATAGATAGATAGATTTATTAAATCCTTCATTATCATAATAAGATAAAGGATACCAAAAAACAAATAATTCACAATCAAACTACATTTCATAAAAATATAACAATTTCAAAGGGAGAAATAAAAAAATAAAAAAAGAAAATATGAGTGTAGTACACATTATTGATTAAAATACTCATCAATACTATAAAAACAACCGGTAATCAAAAATTCTCTGCGTTTCAGTTTGAAATTATTTATTCTATTCAATTGTTTTATATTATCAGGAAGGTGGTTGAATAATTTCGCACCTACGTAAGAGGGACAATTCTCATATAAGCAATTTGCATGTTTCCGGAGCCTTATGGTAGGATACGTGTGAATATCACAGTTTCGAACATAATTGTGTATGGGTTTTTTAAATAATACAATGCATTTGTAAATTTTAATTCATGGTACGCACATTATTTCATTGAGAATAAAGTATTGTCTACAAGATTCTCTGCGGTCTATTTCATAAATTAGGCGTATAACTCTCTTCTGGAAAAAAAATGTTTAGTT
Source organism: Gonioctena quinquepunctata (assembly GCA_018342105.1). Classification (NCBI taxonomy): domain Eukaryota; kingdom Metazoa; phylum Arthropoda; class Insecta; order Coleoptera; family Chrysomelidae; genus Gonioctena; species Gonioctena quinquepunctata. Next base: position 504,468 of record JAFIRS010000190.1, read on the forward strand.
TTGTAGAGCAACCCCACACGGCGATATTGTAATTTGGGAATGTACAGCATATATATTTAAAAGTTATATTTTATTGAAAATGGACTTCAACTGACTAACTGCATAGTATCATGTTAACCTTTTTACTTACATGATGTTGCTATCAATATAAGTACCGAGAATTTTGGTGCTATCTGACGATCAATGATTTTGTCACCTACTCAAACCTGAAAATTATCAATTTTTCCATTGGTCCTGCAATAAAACAGCATCAAAACAGTTTTCTTCGCACTTACCATCAAATGATTTTGGTAACACCAATTTGTGAACTCGAAGCCCAATATATTCAATTTTTCTTGGAGTTCCTCTGGGTTATTGGCATCTGCTGCAAGCGTTCCGTCATCTGCATACAAAACTACATAATCTCTCGTTTCATGATTTGGCAGATCGTTAATAAAGAGCAGAAAATGTGGGGACCCAATATAGATCCTTGAAGAACCCCAAGTCAGTGTCATATGATTATGACCGTCAATTGTCTATTTTAATATGTATTTTCCTGAGAGTCAGGTATGATCTTAGCCACGAAAAAAAGTTGCCTCTGAAACCAAGAGAAAACAGTTTATTGCAAATAATATCAGAGTAAATAATATCGAATGCTTTCGATGTAAAAAAAAAGTGCACCAACATAATTTATTTTATTAAGTGAGTCATAGACACCGAAAAAAGTGTAAAGTGCACTCTCTGTTGGCCTACCTGGGCAAAAACCTTGCTGATACTTGGATATAATACCAAACTGCTCTAGGAAAGGTAGCATTTTCATATAAACACATCTTTCAATTATTTTACATATCACTGTAGGTACTGTTACTGGTCGATAGTTCTCAATTAACGTTGGGACTACTTTTTTCAAAATCGGTGTTACTGATCCAATTTTCAGTTTGTCGGGGAATTCTCGCGTTTCAATTGAGAAATAAAAAAAAAAACACTAACAGCTCGCAAATGGAGTTCCTGATATTCTGTATTATTTTTATTGAGATGCAGTCTATTCCAACCGAGTTTGTATTTTTAAGTTGAGTTACAATTATATAGATTGATTCTGAAATTGCCATCAATCAAGGTAACGAATCATGTATCAGAAAAGATGGGACATGTTTCCATTGGAAAACACAAACAGCATGTCTATTTTTGTATAAACCTTAAACTCTACTATCAAAAGTTGGAAAATGATTCAAATCTCCCTAATCGCTTCCTAATATTTCCGCGTCGTCTGACTCAAATCAACCAAACTAAAGAAGTAACAAAACTGGTTTCTTTTCGGTTCGATTTAATTGTAAAATTTTAAAAATATAAAAAAGTTGAAAATGCAGATCCAAAACAGTTCTATAAATACAAAAGTTTATTCGACTATTGGGAATTCAAAATAACGGATACTCCCTCTGGTGTCGATTTTTGAAACTATACTAAGTACATTGTTTACTTTTCGAAACATTAATGTTTATATGATTTTAGCCATTGATACCTAAAACTTGTCGAATCTCTTGTGATTGTTGACATTTAATGAAATTCTTGTTTACCTGGTGAATGTTCTGTTGACTATTGTACGTCCTCGAGTAAAAAATTGGTGATTCAAGTTCAAATCAATATTGTTGTGTATAGTTTAACCATTTTCAATTGCAGAAGCTGTTTCTATAGGAAGCAAATCATAAACTCACTTCGCTAACACGAGCGTATATGCGAAGAAACGGAACGAAAAATAATGTGTACTACTAGTAAACATTCTCCGTCGGCGAAAAGAAGATCAAAAGGAGATCAAAAGAGCCGATAGTCAACGTGGGTTTGAGTGACAGCTGTCTAGTTCTTCAGCAGCCGATTAAAACGGACCGCAAGCCAATGATGATGCTTGTAGGTGTACGTTTCAAGAGGTCTGAATACATAAAAGCCAGTAGCGTCTCTGGTCTGGGATAGTCTATAGTTATGATGTGTTTTGTTGGAAAATATGGCTTTTTTTCGACCACGGGAAAATGAAATTATGATGATCCGATTGCCTATCGATACGTACTTCCTCGTTTATAGCATATTTTTTTATTTTAACGTACATTTTAAATATTTAAATAAAATTAGTTATCTCCGCCTCTGCTGCTCAAAGGATTCCGCCTCAAGACTGGAAACTTGTTTTTTATGCTTCTGCAATTGGTAATAGATGAAATATACCTCAATGTGACTCTTAGCAAAACGATACCTTTGTACTGGAATAAGTTTTCATCATTTTCCGTGAAAAAATGAACGTATCTTTCTGGTGCAGACTAATCTAGGATTGAGCGAGTCTATAGACAGACGATGGGCTCTTGAAGAAGAAGACAGTCCCTTCCCAAAATCTTCCTGTATCGTCTGTGGCCAAGAAAAAAGTTAAAAAGAACCTTTAAAGAGAGTTGAGAGGAAAGAAAAGAGAGCTAAGAAGAGAAAAAATAGATATTATTTAACCTACCGAAGATTATTCATACAGTATGGAAAGAGAGTGACTAGGTATATATGTATATCTAGGTGATAAGGACACATTTTCACACTATCGTGTTTGTTTTAGATGAAATACAAAGAACTGTTTTTGTTAGTTTTATTTTCAATTCGAACATTCACAAATAATTTCTTCAAAATAATTCATAACAATAATTCCCGATGACTTCACTAAGCTGTCCAGAAACTTCGAAAAAGATTTTTTTGCAAGCAAATTAGAACATGCTTTGTCTCCTTGAAAGTAAGTTTTTGCAAATGATATTGTCTTTAGATTTAAATACACCACTTCACTAGAGTCTTGAAATAAATAACACTACACAAAAAAACTGGAAAATAATATACCAAATGGAAATATTTTAAGAAAAACTCCAAACATAAGTGTATAACCTCTGAGAAAACAGACAAACAATGTACGTATGTCTGGTTTGAATTTTCTCCACTCCGGCGTTGGCATCTAATTGATAAATAATAACTAATAATATATATATAGTACAACTCTGAATTCGAGAATTGTCGTTATGCCTGTCAAAAGAAGATACATTTTAGTCAAATGGTTTTCAGATGAAGAATTCTTCAGAAAATGGACTTTTTATATTTAATTTTTGTGTAGTTTCTCCTTAAAGTTATATCGTAAGGGTATTGAGGTAATTGGATTTGACAGTGCCTGCAGAACAAACGAATGTTCAAAGATGATCCTTGATGATGTAGACATCCGGAAGGATATTACAATAAATATTCCTTGTAAATAGAATGAAACATTAAAAAAGTTTGTCACTGTTGAGAAACAGTTGTTTGATTTACTTAATAAATGCCTAGCTAACAGGCCAACTGACATAAAAAACTTACTATATACAGTGTCATCCTCAAAGTATGCACCATATGGGAAACTTATTTATTAAGGGTTTTTCGACAAAAAGTTATTGGTGGTAAAAGTTTTTGCATCCCCTAGAACTAAACATGTACGAACGAAATATAGTAAAACATACGTAATATACGAGGAGCCTTCAAAAATTTGATTTTGAGACAAGAGTAAAGTACCATTATTTTGAAAAATTTCGGAAAATGTTATTCAGAAAAGTTGTTTAGCATTAAAAAATACATCTAGATTTAAAGTCATGGCCCTCTGAGTAAAGTTTTATTTTTTTACTAATTTTTTTTTAAATGGGGACTACGAAAAAAAAATTTGCTAAAACGATAAATAGACAACATCCTGTATACGACAGTTTATTTATATTTAAAAAGCCTGTAATATTACAAATTACACAACTATTGTGTTAACCACGGTCAATTGTTTTGAAGAGTAAAATAATTTATTATTTATATTTTTATTTTTTCTCAACACCGAATTGCTCAAATTTATATATGTATTGTAACAAGAACTTGATATTCAATAATATCAAATCACAAAACATCAAAATAAAAGTATTTCGGCACAAACTCATTGATTTTCTGGAGATTTTCTTGTCCAAAATAATTCTTATATTCGCTTTGAAAACAAAAGCATATTTCCGAAAGAAGTATTTTATATCTCAGTATGATCTCCATTTCGCAACATGCACAGTTTGGTTCTACTTACACAATCGTTGACTGCATTCGTAATGTGCTCCGGTTGTATCGCCCTAACACAGTTAGTAATCACAGTTTTTAAATATTCTCTATCCCTAAAATGACGATGTTTGTAAACTTCGTTCTTCAATAAACCCCAGAAGAAGAAATTCATTGGGATTAAATCTGGTGAGCGCGCTGGCATTGGATACTCTGAGTAACGTCCTATCCATTTTCCATGAAATGTTTCATTTAAAAATTGTCGTATTGCTACACTACAGTGAACACTAGCTCTATCTAACTGAGACCAAATTCTGTATTTTTGTCTACGCGGCATTTGTTTGAAATTGGTAATAAATCTTGTTGTAAAAATTGCAAATATCGGTTGGCATTGAGGTTTCCATCAATGAAGAAGGGACCAATCACAGTATTGTTTAACAGCCCACATAAGACATTTACCTTAAATGAGTCTTGGTCCTTGCACTCTATAGTGAAATGAGGGTTTTCTGTACCCCACCATCTACAGTTCTGCGAACTCACTGTTCCATTAGTTGTAAATGTTGCTTCATCAGTCTATAAAATATTTATTGGGAACCGTGCGTTTTCTTCGTATTCTCCCTGATACCATGCAGAAAACTCAAATCTTGGAATAAAATCCCTTTCTTTTAAAGTATTTATAAATTTTGGTTTAAATGCTTTGAATTTATTTTTTCTAAAAAAAATGTGTACAGTAGTAAAAGGTACATAAAGAGATGTCGATATTTTCGATAACTTTTAAACACACTTCCTCTTCCACTTCTATAGATACTTTTGCAGCTGTGTGAGGTTTTCTGAAATTGTTATTGGTACTGCCCGTTTCTTTAAATTTATTTAAAATACGGGTTACTGTAGTGTGATTTACATTGCGATTAGGATGCCTGGCATTAAACAGATCTGTAACTTGTCTGCTTGGAGTATTTTCCCCACACAACAATATAATCTAAACTTTTTCTTCCAATTAAACATCTAATTTATTTAAATTTTAAATTAACAAAAAAAAAAAAAATATAAATATTTAGCAAATATGTCAAGTACTGAATGTCAAACATTCGTTTGTTTTCAAAGCCAACTTAAAACAATTATTTTGGACAAGAAAAACTCCACAAAATAAATGTAATTAGTTTGTGCCGAAATACTTATTTTATTTTGATATTTTGTGATTTGATATTATTGAATATTAAGTTCTTGTAACAATACTGTATAATTTTGAGCAATTTTCGGTGTTAAAAAAAATAAAAATAACTTGGCACCAAAAACTCTGGAAATTATTTTACTCTTCAAAAAAATTTACCGTGGTTAACACAATAGTTGTGTAATTTGTAATATTAGAGGCTTTCTAAATGAACCGTTGTATACAGAATGTTGTCTATTTATCGTTTTAGCAAAAAAAAATTTTCGTAGTCCCCATTAAAAAAAAAATTGGTAAAAAATAAAACTTCACTTAGATGGCAATGACTTCAAATCTAGATGTATTTTTCAATGCTGAACAATTTTTCTAAATAACATTTCCCGAAATTTTTCAAAATAAGGGCACTTTACATTGTTCTCAAAATCAAATTTTTGGAGGCTCCTCGTATATTACGTGTGTTTTATTATATGTTGTTGGTGCATGTTTAGTTTTAGGGGATGCACAAACTTTTACCAAGAATAACTTTTTGTCGAAAAACCCTTAATAAATAAGTTTCCCATATGGTGCATACTTTGAGGATGACACTGTATTACACCTTGAGGGTGAATAAATTAACAACAATGTACCTGTAGTTACTAAATTCCACTAGTTAAAATGGCTATCTTCTAAAGCGTAAAAAGCGAAGGTCTGCAAGACTTTCATATGAAATTGGGGGCATACCAACCCTAAAGGAAAGGAGTCTGGAAGTCATCCCTGTGGCTAAAGAGAAACTGTGAAATCGATAGCTGACAGGAAAAAAATACTAACTCAGTTCAGAATCCTATTAAATCCAATGAAAAATAATTAAAATATAGCTTTACCTTCCTTTGCACATCAAAACACTGTAATAGAAGATTATAAAACAACAGATACTCATAGTTTGTATGTAAAACATGTTTTGGAATTTATGTAATATAAAAAAAAATTAACTAAAAGTTTTAATAGTGTTTATAATCTCAAGATTGTAAACAATCGTACTGTTTACTTACTGTAATTCTGGCTTATGAAAATATTTTTGCAGGCTCCTTGAAAACAATAGAATGTTATAGTTATTCTAATCCAACTTGGAACGGCAATAAAAAGCACTACGAGGAGTGTTCATATGCACTGCCCGGCAAATGGGAAATGTATGTACTACCAGTGTTTTTACTTTCAAAGCGTTCCTGGTACAATCATAAAAAAGTTCTGGCGTGTGTTCCTAGTTGCTCAGATCATTAGTAAAGGCGCTATCAAATATATTTGAGTAATAAAAGCTCGGCTAACTGGATTGGACACATGTTATCTGAAGCTGCATGATATCCCTAGTTCACAATATTCCTTAATCAGTGCCGTGCCGTGAGGTTAGGAATTATGCATTGAAAATAATTTTATCAATATGGCTTTCTGGAGACCTTTCGAAACAAATAATAAAATCCAGTTGAGATAACATGTGTCTACTTTTACATGGGGTGATCAATTGCTATGATTGTAAGTAACTGAAGAAATACCACTGAAAAATAATATACGGACGCCTATGTCAAGGCGCAAGTGCAAAGAGAATTCCTTCCCAAAACTTTTTATGCCGTTCCAATTGGGATTAGAAATACATTATTTATTCAGAATATTTTTCTTCATAGTTATTTATGTGTACAAAAATATGTAACTTGTTAGAGATATATCGTAAATAAAAAACGAGATGTTCCTGAAACTCCCTTATTTGAAATATTTATTTATATTCGATATGGGGAATGCAAACAACTCAGATGTATTTCAATTTATTTTGAAGACCCAATATGGTCGAACACTAAATTTGCAATAATCTGCGACTTAACTTTAAACTTGGTCCATATCTTCCATTTATCAGGATGATATTTTGGGTAGTATTGGTGTTGGAAAACATCACTAGTGGGAAATTGGAGACAATTATTTTTCCCGAACTTTATTCTTTTCACCTGAATTTGATATTTCGTCGATGAAACGGGTTAAAAAAGCATTATCCAAGCAAAAAAACAAATGTTACCAATCTCCGATTCGTCCTGCTAATGCCTTGAATGTCGACAGAGTAATCACATATGGCGAGGTGTTAGTTAAGTATGGTTATGTTTATACTCTGAAGTAGTAAGACCCCCATGTGTGTGCGCCATTAGGGGTGAATGCGACACGTGGTACACACAGAATTTTCAACTCGGGGGTGCTCTCTCGCTTCCTTTTTACGTCTAGACTCGAAAGGGCACTAACCCCTAGTGAGACCAGGGCAATCTCCGTTGCAGGCCGTGAAGTGTAGCCATAAACAAAAATATTCTTAATCAGTTACATCACAAGTAATTACAAAACAATTTGGTGACATGTCATTATATACAAGTTCCTACAAAAAAGTGTATATGGGTTTCGTTTAATACTTTAGAGCAGCCAAACGGCTGTTCCGATCTGGTTGAATGAGTTATCAAAAGATTCTATAGTAAGTAAACGGATTTTTTTCAAGATATTATTTAACTTCACATATAGTTCAAAGTTCAGATCTTGCAAGTGAATTTTGACCCACTTCTAGTTGTCCGACTAACGTGAAATTTGGCAGATGTTCATAATTCCGGTGACATTGCATTATACAATTTTTCTTTGAGAAAAAACAAAATAGCGGCTCGAAGATGGCGAACGAGATTTGTGTTTAGGTCCGATTCAATTCAGAATAGGTATGTGGGGGTTTTCGGATTCGAAGATTATGATTTTTTGTCAAAATTCATAAAATCAAAATGGCGGCTCCAAGATGGCGGACGAACTCTGATCATGGCCCGATTCTATTCAAAATTGGTATGTGGGGGTTTTTGGGGTCGGAGATTATGATTTTTTTGCCAAAATTCATGAATTCAAGATGGCAGCTCCAAGATGGCGGACGATTTTTGTAATTATGGTCCATTTCTATTCAAAATTGGTATGTGGGGGTTTTCGGGATTGGACGTTATGAATTTATTGTCAAAATTCATAAATTCAAGATGGTAGACGAGTTTTGTGATTATGGACCGTTTCTTTTCATAATTGGTTTGTCGGAATTTTTGGGATCGGAGATTATGAATTTAGTCGAAGATTATTGATTTTTTGTCCAGATTCATAAATTGAAGATGGCAGCTCCAGGATGGCGGAAGAGTTCATCTTTAGATGGTCTTCTCATTGAAGAACTAGATAGCTGAAAACTTACAGGAAAAAGGTCTCATAATAACGATGCCTCAACAAAAATGCATAGATTAAGACGTACTAACTAAAAACCACAAAATAAAATAATAAAAAACATTTTTAAAGACAAGCTTTCATTCAAATGCCCTAAATAGTAAAAAATAATTACTTATTTCGTGAGTTACAGATTCAAAAGCCTACGTCACAAATCCAAAGCAATTTACTTTTTAGGGCATTTTGATAAAAGTTAGGGCTTTAAAAAAGTTTTTTATTTTTATTATTTTTGTAATAACAAGTACGTCCATCGCTTGGCGACATTTTGTGTGACTTTTTATGAGTACACCCTTAATTCAGGAACTGAAGAAGACGCAATAAGAACAAATTTAGGCGTTGATCTGATATTCAAGATTGGAATGTTTGGCAACGGTTCGTGGCGTGTGAGATTGTGAAAAAATATTTGTCGATTTCTTAGAACAAAATAATGATATATGGCAATTGTTTTGGGATTGGATTACTCGGGCGTCATCATCGACTTCGTCAGAAGCGCGGGACTTGAAGGTGAACTCTAATTTAATTAGGATCGAGCCACAATAGATCTGAGAAGGTCGCAGTGGAAGGGGCGATTATCGCCCCACTCGGAAAGAACCTAACCTACTCGGGTGAGAAAACACTAAAATATTGCATAGTACTTTTAATGGAAAAATACAATGGTTTTCGACATTTCAACTCTTTAATTCGAAATTGAATTTTGAAGCCCGTGAAAATATAAGAAACAATTTTGTTCAAATTCATTAGACGGGTTTCCAATGGTGCTGAATATGAATCTGAAATCGAAATTCCAATGAAAAATCATCAATATTTTTCATTTATTTTACCCATATTAGGCCTTCACTAAGATCAATAGATTGGTTATTGTCATATATTATGCACGTTTTTAGACATAAGGGTAGCATTTGAGAATACCTCGCATGGGGCAATAGAAAAGGCAGTATTGCACAAAGGAGTGGACAAAACTATATTCAGATGGATGAGCCAAGCTGACCACAAAAATCGCTGTACCTACTGAAGGCGGCTAACAAAAGCATTCAAATCAGTAAATAGTCCACAGGAAGGGGTACTGATACCCTTAATGTGGAACCTAGTGGTGGATTAATTCCTCGAGCTGCTGAGTGATCCAGCTGTTAAACCAGAATTTGATCCAGCTGTTTAACTAGAATTAATTTCAATTGTATGAAATAGAATCGTATTTTTTCAAAGATTATGATTTTTAATTGGATTTCCTTCCAATTGAGTATAATTGGAAATTCAAGCTTTTTACATTTCTCCCGTACTGAAATATTTTTATGGAAAATTTGTCATGAGAGACATAAAATGACTGATTGATACCATAGTTCATAAAAGCTTTTGCCGTGATATGATGGTAGTGGTGATATATACTGCTTTATGGAATAGTAGATCAGTAACGTTATTGATACTATAGGAATGGATAAAAGCAAGTGGTAAAAGAGAGATATAGCTCGTATACTTGTGACTTGATCTCATATATCTTGTAAACTCAGTAGCGTTAACGTTAGCTTAGGAATAGAGAATAACACTGTGCAAGTGAGAGCGGCTATATTTGTGATGAGTCGCCGGCAAATAAATTTTCCTATAATGCTGTCATTCTGTACAAATGGCATCATGATGTAGGTATTACCAAATATTTTTTTAATAAACAGAGGATTTTTATTTTAAAAATATATTGTCATATACGGTATAATTTAATTAAAATACCTGACAAAAAAAAATATAACTACTATATGCTAATATTGTAGTAGCAAAGCACTTTGCAGATAGGGGTGGTCTTCAGTCACTTTTAAATAGTACTCCATGATAGTACATTGAGTTCTCCGATTAGATAATAAAATATATTACAGGGTTATGTGCTTTTCCAACATGACAATGGCTCATTGAAGCGAATGTCCCATCGGTTCAATTATTGGCCTTACGCCACCGTCACGTATATCACGTAATATTTTAGGCAAATCAATTTTCAAACGATGCGTTACTGATCCATTAATTATAAATTTACTTTGGGTATATTTTCAACCCCGAATACCAAAACGCAATAACGTATCGGGGTAAATTTACAAATTTGTCGTTCTTGAACACATAATTAAGATTTTTTTCTTCCAGAACGAGGGGAGATCATCAAAAATGGAAAGGAGTATTCTCTCTTCTGTTGGCGGATCACTTCACTAGTAGAACGCTAATTCTCCCTTACACATTATTTTTCCCATTCTTATAGTAACAATATCTTTGCTAATATTTGAAATGTTAAGTGCAATATTGTTATTTGAATTTATTTTTTGTTTAATTTTTGGGCATGTTATTCCATTAAATGAATAAATAAGAAATGCAATGCTTTCACAAGAAACATTAAAAAAATCCAATAATAATAATAAGTCATTCAGGTAACTTATCTCGGGCATATCCGGGCCTGAATTGGAGTACGTATCCGTGGCGCATGCCGAAGGAAGCGACTCTCCTTAATAATTCAAGAGAATGGCTTGCAAAAAATAACATGGCACGGGCCTTGAGGACTCTACCTTCTCAATATCTATTTTGGGGATGCTATGATTTTGACAGCTGCTCAGACACCTATTTCCTTGGGCTCGACGATAATTTCGAGGGATAATTATAGTGATGAGTTACATTTCATAGAGGGAAATTGCTCGATCTGACTGATATTTCTGATAAGAAAAATATTGGGTAGATATGTGAGTAGCTCTAGATAAAAACTTCTGAGATGATGTCACCTAAATCATGTTCATTTCAATATAACTTTCAATTCATTTGGGAAACAGTATATATTATATACTTTTAAATTTAGTAGGTAGTTTAATGAAAAGTCTGTGTGCTATACAGGCTATATGAGTTAACTCGATTAGTACATGATGACATTAAACTTGCAGATGGATTAGAAATTTGAAATGATAATAATCATAATCGTGCCCGTTCTGCCTGAAATATTTCCAGTCCTCCAGCCAAAAGTTGGTACCAACAATTTTGAATAAAAACCACAAGACTTTTACATTTTTTTGATATACAGTGCTTTTCTTTAATGTCCCCCCCCTTTTATTTTTTGAACGGGTCAACTCAAAAAATTGAAACTTGGGATAATGAAATTGATGCATGAATACTATATTTTGGAGTAAAACTGACAGATGAAACTTTCAAGATGGCGACTGGGCGCCATCTGGGAAAAAAAATTAAATGGAAAGGGGGTCATGTGACACATCCTTTTGAAGCTCCTGACGAATACTTCACAACTCTAGAATATAAAGTCAATATCTTCACCTACTACAAAATGGCGGAACATTTAATAATTGCTGGATACATCGACGTTTAACTTCATAATTTGAGGAAAGAAGCTGAGTTCAGTTCAGAAGATGCTCGAAATGGTTGCCTTGAACTGCTTGACATGAGAACAGCCTATCCGATATTTCACGCCGAACATTTTCGAACACAGTAACGTCGATATTTCTACAAATATTTATTATTCTATGCCGTATATCCAATATTGAAGCAGGTTCAGTTTCGTACACCTTTTGCTTCAAATAGCCCCATAAAAAAGTCTACAGGTGTCAAATCTGGCGAGCGGGCTGGCCATTCCGTAGGACCTCGACGGCCAATCCAACGACCGGGAAAAGTATTATCCAAATAGTTTCTTACTTGTCCGTAGTAATGTGGTGGAGCTCCATCTTGTTGGGATACAATATCCATATCGAATTCATTAGGATTCGCTTCGACGATTTCGGTGATAAGAGGGTCAACAGTATTTTCCAGCATATTCAAATACAATTCCTCTGTTGAATTTTGTTCAATGAATAGAGGTCCTACAATATGGTTTCCCAATATTCCTGCCCAGACGTTAATTTTTTCTGGATATTGAGTATGCGTTTCCCGGAAAATGTGAGGGTTGGTGTCACTCCAATAACGGCAATCATGTCTGAGAACCTTGCCGTTGAGATAACATGTAGAATCGTCACTGAAACAAATATTGTGGAGATAGGTAGGATGCCTTGCAATGGTTGCCGTCATAATTTCGCAGAATTCTGTTCTTCGATCAGGGTCATCTTCAGTTAACTGGTTTGCCATTTTGATTTTGTATGGATGATACTTAGTCCTCTTCAAAAGTCTCCACACAGTAGAAGGACACGCCTCACAAACATTCGCAACGGAGGAAGTAGACTGTTGAGGATTCACTATCATCTCACCAATTATTTGAACTTGCTGTTCTTCTGGAATGGACGGATGACCTGGGGGCTTTTTGTTCTGTACACTACCGGTAGTTGTAAATTTGGTTACAAGTTCCCTTAAGTATTTTCTACAGATAGGACGATTCGGGAAATGATCAATAAAAGTTCTTTCGGTTTCGTGAAAGTTACGCGTCGCACCGTAAATAAAAATCGCTTCGATTTTTTCTTCCCATGGACGAGAATTGACCATTTTAGAGATAGTTCACGTGGTACCTATTTACTAGTGAATCCGAAAACTAATTGAGAATATTTTAACTGAACAATGATGTTCGTTGTCGTACTGACATTCTTTGTAATTTTTTGTTTAAACAAAAAATAACCTATCAAACCTTTTCGGGTTGTTGGGATTGCCATATGGCAGAGAAAAACAAATATTTCCTGATGTATCGATATTAATGTGTTTGTGCAGGTAATTATTGAATGTTCCGCCATTTTGTAGTAGGTGAAGATATTTACTTTATATTCTAGGGTTGTGAAGTATTCGTCAGGAGCTTCAAAAGGATGTGTCACAAGACCCCGCATTCAATTTTTTTTTCCCAGATGGCGCCCAGTCGCCATCATGAAAGTTTCATCTGTCAATTTTAGTCCAAAATATGGTATTCATGCATCAATTTCATTATCCCAAGTTTCAATTTTTAGAGTTGACCCGTTCAAAAAATAAAAGGGTGGGGGACATTAAAGAAAAGCACTGTATATTCACCGATCATGATCCCCAGAACTAAAAAATTCCAAAGAAATTTGTTAACAAAGTCGAGGCCACATTTTTCAACCCAATGGAACGAAATTCGGCACAAAAATATTGCCTCGGATAAGTTCTAATATCGGCCAAATCGGTCCAGTAGTTTCAAAATGGCAGCTGTTGAAAGATTGAAAAAAAATCTCAATCTCTCATTTTCATACCAATATCGGCAAAATATGCTGCACAACTTTTAACCGAAAAGTTTTTCTCTAAGATGTACACACAAATAAAGGGTTCAATCAGATACTATTTGAGTGTTTTTTCCGCCGATAAACAGAACCTCATTGTATTTTAACATTTCTCGATTTCAAAGTTAAACATAATAAATAAATATTGGTTATTATTTTTCTAAGTAATATTAGGATTGAAATCCAAGTGAGTATTGTCTATATCCTTGTGTGCGGGCTATACTTCTTTCTTTTGATTTTCAGATAACATAGAACTAGTAGGAAGCATTTAGAGAGATTGAATCCTTCACCAACTTTTGACTGGAAAGATTAAGGTTTATACAAAAATAGAAATATTGTTTGTTTCCAATGAATTTTTTTTCTGACATATGATTTGTTAGCTTGATTGATGGCAATTTCAGAATCGATAAATACATTCTGAAATCTACCTTTCCTTTTCGTTTTTTTTTAAATTTCTGGTGTCCCATTGGTGGTTTCATTTCCTACCATATGGGCTCAGACCATTTTCAAATAACGCAAACAAAAATTATCATAAAGTCAGTTTTTGCAATTGACACCTTCTGGAGTATTTGAAAGAAAATTCAATGTTGGGGTGGACTAATCTGGAATTCCCTTTAACTAATTCCATTCCCTACCGATTTATTTGTTAATAAAAATCAACAAATTGCTTATATTTCCAGAGATTTGTGGGGTTTTCAAGTATGCCATGGATGGAAAACAATAGTAATTGATTAAGTGTGTTGATTGTTAAATAAAGTTTATTCCATAAACCTTCACAAACACTTACTTGGCTAATTATCCATGGACATATAAAAATCATTGTCAGCAAACTATTGTGAGTTCAATTTGGAATATTCGAACTTGCCAAGGATGACAGAAGGAAAGTTCACGGTTACTAAAGAGAATCTTCTAATGGCAATGAGGATAAATAAATTACCATTATGAAATACGGACATCATGAAATCGGGTTTTTCATACTCTGCAATATATTTTACACTGCCCTACATTCCATCCTTTTTCGTTTATAAGACACTCACAGGTGATTTTCCCTATAGGAATAGAAAATCAAATAACTATCTGAATGAAAATGCATATTTTCAATTTCAGATTTTTTCTTTGAGTTAGGGTCATTTCAGAATATCTATCAGATGTAGTTCAATGTCCAGCGTGGCTTTAGCCGGGGAAGTAGTTGTTTTCTGTTAGACATTCACAAAAAATAACTTCATTTTTATCGGGGATTTTTCGATTCACAGAAAAATCTTTCTATTCAATATTCGATTGAGAATGTTTCCCTTTTCAACATGAATACCCCACAAGAGGTTATCTTGACGATGGAAGATAGTGACTAACGTTTATCTTTCAGTCGCAGATAATTCCATATCTGATTTTATGAACATCCTGTTCATATTTTCAACAAATCAATTCAGCATATTCTTAAAAAACATAATTTGAGAGTTGAGGCAACAGATTGGTCAACAGGGAGTTTACAATGGGTGAAATCGACATTTTTCAGCTTCTGATGTGCACTAACGCACAATAAAGAGCTGTTCATACCAAATTGACGTTATTGTACGATGATTGGTGGTGGGGAAATCGAGGATTATTCTTGTGTCCCGCAAGATGTCCAGATCTTACTTCGTATGTTTAGGGTCGAATGAAAGATTTGGTTCATTCTCTTTTCCAATGAACTAAGAATAATAGATTGTTTGGATCAAGTGGTCATATTGAATGTTTATGTTAGAAATCTGTCAATATGATTCTTGTTTGTTCCGTATTTTCCATTGAATTGTTAGTATCCATGGCAAGGTAACCGTTTCCTTGATTTTTATTGAATAATGTGATTGAGGGTGAAGTTACGTACCGTGGAATGGGGTGACTTTAATCAATTTTTTTTCCTCCTGAAACATAAGAGCAAAACAATAAAAATTTAAAATCGGTTTTGTTTTTTCTGTCTATAATAAATAAAATGGTCATATTTCTTATTATTTTTTGGTTATCAATGTTAAACTATGATTGGGGTTACTTTAAAACCCCTTTTTTTTCTACGGAATTCGAATGTAGCCTCAATAAAAACAAAAAAAACATTGAAGAAATAGGTTTAGGATTTATAATGTTTTTTATGTTTTTGGGGTTACTTTGACAAAGAAAAACAAAGGGTTTTTACGAAATAATCAACTATTACGAAATAATCAACTTTTTTCTATCTTTGGACATAATTTCTCAGTCTTTGATAGAATTAATCTTTAGAAAATGTAATTTAATTAACAATCATAAATTTTTAGTTAAAAACTTAGCTTATAATATAATTTAACAATCAGTTCTTTGTATAAAGTTCAAAAACTCAGCTTATAAACTAATAAATCAAAACAGTCTGAGATTATGTTCCTCGATATCAATCGTTCACAATTAATATTTACTACTTAAAGTTCTTTAGTATTAATATCAAATGGAAATTCAATATAGTTTTCTTTTTCAACAGGTTTTGGCAAAAACGCAAAATGTCACTGAGATCAATTTCTGAAATGTATCTGGGTATTCTTTTATTATTTAAGGACTTGAAGCCTTCAACTAGCAAAGGATCTGTTTGTGTAATTGGGCACATATATGTATACGTATTTTCCTTCTGTGCATTCTATTTCTTCGACTTCCTCCTCAGCAAAATTATCATCAACATTGCTTTCATCTTCCTGCTCCTCTTGATTATTTTGATTAGATGATTCTGCCTGGCTCGTATCTTCTTCGATTGGGTCCAGTTGGTTTATTTCAGTCGGATGGTGATCATGGCTATTATGGCTAATCGATGCTGTATCATTACTACGATCTGGACAACTTGTTCCCGGCTGATGCGAAGAAGTTGTCACATTGCCATCTCTAGTAGCAATGCTCTTGCCAGGTGCGACATCTAATCGCTTCTTTTTTCGGGCAGGTTGGTTAGAACTGTTACCATATCGTGACTCTTTCAAAAAAGTTGTCAATGTGCTTTCAACTTCTTGTTCACTGATTTTATGTTCCCTGGGCAGTCGATCCAAAACTTTGTTCTTATTGAAAGGATGAACGCCAGTGGCACAAAATCCACTCATCATGTTGCGTTTTATTCCAGAACGGATGTTCAAATAAGGGGAATTGGGTTTCGTTGTCACCTGATCCATTTTGTTCAACGCTTTGGTCATAAGATATGGAAAGGTATCTTTTGGGACAGTTGCCAGTCGGAGATTTTGAATTTTCCAGTTCGAGATAATTTCCCTATACCCAAAACTTTTAGTTTTTGAGATATCCCAAGATTGCTTTCTATGGAGATTTTTTGCTTTTTACTTCGGTACTGGCATGACACCCAAAGTTATGATTGGACTAATTGTCATCACATTGGATTTAAATAAATAAGTAATGGACAGAAATTTCTTTCCATTTTTTTTTGGGTTAAAAATGGCAGTTTTCTATTCAAGAAGGGCAAATTGGTAAATTTGCCCCGATACGTCACGCGTTTTGGTCTTTTGGGCTCAAAAATATACTTTCCGTTGAAGAGTGATATGTATAAAATATTTCACAACAAATTATATTGAAAATTTTGATCAAAAATAGATTTCATTTGATGAAGATTTATTCGGGAATCAATTTTGTCCCTTTTTTCGAATCCAAATTTATTAGATAATTTCAATTTGAATTTGCTATGATAGTGAGTCTGTTTTGACATTCACGTGTCAAAATTCCTCAGACAGCTTCACATGGAGTTCAATTTAACGTGATCTAGTTAGTACGAAATTAATATATCACCACTTTTTTTTTAGCAGGGGCATCCATGTTGGATCCATAGCAAGAAATCACGCGGCTATACTATCATATACGTTCAATTAATTAATGTGCCATTTTTTATTTTATTACAAAAACAATTATTCAGATTTGTTTTGAAATCACCTACAGTTTTCACGATTAGCCAAACCATTCCAGTTTTTCATACATACTCGATAAATTATAGCTTACTAAAATATAGAGGATCAATATTATGAACAACCATTCATTGATCTTCTGAGATTCAACAACCACTGCAGCCAGTAAGCTTGGAAGAGGTGAGTCTTAATTAAATAAGCTTGAACATATTGGGCCAACCAATAGAGAAAAAATTGAGGCTATTTTCACACTTAAATAAAGACGCAAATAACCTGTACCTTTTAAAAGATAGTTCGTAGATGAAAACCCCGGTGTCGGCCCCAGCAAAATGGCTTTGTGGAATTTTTTTAACGAAAAATATTGCCAAAAGTGACTACTTTTTTGGTTTTTTACAAATATTTTGATAAGTATCGAAGGAATCGTTTCACATTCAAATAGAGAATTCAAAAACCTACAAAATTGTTTTCTGTGCGACCGAATCGGTGCATTTTCCACTGAGAAAATCCGGTAAAACCTCTAAAAAGAGACCATTTTTCAAAAATTCATAATTTTGATAAATTCAAAGCCGGCAAACACTCTCGCGGAAAATGAGAGATAATAACGTGTAGTTCAACTGTGCGCAAGATGGTTTCTGTCCGATGTGTAGTTTTTGCACAATCGCGTTATAAACAATCACCTGAGAGGTGGGAAATGTGTTGAAAATGTCACTGAACGCTTGAATGTGCGCTCGAGGCAGAGTCAAGTAGCGGTAGTGGGGGATTGAATTGAACCCTCCCAAACAGATGTGTTCTCAACCTAGTGCGCTTTTTCTTTCAAATTTACAAAATATTGTAACTTACTATAATAAAAATTGTTTGCTACTGCATGAACATTTTTTTTTCTACATAAAACAAGTGTTGATAATAACACAAATATGCATTAATATCCTTCAAACCGCTTATTTAAATTTTGTGTATTTCTATGCCATTAGATGAATCGAGTAGATGAAAAATTTGATTAATTAAAATAGGATTTTTAATATTTTTTGAATACGGTTTAAAATGTCATATCAACATTCTCATTAATGTTTTTTTTATAATTGTTAATGAATATATTGCATTGTATGTGAACATATTACATTTAAGTATTAAAATAAATGTTTTACATTTATTTATAAATGAACAAAATGTACGAATATGTATAAAACGAAAAAAACCGAAGAGTTGTTGTTGCTAATTACTTTAACCAATAAAAGTACCTATCATGAATACGTATACTTACCTTTCAATACAAGCCACACTATTAACTAATGTAATATAATTGATAATAAAAAAAATCATTAAATAACAAAAATACGCTAATAACTTATATGGTAATATGCGCCAACGTATAAGCAACCCGCCGCGCGGTGATACTCTCCTCCGCTGGCTCGTTCCCCCACTACCGCTACTCGACTCTGCCCACTTTCAAGCGTTTGGAGCAACTTTCAGTGACATTTTCAACACATTTTCCACCTCTCCTAAAAATGTAGATATTGATATTAACTTCCAGATGCCCTTTACAGAATTTGAATACGACGATTTCCCTTAAATCGGCGCATTTTGCTAGATAAGCCCTTAAATTGTTTATAACGCGATTGTGCAAAAACTACACATCGGGTAGAAACCATCTTGCGCACAGTTGAACTACATGTTATTTTCTATCATTTTCCGCAAGATTGTTTGTCCAGCTTTAAATTTATAAAAATTATGAATTTGTGAAAAATGGTCTTTCCCGAATTTTCTCAGTGGATTCGGTCGCACAAAAAACCATTTTGTAGGTGAATGTGAAATATTTGTATAAAAACAAAAAAATGGTAATTTTTGTCAATATTTCTTGTTAAAAAAAATCCACAAAGCGATTATGCTGGGGCCGACACCGGGGTTTTCATCTACGAACTATCTTCCAAAAGGTAGTATAGGCTATTTGCGTTTTTATTTAAGTGGGAAAAAACCTCTATTGGTTGGCCTATATTTTATAGGCATATACTTAAATTAAAATTATTAAATTTAAATTATTAATATAATTATAGCGAGACAAAAAAAGTTGTCTCGTTGGTAAATAAGGAAGCTACTGTCCCGTGAATTTATTTTATTTTTCTATCTACCATGCCTGTTATATATTAATTTCAATGGCAAAAAATATTAGTTTCTCTTCAAAACAACTGATCCAAGTCCCAACAAACCCGGATAAAATATAAAACAATTCATCCTCTTGGAAATTTGACAGGTGTTGATTTTCGAAAGTATCATATACTCAGTTAAAATATCACAAGAGAGTGAGAATAAAGTGAAAATAATTCGACATATTTTCGAAAACTTGTTGGGCTCGTGCTATTGCCAAATGGCAACAAGTTTGAGAAAGAAATCTGGAGAATTATTGTCTACTTTATCGAACTCTCGTGTGGTATTCTATAGATTATTTTTTTATGTTACCATCATAAACACATTTTCTCGCACAATGATACAATGTACTAAACAGGTTTTGATTCATTTCTCACTTTTCATGCGAATTGATGACGGACGTTAAATTATAAATTTACGTTGTCTGACAATAAAAACAAAATACCTCAAATTATTCCCGCGGCAATTTTCTAGGTAGAATATTCCCACTATAATAATGTTTTGATAGGTCGAAACGTACATGAATGATTTGAATTGAAAGTTTCCACTGGTTTCTAGAAATGTCAAAAATATAATCAGTTGTAATATCACTAGAGAGTGAGAATAAAGTGAAAATAATTTGACTGATTTTCGAAAACTTGTTGCCAGGCAATAGACATGAGAGCCCGATCGGCTCGAGTGGCTGTTGCCAAATGGCAATAAGTTTGAGAAAAAATCTGGAGTTATTTTCTACTTTATCGAACTCTCGTGTGGTATTCTATGGATTATTTTTTTATGTTACAATCATAAACACATTTCCTCGCAAAATGATACGATGTACTAAACCGTTTTTGGTTCATTTTTCATGCAAATTGATGACAGGCGTCAAATTAAAAATATACGTTGTCAGACAATGAAAATAACTAATAAAAAACCTTTTATTCAAGCCCTGTACTAAAACGTATAAAATAAGTTATCGCTGACAATGATTTAATTATTTTATGTTGAATTATCTGGTTTCAAAAAGCTTTACGCGCGAAGTGTTCATAAAAGTAGGTACCAATTAATTTGATTGGGCAGTGATTGGTTGGTAGGTAAGAACTTGTCAAAGTATTTAATTTTTACAAAGTATTCATAAAAGTAGGTACCAAATAATTTCATTGGACACTGATTGGTGGGTAAGTAACAACTCGAAGTATTAATTTTACTACAATTCGCGTGACCAAGCTTTTTGAAACTAAATAATTCAACAAAAAATAATTAAATCATTGTCAGCGATGACATAAACTTATTTTATACGTTTTAGTGCACGACTTGAATAAAAGCTTGTCTTTAAAAAGGTTTATCATTGGTTATTTTATTTTTTGCTTTTTTGTTAGTTTGCCTTAATCTGTTCACTTCTAACAGAGCATCGTTATTACAAGGTCTCTGTAAGTTTTGAGCTGAAAGAAATCATGATCTCCGACCCCAAAAACTCCCACACACCAATTTTGAATAGAATCTGACCATAATCACAAAACTCGTCCGCCATCTGAAATTTATAGATTTTGACAAAAAATTCATAATCTCCAAACCTGAAAACCCCCAAAAACCAGTTTTGAATAAAATATTACCATAATCAGAAAACTCGTCCTTCATCTTAGGGCCGCCATCTTAAATTTATTAATTTTGACAAAAATTTCATAATCTCCGACCCCGAAAACCCCCACACACCAATTTTGAATCTAAGTGGACCAATCACAAAACTCTTGAATTTTGACAAAAATTTCATAATTCCCGACTCCGAAAACCCCCACATACCAATTTTGAATCGAATCGGACCATGATCACAAATCTCGTCCTCCTTTTTTTCTCTAACAAATTGCATAATTCATTTTTACCGGAATTGTGAATACCTGCCAAATTTCAAATTAATCGGACGACTAGAAGTCGGCCAAAATTCACTTGCAAGATTTGACCCAACTAACAAACGAACTAACTAACAAGTGAAACTAAATAAAAGCTTGTAAAAACAAAATACCTCAAAGAATTCCCGCGGAAATTTTATAGGTAGAAAATTATCTTTGTAATAATATTTTGATTGGCCAAAACGTACATGAATGATTTGAAGTGAAATGTCAAAAAATAATTATAATAATTAAAATTCAGATAGGAAGTTTTAATATTTGGTCAAGAACTTAGGTCCTTCAGTGATATACAGTGCAGAAACCACTTATGGAATAAAATTATTTCCGAAGAAATTATGAGAAATGCTCGGACAGGTCAATTCTTGTTTTGAAAGTGACGTAATTTGAACTACAATTGAAATGTACAGGGTGACCCACTTGTGTGCAGCACAAAAAAGTTTGTATTTTAAATGGATCACCCTGTATTTTTTCATATTTTTTCCGTCTACCTGATGAGCTGATTTCAACAACCTATAACACTTGTGGGGTGAATCAATTATTTAATGAATTATAAACTTTGAAATACTTTAAAGGACTTGAGAAAAACTTAAAGTAGGTAATTCGCTTAGACAAGTCAATCTAGTAAACTCTTCAACTAGTATTGATGTATAATACAGGTACAATACTGAAAGGATGATATCAATGAACTATGAAATTCGTAGACTAAATTCTTAACTAGCTAATAAAAACTTTATGATTTTGAAACAATTAATTTGAACGTTACTTTTTATTGTATCTTATCAATTGTTCAAAATGTTCGCCATGTACTTGTTGGCAGTAACCTAATCTATAGTAAAACTCCTGCCTACCATTAACTATAACTTGAGGTGAAATATTTTAAATTTCTATTCGTATTCTATCCTTGAGATTTTCAATATTATCTGGCTTGGTCACATACACATTATTCTTGAGATAGCCCCACAGAAAAAAGCCAACGGCGTTAGGTCTGGCGACCTAGCTGGCTACTCCAAAGCACCACCAAAGTTTCGTTTAAATACCCTCTTACAGGTACAGCATAATGGGGTGTTGCCCTATCTTGTTGCAACCAAATATTTTCACTCAGTAGTGCCGGATCTACTTCATTTGGATAGAAGTTGAGCAGGAACAACTTCATTCCTAAGCAAATTCAAATATGTTTCACCTGTCATATCCCCTTCAATAAAAATTGATCCAATTATATGGTTACCGATGATAACTGCCCAAACGTGAACCTTTTGAAGATGTGTGTGTCTCGCGATTCAGTGAGGATTTTCCTGCGACCAATATCTACAGTTCTGCCTGTTGACTTCTCCATTTGGCGTGAAAGTTGATTCATCAGAAAAAAGAATAGAGTGAAGAGCTGTATCATTTTTCTGTCTAACTTGTTCATCATTTCTTCGCAGAACTGCACTCTCCGGTTAATTCCTGGGTTGGTGTGATCTTTGTTAGCCCAGAAATTGGAAACAAAGAGCCGATTTATTTCCATATTCTTCCTTATGGTTTTTTGCTCAGTTTTGAATCTGCCTATCTAAGGGATAAATAAATGATATTCCTCTAAACGTTTTCATTTCGCGGACTATTTAAAAATAATTGGATATATTGAGTGGAACACAGTATTTTCATGATTTGTTTACCGACTTATTGAATATTTTCTTTACCCTTTCTACACTTCTATATATTTTGTTGATTTATTTTCTTCATTTTTAGGTTGTGAAAAGTTATGAACATCTCAAAGATGTAGTCTCAAATTTTCTAATTTTAACAAAAAAAAATCGTAAGTTTGATCTACAAAAAAGTGTAATACCAATTTAATGTTAATTCGGACCATAAATAACAAAACTGGTCTATGATCTTAAACTGTGACATAAAATTCATAATCCTTTATCTTGAAAATCCTCAGATACTAATCTTAAATGAAATCGGATCTTAAATAACATCGGTCCGCCATCTTGAATTTTAAAATTTTGACACGAATTCATAATCACCTATCTTAAAAAAACAGATGCGATTTTTTTCTTTAAAATTAATAATTGGTTATTCTCTACCTAATAAGAAAAAAAAAGTTTTATTAATAATGTAATTGTTTATTTACATAACAATTAAACAAACTTTCGTTGGCATTATATTTTTTTTGAATAAAACAAAAATTAACAAAAACAACCATATACGACAAACTGTTTTTTGTACCATTTAAAAAATATAATGCCAATCAAAGTTTGTTTAATTGTTAAGTATATAAATAATTATATTATTTACAAAAATTATTACAAAAAAATTCTTAATATATTATTTAAATAAATAAATAAATAAAAAAATGAAAAAACTATTATAAACAATAAAAACAAAAAATTCTGTGAACAATTCGGTTTTTAATAAAATCAGCGATTCCAAAAAAACTACTTAATTAACAATAGCCTCACGTTGGAAAGGGAAACATTCTCAATTGAATATTGAATAGAATTTTTTTTTTCTGTGAATTGAAAAATCCACGATGGAAGATAGTGACTAAAGTTTATCTTTCAGTCGCAGAAGATTCCACATCTGATTTTATGAACATCCTGTTCATATTTTCAACAAATCAATAGCCTCACATTATCAAAATTAAATGAAAAACAATTTTTCTAACGAAATTAAATTCTTTCAAGTATTCAGATGATACTATAATTTTTTTGAATTTTTAAATTAATATTTAATAGTATAAAAAATATATTTTATGTGATGTATTTCCCACGCGGTGCCCTATTTTCAACGTTGAATTAAAATTATAAATAATTGAGATAGGGTTCCGGGAGTCGGGACTTTTTCATGGGAAATTTCCTCCTCTTCAAGAACCTGTCTTTTATTTTCTCATTCATCATTTTGAGCTATTGCCAAAAAACTAAGGCCTTTCAAATTTTTTTTTATTTAAAAAATAGCAAATTTTTCATCGGCGGAAAAAAACGAAAAATACATTTTTCTCAGAATGACATCCCGATTCGAATGTGTCGCCCTCGCTCATATTTTTAGAAGCCTAAACATTTTGTTGTTGTCTTATTGGGGGGGGGGGACAAACTGCAATCTTGTAGTCGGAATAAAGTTGGATTCATATGCAAGCTTTATCGCGTATCGATGTCTGATTGGCTGTTGGAATAGAAAGCGCTTTACAAGGTCAGTAATCCGAAAGTCGAAACATTTTCAACTTTTATTGAAGAAAAGCGCTATTTTGTCGAGTTTTTTATGTTTTATACGGTTCTAATCAATAATCACAAACATCCTAGAATAATAAAAATAAAATAGTTGTTAAGTTATTGTCTTGTACCCACCTCAAAGTAAGGCTAGTCTCGTTGAAGATGGTATTGGCTCTTGTACCACATGTAATCTTTCTAGTGAGGGGCTATCAACTGCATGAGATACTAAAATTGATCTCTATTTACCCTAAAGAAATTTTTGTAACTATGTATCATACCATTTCTACCA
This sequence comes from Gonioctena quinquepunctata, assembly GCA_018342105.1. Lineage (NCBI taxonomy): Eukaryota > Metazoa > Arthropoda > Insecta > Coleoptera > Chrysomelidae > Gonioctena > Gonioctena quinquepunctata. The sequence goes on from JAFIRS010000190.1 coordinate 529,471, forward strand.
TCAGGTTTGCTGCAATACCTTGACCTCTTCTGGCTTCTTCCTCATTAATTCTTCTCACCCATAAACTTCTATGTTTCCTCATTATTTTATAGTGAACTTCATTTGAAGAAAAAATTAATCAAATTAAAAAGTCACTTATGACAGATTTCATATGAACAGGACGCGCTTAATATTTAAGCTTCCCGCAGAAAGCGGAAGCTTGCATATGAATTCACATTTAGGTGTTATCGCGGGATGGTTACAAGAAAATATTTATATCCTAATTTTATTATTAATTCAAGAACATTAAAACTGACCAATGTCATTAAATGACTGTCAATTACTTCAAATAAAATGTAACGTGAATTCCTAATGGTGTCTGAATTTCGGTCTTCTACCTTATACGAGAATAATCTTAAAAAATTGATAAAGAAGCAATACCTTTCATTGTCGATTTGAAAAATCTTTAGTTGACATTTTTGAAAACCCAAATGTTATTTTTTTGTCATCCAACAGAAAACTGTGTTTTGGTCAATAGGTATTTAACTTCCTTACCGAACATGTGTGATGCACTAGCAATAAATAATGCGATTTCCTTGTGAAAGACTCGATTCCCATCAATTGTGCGATGAAAAAAGGGATGTGGTTTTACAAACCAATTGTATTGTTAATTAACGATGCTTGTTGCATTCCTTGTAGGCCTATGCGAATTTGGCTTTCGCAGGTAAATATTTCTATTCAAACTTTTTTTTTTAATAAAAACCGACTAATTTGCACATTCAGCATGATCCATTTAACTCCATTTTAAGATATTAAAAATTTTATTGCCATCAACAATTATATTCATTATACTTGTCCACACCGAACAGCAGTTATCATTACGCCTTCTGAATGATGTGATTAGATAGACGACTTTTTGCGAAGTGTACCGGAGCCTGCGCGGAACTCTGGTGGCGCATCGCCGAACGACTGTCACTAGATTACCAAGATGGTGTCCGGCTAACGAGGGGAGTGGCGAATGAAATCTCTAGTTGCGGTTGAATCAAGTGCCGGTAATCCGGTAAACGGGGCTCTGTCATTCTACTAGGCCCTAAAAATACATACAAGTGCCGTGAAATGACCTCAACATAGTGTGCCATGACATTCAATACATGATAACAATAGACACACCCCTATTTCAACTCATCTGTGATAATAATAATTATGGCCGTTCGTATGGATAACTCTACACCTAATAGAAAAATTAACTATAAAGTAACGGTAGGTTGATCTTTCCATTTTCTTATTGATGTTTATTTTCATGACATATACTTTACCCCTTTAATTTTATATAATAATACGTACCTATATACCTTCGTGTCTGAAAACATGATTGCGTAATGATAGGGTTCACTCCCTGAACCTTTTAAATTTTAAAGGTCTGACGTTTGATGACATTCAACCTTAACCTATTTGTGATTTGTGATTCCCCGTTTTTGTTATAGTATGTTCTTAGTAATTTCAAGTTGGTTTTCTGGTAAATGTTTTTCTTGTTTTACTGACAACTAAGCATGCCGTAGTAGAAAAATCAATCATCGTGGCTAACTTCGATCTGTTTACATTTCGATTGCGTATTTGCTAAACATCGCATACAATCGAATTGAAAACATTACCTACTCAATAGTGATTTTTTTCATTGCTAGGCATGCCAGAACTGAACTCGTATCTGAAACCCCTCTCTTTAAGCCATATGTTTATGTATGTGGGTGTCTCGTATCGGAAATCGAAGAGAACAGAACACACTCTGAAACCTCCCTTGTAAAGCCGGAAGTTGTGACGTAGATGCACAGTTTAGTTGCCATTCATCTGTCTCGGGAGTTGACTCGAAACTACGTACCTACGTACGTTCGGTGCAGTGCTCTATCGTCATGCTCTAGTCGAATCGCATTTGAAGAATTTAATTTGTAATTAACGGTGTTTAAACATTCTCAAACTTCAATTACTTTTGTATTTGGTGAGGATCCGTGTTTCAGTTCAGTTAAAAGTTGAGGATTCTCTTCGAACCCGTGATTTGCGTTTAGGTAGGTATGACATTTTTATATATTTATCACAAAAATTGTTAGAATACCTACCTGAGCCAAGCTGATTACATTATTTCATTGTCTAGACTGATTTCTATTCACAGACAATATAGTGATTATATTTCTATGAACATCTTAAAAACGCATTACCGTTGATTGTTTCCATTTTATTATAATTTATACTGAATCAAGCTAGAAATGATGCTTGATAATATTAATGATTTATTTTGGTACCTAGTTGTTAACAAAATTTTGAAAAAATCAATAACTTTGATAAATAATATCAGGCTTAGTTCCGTTTTAGAAAAATTAAATAAACTGATTTTATAGCAGACTTACCTCCACTAACACAATAATCAGCCTGATATAGATCCTCACAAGTTTTAAAAAATTCCAGAAGAAGCAAAATTAAAAAATACTTTTTGTCAAATAAAGTTGGGTTCTGGCCCACAGCATTTCTGCAAGTTAATTTAGAATTTTCAACAAAATCAATAATCCTGATATGTAGAATAGAATTGTACTAGGTTTTTTAAGATTCTGGATAAAGCTATTTTTTCGTAGTGAATTATCGAGTATATTCATTTATATAATCAGCCTGATACCTATCTAAGTTCATCAAAATACGCACGTAGGTATGTTTAATAAAAAATACCTTCATAATAAACACAGAATCATATCCGAAACCTTTAAGAAAATATATATTGAAATTTCTGAACACAATATTTAGTCTTTCGAAATTTGTATTTTTTCAATTTGAAGTGACACCACGATATATATTGATCCTTAAAGTCATTTCCGCGGCTGGTAAAACTAGGAATTTGGAAATTTTATTTTAAATTTGGCCCTGTAATTACGGAACACTTCGTAAGTATTGAGTAGTGGAACATTTGAACTGATGACATTCTTTCATTTTATACATACTTTCTCCAATAATTATATTGTCAGCGTTTTTATAAGTTTATTGACCTTAATATGAGAATTTAAGAATCGCCAACATTTAAAGTTGGCCGGAAGTTCATTAGTTTTGAATAATTTCACGGCTCTTGTCTTCAAAACTGATGTAATTTATATATTGTACATCATATTAAATATTAATTGAATGCTCGATTTGAACTGGTTATCGTATAAGATTCCGCGTAAAAACGAGTAATTTAATTTATTTGACTTAAAATAAACCAAATAAATAAATAGGTATCTACATATAGTAGGAGAGACTGTTGTACCTTGGATCACAATTTACTTTTATATTTTTTCAAAAGTCATTTTTTAATATAATAATGGGCAGAGTCTCCGGATATCACCATTATTCCTACACACTAAGTATGTATTTTTTAGAATTTAAATATTAAACAGTTATAGAAAAAAAATATTAATATTTTATTGATATGTGATCAATGGTACAAGACCATAATGTATCTTGGATCTTCAACGTCTTGAACCTAAAAGATAGATAATATGTATTAAAAACAATATTTTCATACAGAAATTACATTTTATTGTTTAATTACAAGAAGAAATAAGATTGTATTAATGTATAACCTAATATTTATTTGTATACATGTGTACAAAAAGTTACAAAATTAAATTTTTAACTTAAAATGACTAGGCAAAAAAATTAGGTATGTGAATTTGATTTTACTCTCAATATTAGTTAACGTTAATGCTAGAAAAGTCCACTTGGAACCTCAAATGTCCATAAGTTCTAGCCGATCCAAGGTACCTACATGATGGTGCGTTTTTACAAACTTACCTTCCTCAATATTCTAGGTTATATTTAAAACTAAAATATGGCATAACAAATTACTCACCAATGGGCAGTGATTCAGGTAGAATGTGTTTTAAATCACAAAACACAATCGTCAACTTGTAAAAAAATAAACATTAAAACCAAAAGTTATTGTTTTTTGAGCTAAAAATAAATATTTATATTTTACTTGAAAACAATAACACTTGTGCAACCACTCTTCCGCTTGCTTGCACTCTACTGAGTAAACATTGTCTTGTTACTAGATACTAGACTGAAGGGTGATCCAAGGTACACTATGATCAAGGTACAACACTCTCCCCTAATATCTAAGCAAAACGTTTTACTACTTTTGTGTATTTATTAGAATGTACGTATTCAAGCGTCATTGAGATTTTTTCATCATCTCAATTATACCTTTAATTTAAAATGGAACCACCCCTGTAGAATACGCATTTTTCAATCATTCTCAATTTTTTTTTTATTAATATCAAGAATCAAAAACTGTATCTTGACACAAATTTTCATAACTTTAGTTTTATTTCCAAGGCACTCTATGGTTTTTTTTCTTCGTCAAAAACGGCAAAAGTTTATTAGGCAATTTTTGTTTCGATTCGTAGTCGTTATAAATGAAAACCATGAACATTTCATAAAAAAATATTGGTTAACAACGAAGTTACAACAACTTTAATTTTGGAAACAAAGTATTTGATTATAATTTTTATTTAGATTATAGACATATTTAAAATCTGGCAACACTGCCGATACAAAGTCGAACACCAGTGAATTTGTACAGCGAAAATCCGAAGTCAATAGCTCATTCCCTTCTACAGTTATAACTCCTGAAAGTATGGTAATGTGAGCGATTTGTGGTGGAAGCGATTTTGTAATAAAAATCTGACTACGCCACTGGATTTGTAAATTATATTACCTTAAAATAATTCATTCAAGTTTAGGTTATAAGTGTATTCGAAAATAACAGAAAATTAAAAATTCATTTTCAAGTTATGCAGTCTTCCATAGCCGATAAAAACGAAATGAACCGAATCAAGTTTTAAAGTATCAAAATTATTTATTAATAATAAAACAGGAAGGAGGACAAAAAATATTCCTTTTAAATTCTGCAAAACTCAATTGAAACAAGCTTCTAGAGAAGGTATCAATAATTTGAGTAAAGTTGAACTAATACATTAGGCATAGGTATTGTACTAAATCAATAGTAGGCTGTGATTTAGTACACCACAAATCGCTCACATTACCATACTTTCAGGAGTTATAACTGTAGAACGGAATGAGCTATTGACTTCGGATTTTCGCTGTACAAATTCACTGGTGTTCTACTTTGTATCGGCAGTGTTGCCAGATTTTAAATATGTGTATAATCTGAATAAAAATTATAATCAAATACCTACTTTGTTTCCAAAATTGAAGTTGTTGTAACTTCGTTGTTAACCAATATTTTTTCATGAAATTTTGACGGTTTTCATTTATAACGACTACGAATCCAGTGGTGTAGTCAAATTCAAAAACAAAAATTGACTAATAAACTTTTGCTGTTTTTGACAAAGAAAAAAAACCATAGAGTGCTTTGTAAATGAAACTAAATTTATGAAAATTTGTGTCAAGATACAGTTTTTGATGCTTAATATTTTTTTGAGATTGACTGAAAAATGCGTTTTCTACAGGGGTGGTTCCATTTCAAATGGGTCACACTGTATATTTCCAAATCCTAGATGATTTATAGTGCCACAGGAAAAGATGGGAATTAATCAAACTAGGCAATAGCTTACGTATATAAAACAGCCGTTTCGGCACAACTAAATGAAAATAGTCCAATTTTTAATAACTATTAATTAACTTTTTTCTCACGCAAACCAAATTTCTTCAGTAACTCGGTTAGCAAAAATCTGGCACGACATTTTCCTAACCGTTTCCCGACGTAGCTAAAAATATGGTGAAAGTTTGGATTTTTATGAAAAATTAAGGATATTTTTAAGTCAAAACCTAAAAATCCTTAACTTTGAGGTAAAATGCAGCAAAATTATATTCTAATGATTGAATAAAAATGTTAATATTTTCGTGAATAAAAATTTTTTTCTTTTAGCAAAATTAAAAAAAAAAAAAAATTATTTTATAGTTTAAAAAAACTGAAGCAATTTGAACTAAAAATTTAGAAATAATAAGAATAAAGTTATTGACCAAAAAATTAACTTTAAGCGTGGGGTGTTTTACTTACTTACTTACATAATGACTACCTTTACGAATAGCTAGCGATAAAAAAAATTACTGATATCAAGCACACCACGCTTTTTTTACATTGAAGTACATTTTTTGGTCAATGACTTTATTCTTATTATTTCTCATATTGCCACAAAAGCGTGTTTTTTGAGTTTTTTTAAACTCAAATTTTTTTCATTTTCTAAAGTTCTATAGGAAAAAGTTTCCAAAAAATGGAAAACTTTATATAGTATTTTTGTTGTTATCCATTTTGATATATTTTTTTTTATTTTCTGAAGGTTCGTAGGACAAAGTTTTGAAAAATAGAAAACTTTATATTTCTCAAACTACGTGTGGAGGCTTGCACTATGGGAAGGTATGAAGTATTTTTGTTGTTATATATTTTCATTTCTTAAGCTTTATAATCAAATCCACACGAGCAATTCCATCTACAGGTCTGAATTTGTACATTCATCATACGCCACCGCGTAATTGTTTTTCTCTCGGTTTTTCTATTTTGTATTGCGAGATGAGAAACTGCTGGAAAATTCCGAACTTCACTGATTGACGCATAAATACGATATAACCGCGCGCATAAAAAACGGTGACTATTTTCACACCCACGCCCGCGTTGGAACAAATACTATTCATTGAATTATGTGGTATGTGTTTTATCGATTATCTCTAATGTAACCTCGGCTCAACAATGCTAATAATATTTTAATATACTATTATTATAAAGGCGCCCTCATAATCGTTCAATTGATAGATTACAGAGCCTATTGGAGACTATTTCAATTTCTCCAATTACTTTTCGTATTATCATGGAAAGGTGAATTGAACTATGAAACAATAGTTTCTCGAAACTCAACACTTGGGTGACGCGAACATGTATTCCGTCGAAGAAATTAATTCATTATTATAATAATAATAATATTCTTTCCCGGAAAGCAGACACTTACTGATTTTTGGTAGCGTGTTTAGGTAAGGAGGAGATTTGTGGGTAGCCATCTCAATTGTTGAGACGTATCCCCTGAAAACCCTAGCGCAACACCCCAAAGTCGCTGTAATTCAAGCACGAACTGAACGTTGGGATTGGTGACTGAGCAAGTCATATTACATGTTCTAGTGCCCCATGGATTGTCTATTGAGTAGTCAATGCTAAGAATCCACTCGTTTTCTTTAGAAAATGAAAACAAAATTGCCTCATAACAAAACTAAAATTTCCAAAATTCGTTCGGTGAATTCCGTTGGCAAAAGCTAAAATATATGATTCGTAATCTATTGATTGATGCCGTTCATAATTATTTGCCGAAATCTGTGATGAACGGATAAATCAATCGCTATCCTTTCTAATCTTAGTGAATGCAATAAATTTCTTAAAACAATCGAAGTAAACGCGTCACTCGGTATTAAATTACAAATGACTCAAGGCGTAGTTTCTACAAGTTCTTCTTTGGATCCGGGTCACTCTTTATATCCGCTACACGAATGCAAAGATACAGTGGCGTATCTTTTATTCATTGCTTACCACATCGAAGCAATGTGTGAAGTAGACTATTGCATAATTTCTGCTTCTTGCACCTTGAAAAACACTACTACAGTATTTTCTCTGCCACGTCGGAATCTCCTGTATATATAACTTTTATTTATTTTATAAAAATAAAATAGAACAAAACTCGGGAAATTCCAAAGAAATGTAGAGAGCAGTTAGGGAATATGTAGGTAACAAACCTAAATCTCAGACTTTCGATAGTATTGAATAGGTAAATGGCCATCTCGGTTCAGCACTAAATATATTGCGGAATGCTTCAATGAATATTTCTCTAACGTTGGTATGAACTTGGCGAATAAATGAATCCCCAAAAGAAAAATGGAAAAACTGGACCTAGAGTACCACAATCAATGTTCCTCATTGAAACAACACCCTTACTTAGAAGTGAATAAAACAATATTAGAACTGAAATCTAATTGAAGCACCTGGTCCAGACAAAATATTAAACGACGTTCTGAAACTTATATCACAACCTTTCACGTTTATCATAAACAAATGTTTTTCGGCAGGTAGATATCTCACCCACTCAATTCAAAAACGCAATAATCCGCTAATTTTCAAAAGTGGCGACAATAAAAATATCAGCAATTATATACCTATATGGCTAACACCTTTGATTTCGAAGAAATGTCGCATGGTGGACTATTTGGACAAATTCAATATAATTGCACTAACACAATTTGACTTTCTTGATAAATTATCCACTCAAGATGCAATTGCTGCAGTAATCCATCGCATCAATCAGTCAGTTGATAGCAGAAAAGCTTGCTTCGGCGTTTTTGTTGACCCAGCTGAAGCCTTCGATACGGACTGCCATAGGTTGTTGAGAATGCCTCGGGATTCGCGGAGTGACGCACACAACTTTTTAACAAACTGAAAACAATGCGTCCGAATATATGGTGAAGTGAGTTCTGAAAAAACAATAAATTATGGCGTCCCCCAAGGAACTGTTCTAGGCCCAGTTCTCTTTATAATATATTAATGAACTACTCACAAAACATAATAATGGAACCATAATATATTTTGCTGACAATATCGCATTGATATATACATGGGAAACTCTTGGAAGCAAGTCCGGGAAACTGCTGAATCCGACCTGAAAAACACATTAAATTGGTTTGGTTGCAACTTCCTGACAGTTAACGTGAAAAAACCTCAGTAATCATACGACTGACTGTAACTTACCCGATTATGATGTCCTCACTTTAAGAAGTGACACGATCCCATCCAAGTATTTTGGAATTCATATTGACTCGTTCCTAAAATACGTGTAAAAATGTCGTAAAAAATTTGTGGACTAATTCATAGATTTTGGAAATTCGAGAAGTTTTAAGGCTTCAAACACCTTAAAACCTTATACCATGCCATACCATTAGTGGAATGTGTAATTCAGTACGGTATTATCGGATGGGGAGGCGTCCGGAGGGTCCACCTGAAACCTTTCTTCAAAAGTGGTCCATCACAATTATCTTACGCAAACCAAAAACTTACCGGACTGAAAGACTATATGCCGAATTATTCGATGTAAGGCAATATACGTGTTGGTCAAACATGCTTTTTTTACCTTCAAACTTTGCAGTATTTCTTAGCCTCAAACATCTTCCTCAAAATATAACTATTTTATATATAGACCGATCAATAGAGCAGAAAATGGCTGATTCAGTTATATGTCCTGCTCGCTACTATCATTGCCTAATTTGTTATAAACATTCAAGAGCAAAAAATCGTATTTTTTTTGTTTTTCGCTTGTAACGACTCGATCGGATTATTAGTAAAGGAAAAAAACCGAAAAATCTGCGTTTTTTTTAAAATTCATAACACCGCCATTTTCAAAGATGTAGCGCAGACTCTCCGCGACATAGTAGTGATTGATATGTACGTGTTGAAAACTCAGGCTCTGTCGGATTCCTAGTTTTTGCATAATTGCAATTTGAATTATTTAATGCACTTAATTGGAGCAAGCCAGGATGCGTCATAGGTGGTCCGAATTCAATTTTTCAAAAACATATTGCTAATAGAAGTATAGTACTACAAAATATCTTCTCATTTTGCGTTAAAATGCTGCGAAATAGGTGAGAAATGAGAAATACATGCTAACATAACCGAAAACGGGCAAGCGCGTGAAAGCGGCTGAGTAGTGGGGTAGGGCAGCAGACGCGGGGAAGCGTATATATAGTAATACCAGCGCGCTGCGCAAGTTATGAATCTGCTACTCTACCTCCACTACTCAGCCGCTTTCACGGGCTCGCCCGTTTTCGGTCATATTTGCAAGTATTTCTCACCTATTTCGCAGCATTTTAACGCAAAATGAGAATAGACGCTTTGTAGACATACTATACTTCTACTTGCAATATGTTATTGAAAAATTGAAATCACACCTCCTATGACGCATCCAGGCTTGCTCCAATAAAATGTATTAAAAAATTCAAATTGCAATTATGCAAAAACTAATGATTAATGGTCCGACAGCGCTTGATTTTTTTACACATAGTGTAATAATCAATCACTATGTATGTCGCGAAGAGCCAACGCTACAACTTGAAAAATGGTGGTGTTATGAATTTAAAAAAAAATAAAAATAAAATGCTTTGGATGTGCGACGTAGGTTATACCGTGAGTTATAGATTCCGAAGCTTGTCGCTTTTGTATTCGAACTGAAAACTTTTAAGCGCATTTGAATAATAGCTTGTCTTTAAAAAGTTTTTTTTTATTAATTATTTTATTTTGTGCTTTTTAGTAAGTACGCCTTAATCTATGCATTTTTGTTAATACATCGTCATTATGAAGCCTTTTTTCTGTGAGTTCTGAGCTATTTAGTTCTTCAATGAAGAGACCATCTATAAAAGAATAACTCGTCCGCCATCCTGGAGCTGCCATCTTCAATTTATGAATTCTGACAAAAATCAATAATCTTAGACTAAATTCATAATCTCTGACCCCAATAATTCCGACGTACTAATTTTGAATAGAAACGGTCCATTATCACAAAACTTGTCCACCATGTTGGGCCGCCATCTTGAATTTATGAATTTTATCTCTGACCCGACCTCTGACCGCCACCTTAGAGCCGCCATTCTGTTTTTTTCTCTAACAAAAATTCCATAATGCTAAATTTCACGTTAATCGAGCAAATAGTAGTGGATCAAATTCAACTTGCAAGATTTGATTACAGACAGACACCGGGACAGGTGAAACTTAATAAAAGCTTGTAATTGTAATAAAAGCTTGTATAAAAACGCGGATTTTTTCGGTTTTTTCCGTTACTAATAATACGATCGAGTCGTGCTAGCACTCATTTTTTGCATTTCGATTCCCCACAATTGGTCCATTGAGAGCGTTGAGATTACTTTAGTTCTCAAGTTACTAGCGAAAAACGAAAAAAAGACAATTTTTGCTCTTAAATGTTTATAACAGATTAAACAATGATAGTTGTGAGTAGGAAACATAACAGGATATAACTACATGAATTATTTATAAGTAGTTTTATTATTCCTCCCAGAAATCAAACTGCTAAATATGTTTGTTCTTTTTACCATAGCGTACGTACGTAACACATACCTCTTCAAAACACTGGCAGCAAAATCAACCAAAAAGTCGAAAATGGTCTAGAGAGATAACCGCGGACTCGTAACGTGAATTCGGGAAATTTAATTTTCAATACTTAATTCGAAGATTACAAATTTCTATAACCCCTACTTTTTGGTTAGATGATTCTGGTATCTATACCCCAATTTCGCCTTTTTGTTTTGTTTTACTGAGTTTTTGAACGTCCATATTTACGTCAACGATTCGCGATTAATTTCATTCGCCTAACGGTCATTACAAGTGATATTACGTTTTACGTTGAGCACTCAACGCCATCTAGCGAAGAGTAGCTGAATTTTCTGTAATCTCTAGATGGCCGTAAAATTGTAGTAGAATGTCATGAATTCCACAAAAAAACAGTAGATCATTGTCTAAAGATAGTCAGTCAATCATACTGGTTTATCATTGGATAATATGGGGACTATCAGTAGATGGCGTTAGTTCTTTGATGCCCAAAACAATGAGATATTCGATGTCGAAGTGAGATGGAACCAATTTACCACGGATCATATTTTACATTTTTCGTTACCGTCTTTTTCTTAAAAGAAACGGAAGTATAGTTTTGAACAGTTTCCCTGAAAGAATAATAGAGGGCTCTCGCAGATTGAGTCTAATGCTTTTTCTACAGACATTGACTGACTAGGTATCTTTAGACAATGATTAGATCTAGAATAATAGCTATAGTTTCCTAAACTTCAGGCGAACTTCTAGGTACATTGTCAATTTTAGCTGTAGTAGTTCCTAATTTGTTTGGAAAATGTTTAGTAGTCTTTAAGAAACGTGCATTTTCAGATGAGAAAAGACCCACTAAAGAGGAAAAAATCCAATATTTTCTGGAGGATATTCTTCAAGTTCTAATTATAAGTGGAAATATATGATTTTATCAACGTTACGTTTTTTTTTTCATTTTAATGTCCGGAAATCCGAAAATTGTAAAACCTAGAGTGCATATACTTTTTTATTAGGATAAATTTATATCAATAATTTTTATAGAATCCTCGGTATTTCCGCGCCACTACACCCAGTATTAACGATTTAGCTTTTTGTCCCACTTGTATGAACGTCCTTGGTGAGCGGTCGAACTGTCTCTTGCGCCTGTAGTCTACGTCGTATTATGACTGAACCGAAGATATTGAAGATACTAACCTCTCCAACATCTGTGTCACTTACTGTAATTTAACATTCTTTGCATTCTTTGCCTTGTTCCATGGCAACAAAAAGTTTCATCGTCGTTACATTGTCATTTCTAGTACAAATAAAATAGTTTTATTTCCTTTAGAGCGTGAATAGGAATAGGCCAAGTCGAGTATTCCTCGATACCATTTTTGCTCCCAGTTGCTTATCGGCCACTAGCAATGACAAGCTCCCTTTCTGAAGTTATACATAGGTAATTAATGAAATGTATCTCCCATGAACAAACTATGACCTAATAGTAAAAAAATTCAATTAAAACTCACTTGGTAGGTTGAAAATTGCCAATTCGTGTGATATTCTATGCTGTTTTTACGTTTTTGAAGATGTTTATTTTTTAAGATAATTATATTCAACTTTTTATTTCTTCGTAATAAAAATAAATAATTTCATTGAGATACCATACAATACCAAATGGCGTAGTGGTAACAGAATGATAAAATATTCATTATTAAGCTCCCCAAATTTATTACAGTTTTTTGGTATTGATGCCTCTTAAGTTGACAAATTCAAGATATCTGTATAATTGATATATATAAATATATATATATATATATATATATATATATAATGCCATTTTATAACAAATTACATTGGTTTAAAATTCGAAAAAAAAATGAAAAAAAAACAATTTTTTTTGTTAAATTCGTCCAAATTTTAACAACCGCGAAGTATTGGTAGATATTTTTTTTTCTGGCTTATTAAGGACTTTAAAGGAGAAATCTGTTTGATGGAATATCTCTCCAGGATGGACTGCCCGCCCCGTTTTCTTTCCAATGTAGAAAGTCCCCCAATGTTTGGATCGATTTCTTGGTCCTGTCTCATGTGTGCGGTAGTCCATTCGTCTTCAGTAGTCTCGTGCATCTAATATCGGCGACTCCTTCATGTCATTTTATACGCTGATAATGCTTACAGGCTCCTTGATAAGGCACCCGCATTACTAGCAGTTGTCATGGGCGATGTTTTATTTTGAAATGGTTACAGGTTTCGCTTTTCTATCCATCTAGCTATTTGTCCTTCCGGTATTTTAATTTCCAGTAGTCACTTCAGGGCCGCATGATCGGTCCTGATGAGAAACTGCCTTCCATATAGGTATTTGTGGAAGTGATCTACTGCCCGGACTATCGCTAGAAGTTCATTCCTGGTGACACAGTAATTTCGATGATGACTTTTTTCTGACCATCTTGAACCTGTGATAACACAGCTCCAAGACTGGTATTGCTCGCATCTGTGTCCAGTGCGAACAGATCTTTTTGCTGTGGGTATACCAAGAACAAAGCGCTGCCTTCAACTTATGTAGTGGGGCTGCGATATCTGCAAATTATTCCACAAAACGGCGATAATGGGTATACAGGCCTAGGAAGCTATTTACTTCATGTTCATCTTTTGGTCTCGGCCAGTCTCGAATAGCCTGTATTTCCAATTCGTTTGTTTGAATTCTTTCTGCCGAGACTGTATAGCCAATAAATTCACTTGCTTCTGAAGATTCATCTTGAGGTTGGCACTCCTTAAACGTACAAAAATTTCTCGCAGGTTGGCTAGATGTTCTTCGAAATTTCTTCACATAACCAACACATCATCCAGATACATCAGGCAAGTTTTCCAAGTGAGTCCACGCAATATCAGCTCCATCAATCTCTCGAAGGTCACCATTACAGAGCATAAACTGACACAGTCTGCTACCAGACGCTGTCTTTTCCTTATCGTCTTCGTGTATACCCACTTGCCAATATCCGCTATTCAAGTCCAATGTTTAAAACCTTCTTCTTCTCCTTTGCACAAGGTGGGCTGGTTCCGAAGAACCCCGTACACGTAGGCCTCTCTATTTGGGCCCTTTGTGCGCCCACTTGTTCTGAGAAAATCAGCTGGGCATGCCGATTTCTTTGACAAAATTCAGCAACTTCCTCAGTTAAATCTCCTTGACGTCGTCTGGGTTCAGAATTATGCTCCCAAGGTTGATCTCCCTCTGGTGCACCAAAGCTGGGCACTCAGTGAGGATGTGCGACGATGTCTCGTCATCTTCCAGGCACCATCTACATAGGGGATCATCTGTGATCCCGATGAGCTCCATGTGCCTGTTCAGGTGATTATGTCCCGTTAGGAGCCCAGTCACAGTCTTGATGTCCCGTCTGTTAAGTGACAGGATCTCTTTAGACATTTTTTCCTTGGCTCCTTTATGTGGAGCTTTGATTGCCTCATGCCTGGCGCGTCTTGCCATGTTTCAAGGAACTGCTTTTGTAGCAGTTCCTCCATATTTGAGATGGTCAGGCTGCTGGGTATTCCCAAGATGGGTTCAGGTCCCACTGGGGTCTTTCCCGATCCTATCTCGGCTAATCTGTCTGCATCCTCGTTCCCAGGGACACCTGAGTGTCCCGGGACCCATATGAGGCTGACTTTATGCTTAAAACCATTGTGAGCCTACACAACGAATAGCTGGCCTTCTTCGTGACGTCATTGAGTTTCCAGAGCGGTCCATGGACTAGATGATTCTTCTATAACGTCGTCTTTGGTCATTTCATAGCGGTCCATGGACTCGATGATTCTTCTATAACGTCGTCTTTGGTCATTTTATCGACCAGCTTTTCCATCTCCTGTTGTTTGGCCAATGGTAATATTTTTGGTGGTTGTCGAATCGGATGAGCTTGACCGGGATCTATACTGTGTCGTACTAGGTCGGACGTCCTGTTGGTGAACCTGCGGACTCGAATACGTTAACTTTCCTTGCCAATTCATTTCATGGCGGCTTCGTATTCATTCGGTGACAAAATGGTTCTTAATATGCCATCAGCCGTGCCTCTCCTATTCGAATATCCGCTCGTTTCGCAGTCTCCTACCCACTCAATTGGCTCGCATACATCTACTTGAAAAATTATTTATGTTGCTCTCATAGTTTTTCCTCCTTTTGCCGACTTCCTCCTCTTGTTTTTTCTCTGTCTTCTTCTTGTGTTTCTAATCGTTTTTATTCCAGCATTCGTCTCTGTTGCCCGGCAAACTGTCGCTTGATCATTTCCACTATGGTATTTCTCGTTTTCTCCATTAATTGTTCTCAAATGTTCACTAATATCCTCACTTCTGACAGCAATTGTTACGAACCTGGGGGTTCGTCTCTTGAAATACTCGACTAATTATTGACCGTTTATAACTCTTTACAATCATAATGCAACAAATAAATCAGTCTCACGCGACAACTGACTCACCAACTATACTCCAGCTGATAACTCATTAAATAAATTACTGTTATATTCTTCCGCCACAAACAGAATATTTCAAAACGGTCGGTGAACTTTCGAGAATGGCCTCGATCCTTCCGTATGTGGCGCAGTGTATTCGTAACAAGGTAGTTTATGTTACATATATATATATATATATATATATTTATATATATATATATATATATATTTATATATAAATAAATAAATAAATATGAACATGGCTCGAGAGTAAAGTACCCTAATTTTTGGAAGCACAAAAAATATTAGGAAATATTGCTTTAAAATGTTATTTAGGCCTAATTATGAAATCACCAACCTATTATAATTTTTGCTTTTCAATGTTTGTCTCATAAAAGAGTCAAATCGAAAAATTATTGACAATCTAATTTAATTTGCTAACTTTCTCCATTAATCGATTCGAAGTCGGTAGTACACACATAAGAGAACCGACTAAGAAATAAGCGTACCAAACTCCACCACAAATTTTAGGATTTAATGGAATTTATTCCCATCTCTAGAATCCGTCAGTAGATCTTCATTTCATTTCATTCTATGAATAACGAACATAGTTTTCGAAATTGGTTGGTCAACATGGAACGTAAACAATCCATCTACATCTGAAAAGGAACATTCACATTTCATTCTGTCGGACAACAATCTCTCATCGAGTCGACCTCGCGAGTATTTTTGCATCCATTTCACCGCATTTCTAAGCTCTTTGTTTGGCATCATAAAAATCTCCCATTCCACCTGACCGAGGTTGAACCTGTACGGGTGCATCGTGGCCGGTGCCGCTTGTCGGAGATGTTCAATTTTCTATATGCTGCTGTGTTGCCAAGTTTCCCGATTTGAATCTGTAAATCAAACAAGACGAACATTTTGAATAAAATGGAAACAACACTGGCGTGTCTCTAAGGAAACCTCCTGGTACCTGTCATCTACTCTCATATACAATTGAAATCTCAAAATATCAAAACAACCCTCGACACTGCTTTACTTGTAGTTGATCAGGAAAAAAGCCTGAAAATTTTAACTGCTATTAACTTCTATCAACTAAGGAGAAATTCTGTTTTCGTTGCAGAAAAAAGTTTCGATATATACAGGTTCCTGGTATAGTGCGCCGCCAGGTTTCTATAGCCCCTATATTTTCTGTATTGATGTAGCATTATAAGAGTGAATTATAAATAAAATAAAATTATGTAGTCATCGAGATCCTTTTTTATACTTGATCATAATCTCCGTTTATAACTGTTACACAATATAAATAAGAAATTCAAAGGAAAACGATAACTGAAGATCGAAATTAAAACGAGTGGAACTGATGATGTATTAAACGTGAAAACGTTTCAAGAAAGAATTGGTGGAAAACTCTCGGTGAACGTATACTTATTCAAAAACGGACACGTACTGTTATTGGCCTCACGTCACATACCCGCACCGTCATTGATATCTGATTAACTGCTAAATGAGAAAGAAGTTCTCATCGACATATCTGTCATCTGAACTACACGGATCGTGAAATGACTACGGACTACGGTGAGCAGTGTTGCCAAACTGGATCTCAGTAGAATGACGTGTGTATCTAACCGAAGCAAAGTATCAGATCTTCAATTCGGATAATTCTGTAGGATGGCAACACTTTTTTCCATTAGCCCATAAATTCACTGATCTAGTGTGAGAATCGAATTCCGATTCAATTGACATTTCTTCAATACATGATCGAGATAAAATATGTTACTATAATACTACACGTTTTCCGAAGTATGTTATCAGCGACTTACAATAACAAAAATAAACTTTCCATATGTTCGGCTGACAACAGTTGAATAATGAAAAACGCTTAAATAAATGATGAATTTTCCAATCAAAATCATTGATGTATTTATTTAATATGAGTAGAAAAATAATTATGGGATGAATTCGTTTCAATTCCATTTTTTCTCTTGATTAGAATACCATGGAAGTAATGTGCAAACTTGACGATAAATAAAATTTCACGTAACTTTTGTCATACAAAATTATGGCTTTATGGCGTATGCAGACGAAGAAATATAATGCAGGAGTCAAAACCGGTCTGATGTTAGCCACATCCACAGGTATACTCTAAGAAAAAAGTTAGGTCAATATATTTTCAGTTTTTACCAAAGGAACTACGTGAAAAAAATTGTTCGAATCAAGCAATTCTGTCACAATAATATCATCCCCTTTACTACACCCCTTTTATCCTTTGTCAGGACATCAGAGGGTTATAGGAGGTATTTTCTGGGAAAGAATTCAATAATATTCCTAAATGGAAAAGTACCGCATTCTGCTCTTAGGATGTGTTTCATGAAGGAAAAATAAATCGAATGACATCCCCCCTATAGTTTGTCAGACCTTCACAGGGTGGTAGGGGGGTAGTTTCTAGGAAATAATTCCATAACTTTCCCAAATGAAAGAGTAACGCATTCTGCTTTCGGGATGTGTATCACGAAGGAAAAATAATCGAATGACATCCCCCTATAGTTTATCAGGCCGTCGGAGGGTGGTAAAGGGGTAGTTTCTAGGAAATAATTCAATAACTTTCCCAAATGAAAGAATACCGCATTCTGCTTTCGGGATGTGTTTCATGAAGGGAAAATAAATCGAATGACACCCCCTACAGTTTGCCAGGCCTTCAGAGGGTGGTAGGGGAGTAGTTTCCTGGAAATAATTCAATAACTTTCCCAAATGAAAGAGTACCGCATTCTGCTTTCGGGATTTTTCTTTCTTGAAATACACCCTGAAAGCAGAACGCGGTACTCTTTTATTTGGGAAAGTTATTGAATATAGGGGGATGTCATTCGATTTATTTTTCGTTTAGGAAAGTTATTGAATTATTTCCTAGAAATTATCCCCCCCCTCTGTCACCCTCTGAAGGCCTGACAAGGGGGATGAAGCACATCCGGAAAGCAAAAAGCGGTACTCTCTCATTTGGAAAAGTTATTGAATTATATCCTAAAAACTACCCCCCTACCCTAGGGGGTGTAATAAAGTGGAGGATTGTTACTGAGTTGCTTGATTTGAATAATTTTTTTCGCGTTATTCCCTTGGTAAAAACTGAAAAAGCATTGACCTAACTTTTTTCTTAGAGTATACTTGTGGATGGCTAACTTCACGCCGGTGGAGTCAGATCCCTCCCTTGAACCCATGGAAATGTTGATTAGATTACTCCACTTGCTGAATCTTGTTCAAATATAGGTAGAATGTTAAGCACAAGAACTGTGAATAGTCATATCCCAATGATACTTGTTACGAATATTTGATGAACTTTTTTTTAGTGCTGTTTTCGAATCTCACTGTAAAAGTAAACAAACATTTTAGTGGTTCTAAATATCAATGTTTTATACACAGGCGACAATATTTCAATCATATATTCATCCCGTAGAAATAACTAGGGTTTTTCTTTTCCTTTTGCGGGTAAATTGAGCAATTTGAAAAACTGTGGGAAGAAATTAAGAACATTTCTTCAAAAGTAAAAGAAAAATGAACTGAATAGACTAAGAAGGCCTAACACTGAAAACAATGTCATCGAGTTCGTAAATTGATTATACGAATAGTCTATAAATGGTAGATGAAAGACATGCTATTCGGTCAGTGTTGGGCAACTCTTCACTGCCAATTTTGAAGTGTAGGTCTTTGAAACGCAGTCTAATATTTTTCCTACTAAAGAGTTTATTTCTAGGCAATACGTGTGGGATAGCTCATATAAACTATTGAACTCATGAGTTATTTGATCGATTCCCTTATCAGCATACAAATGACATATGCGTTGTTCTAGTGATTCGTTGAGCAGGTGTGTAACAAAATAATAATGTTCCTGAAATGGATCCTTTCGGAACACCATTCCTTATAACTGTACAATAAGAGAGGATATTATTAAATATATATTTTTTGGACATACATAAATTTTCAATACAGAGAGATATTTTTTGCAGTATGGCTATCAAGAGTTGATGATTTATTCTGCAAAAAACTTTACTATACCCAAGTTAAACCAGCACGATTAGTAAATGGTTACAATTTGCAGTGATTATATCATCAAACTCAGATAACAATACTGTGATTACAGGTAATAAACTATTATAATCAAGATTATTTTTTATATGGTTAAATACAATTTTCCCAAAAACTTTTGGGGTGGTGCAAAGAATACTGTTTGGTCGAATACATTTCTAAATGACATTTGAGTTTGGGTAAAGGTAATACGTGAGCTTCTTTCTACTGTCACGGAAATTTTCTTAGGGCTCCTTCGCCAGAAAATGTTCAGGATTGTGGAGTTTATTAGCCAGAATTATGTAGAGGTAGATCCTTCCAGAATTGTAGATCTCCTTTGCTAGGATTTCCGCGGAATCATCACCAGAATTCCCCTGGGATCCTCACAAGAATTCCCGCGGGATCCTCACCAGAATTCCCGCGGGATTCTTCGTCAGAATTTCCGGGAGAATCTTCGCCAGAATTTCCGCGGGATCCTTCGCCAGAATTTCTGCGGGATCCTTCGCCAGAATTTCTGCGGGATACATCGCTAGAGCACTTTTGTGACTCCACCAGAATTCACCAGGGCTCCTTTGTAGATCTCCCGAGACGGAATTCTTGCGATGTGATTCCCGCATTTTTTTGGTGAACATAATCTGAAATTAAGGCTGTAATTGTATAGTGTTATGTGGCAAGATATACAGGGTGTTTCATAATTGAATGCTGATCCTAAAAGGCGATAATCCTTGGATGATTTTAAGAAAAATTCTTCATATGAACATAGGTCCGCAACCGCTTCATTTCTGAGATACGGGATATTGAAATTTAACAAAAAAATCAGTTTTTCCCCAATATCTCTGAAACCGCTTTGGATTTTTTTTCAATTTTGGTACATGCAAAGTACGCATAAAAATACATTTTTTCCATGATAATTATTTCTTAATTTTCATCAGTGGTGTCCCTGTTAACATGCCCTGTCATATTTTTGATCAAAATAATGATACGCCACTCGCTTTTTCCAAATAAATATTATTTTTGCAATTGTCCTCTGTCTTCTCATAAAAATGGTCTCCTGTCTTTTTTTCGTCCGGCGGATGGTTTTCGATTTACAAAATAAAATACATTCATTTGCTTGTCCCTATTCGATTTTTTCTATTAGTCTTAATTTCACAATTGTGGTAACCAAAGGATCTAGGCAATATTTTTATAATTTCATGGTAACTATTATTTAGTTTTTGTAATAAGTACGTATAAAAATAATTTTTTTATACTTAAAAACATAACTATTATGAACAAAAAATACCAAAATCAAATTAACTGTTCAAAATGTCCGCCTCCTGCAAGTATGCACGCTTCAGCCCTCCTTGTCATTGACTCGCGTACTCTTTGGAAAATTCCTGGAGTATTCCTTATTGCTTCACAGGAAACTATTACGCGGTTTCGCAGTTCAGTTAGAATTGGTTGACTGTAAACCAAAGTCTTAAGATGTCCCCAAAGAAAATAATCAAGACTGTTTGAGTCTGGGGATCTAGCTGGCCATGACTCTGTTCCCCCACGACCTTTCCAGCGATTATGAAAGTTTTGCTTTAAATATTCGCGTGCCAGAGCACTAAAATGAGCAGGTGCTCCATTGTGCATAAACCACATGCGATTTCGAATTAAAATAGGAACATCTTCCAACAGAATTGGCAAATTATCTTCAAGAAATCGGCAATAATTATGTCCATTTAATCTGCGTGGTAAAAAAAGTTCTAATTAGGTAATCTCCAATAATTCCAGCCCAGACATTCAATGATAACTGCTCCTGGTGATGAGATTCCACGATTGCATGCGGATTTTCATCGGCCCAAAAATGATTATTATGAAAATTTTTGATCCAGTTTTCAGTCAAACTAGCTTCGTCCGTGAATAAAATGTCCCTGTCAAATAAAGGATATTCGGTAACTTTTTGGAGAAACCATTGGCAGAAATTCACTCGTAATGGAAAGTCTCGAGGAAGTAGAGCCTGAACCCGTTGAATGTGATAGGGATATAATAAATGATCATGAAGAATCCTCCATACTAGAAAATGAGCGATATTCAAATTATTGGCCACTTGCCTCGTACTTATTTCAGGATTTTCGTCAACGGAATTTAAAACAACTACCTCAATTGCTGGAGTTCTTGCAGTCCGGTGTGCTCCTTTCAAAACTTCCTGTTTCACATAACCTTCTGTGGGTGCTTGAAATCATTCGAGCATCAGGAATCATTCTATTTGGGAAGCGCTCTTGATACAGTCGCCTGTCTTCATATGCGTTCCCGTCAGCAAGCCCATACAAGTAATGCATGTCTGCTAATTCGAAATTTGTAAAATTTACCATGTTTTTTTTAATAAACAAGTTTTTATAACGTAAATAATATCACGTATCTAGCTAAAGAAGTGTCAAAATTGTTTATGTTAAAAACAACGGAATGTCTTCTTTAGCATACTAGATGTTTCTAGCCCACAAGTTAATCCTACTACTCTTCAACGGCTGATTTCGCATAGGGACAAGCAAATGAATGCATTTTATTTTCTAACTCAGAAACCGTTCGCCGGACGAAAAAAAGGCAGGAGACCATTTTTATGAGAAGATAGAGGACAATTACAAAAATAATATTTATTTGGAAAAAAGACAGTGGCGTATCATTATTTTGATCAAAAATATGGCAGGGCATGTTAATAGGGACGCCACTGATGAAAATTAAGAAATCTTTTATCATGGAAAAATTTATTTTTATGCGTACTTTGCATGTACCAAAATTGAGAAAAAAAGATCCGAAGCGGTTTCAGAGATATTGGGGAAGAACTGATTTTTTTGTTAAATTTCAACATCCTGTATCTCAGAAATAAAGGGGTTGCGGACCTATGTTCATATGAAGAATTTTTCTCAAAATCATTCAAGGATTATCGCCCTTTAGGATCAGCATTCAATTATGAAACATCCTGTATATAACTTTAAGAAACAAGTTGATTATTATGACACCAATCATTAAAAATGTAAAGGACCCCGCTCAAACCTTATGTGGGAATTAGAAAACAAGGAACTTTGGAGTCTTCTTCACAACGAATTCAATATAAATTGAAACAAGTGGTAGACCACAAGCGAAAAACAACTACTTTCCTGGCAAATACCACGCAGAACGATGAATGATATTCACCTGAAAGTCTATGCAAACTTCCATTGAAAATTAAAATTGATTGCAAATGTTTCTTTTTGATAAACTTGATTATTTTTAATTTACACCATCAAGCTTAAATCATTTGTATGTACGCCGGAAAAAGTAACTTTTAACCGGCGGTACCTAGTGCCTAAATTTTATATATTGTTTAGAGGAAGTCTTCCTGATTAAAAGTTACCATTGCGCTAAAGTCCAATTACCAATAGTTTCGGAGATATTGGCCAATGGACCTGGATTATCCCGTGTTCGATCCCTATTTTTATGGTATTTTTTAAGTTTATTATTTTTTAGGTTGTTTTTTGTGTTAAAGTTAGTTGAGGTTTGGTTTGGCTCAGGGTTGGTTGCATTTGATTTTTTTAGGTTATGTTTGTTTCTTTATAGTTAGTTGAAAACCTCAACTCTCTTTTTTTCTAAATAATGAAATAAAAAAGTTTTGTCACCGATAGGGATCGAACACGGGATAATCCAGTATAATTGGCAAATGTCTCCGAAACTATTGGTTATTTGACTTTAGGGCAATGGTAACTTTTAATCGGGAAGACTTTCTCTAAACAATATAAAAAATTCTGACAATTCCCACATAGATAACTTTTCTATAAGGTTTGAGCGGGGTCCTTTGCTTCTCCACTGGACTATTACTAAGATACATAAAAAATAAAAGCACAAACTGTAAGGAAGCCCTGACTCACCTTCTCCAACCGGAACTCTCGAAGAAAGTTCTGTGAAGAAAGAAAGGCAATTGTGCACGACTTCATATTTGAAGGATGTGAGTGAGAAACTCTCTCCCCATTCACTTTGACGTTGTGGCAACAATGTAAATTCTAATTCAGTAGGCAATAGAATACTTTGAGAACGGACAAAGTACCCAGGTTGATTATTCTCCACATATTCCGATTCGTATTCGAGGATATTCGTTGAATCGGTGGATCCGTCGTGCGCTGCTTATCGTTTTGCACCGCGGTGTCGGCAGTTGAGTCGCTGCAACCTTCAAGCAAATCATGTGATCCATGCATGTGTGTCATACTCATATGTTTATGTGTCAGACGTTGGTTTGTTTTGTCTTCTCTGTGTGAAAGACTAGATTAATTTTTGTTTGGTGATTCGTACGCTTTACCTCAATTTTGGATAACAGGCCAAAGATGGTATTTCACAAATGGTGAGCAAATATATGATTCATTAAAATAGCTAAATATATCAAAACATTGACTGACACATCATCAGATTATACCTAATTTTGTTAAATCCGAGACGTATCCATTTTTCGATATTTTTGGATTTTTTCAAAGTACTAGAGAATGAATTGAGTTTATTTAAAGATCGGCTCTCGAACTTGATCAAAATATTTTGTTGGTGATAAAAACATTTATTTTTCGTTTTCAAAAATAATGATGGACTCTACCTATTCATCCAGACACCTTTGTCTTGAAAATGAAACTAAATGATTAATGAATTTACCAAAAATTACATAGCTAGATTTGAAGTCGAATTGACGTCATCTTGTATTCGATGCAAACAAAATATTAATGTATGTTGTTCTATACAGTTTGCCACCTACTTTTTATTGCTTTTGATGTTCTTTAATATGACTCTTATGAAAGTTATTATTTTTTATGAGGCGCTCTCAATTGCTTCGAAATATACGATCTTTCCACCTCCGTTTTCAATCAATTGAACATAACACATTTTTGTTATAATCAATGTTGACTTTAGGTCGTATTGTACCTAAGAACATACATTCCTTCACCCAGAAACTTTAATAAAAAAAATGGCTGTCATGTTTAGTTTAAAAATTACTTATTTTTTTCTTTAAATAAGGCACAACATATACCAAACAAATATAATATTTTTCAAAACCAGAATATTTCCGCATCAGTTTTTTTCTCGGTAGGTATGTTTGGTATCCAAACATCTCGAATTCTGCACTACACTAATATACGATAATACTCAAGTTGATCTTACGTTCAATTTTAATATATTGTAAGTACATGAAAGAATATCAACTAACCTTTACCATTTGTAAAACTCTCAAAACACAACTTCCTCTTTCGGAATCCAAAACCGAAATTATTATTTTTGGGTGTAAGAGTTCTGAAATATCGAGTAGATCAAATTCTCGATAAAAACACATAAAACTGTAATTTTTGGAAAATAATTTTACTATAACGATGAGAAAATTGTGGAATCTACTACGTCTATTAGTTCCTTCCAAAACCCATAATTCATCCCAACTCAAGATAAATTATTATTATTCCTATGTAGGACCCGTACTACAGTTTGAGATAACAGTGGTAAATTGTTTTTATACCCAATAAAGCTAATGGAATATTAATGCATTATGGTTTGTTCGCAGTATTCTCCGTAAATACTTGCATTATGATAAGAAATCGTTAAACCAGAAAAATATTTGAATGAAAAGAAACGTTTACTGGATGGCAGTGATCGATGACGCAAACCGTATGACAATTATCCACACCTGAGGAATGAATGATTCAGTATTAATAATATACAAGCTTGCCTTCGATATAGAAATTCTGGGGTGATGTCATCGCCATTCTTTTCCATGAAGCTATTTTATTTTTTTTATTTGAAATGTACGGTGAGAAATGATGGGATTATTTACGAACAAATGTTGCTGATATGATGTTTTGATTCCGCAAAGTCAATTTTGAAACATTTTGAAAAAAATATGATGATGAATGAAGTACCTACCTAAATAGAAATCATATATATATATATATATATATATATATATATATATATATTGTTGTAATAAAAACTTCACATGCGCCGTAATAGAAATGGAAACACATTAGTCCCATTTTTTTTTAGATAAAAAAATATATAGAAACTTCTCAAGTATGCATTTTTTCTTAGGTGTGTGGTATCTCCTCCAGTCGGCAGTCCAGTCAGACTTTTGTGCTGACTACGATTTAGGTTGCATACACATATATTATTCTACATTCTATTTTGAGAAGGTTTTCACGATAAAATAGGTGTTAACACTAAAACTCACTTCTCAAGCCTATATCGACTCGACTAAATTTCAATTTATGGAGAAGTACCAACAAAACTATCGGTAGTTTTAACCATAAATTCACTGTTTGCATCACTGGATCTTTGGTCAAAATCTTCCGTGGTGTCTATCATAAATTCCAATAGGTACATACTGTTTTCAGAACCATTCGAATAACAGTGAATTTTCAGACAAAACTTTGTTTAGCAAATATTCTCCAGTACTGGTATATCGCAAAATATACGAATATATACTACTCATTTTGTTTTTCAACGGTGCATGCATCAAGCGAAATTCTTTAATCTTTATTTTTGAGTCTTCGTCGTTTCGGTCTTGTCAACATTGAGATATATTTAGTAACACCTGACCTTAGCCAACGTTGTCATTATCCATTCATCTGTATGCATGTTTTCAGTTTGAATCATTTTAAAAATTATTATCAATTTCATTCGAACATGTATGTAATTTTTAATGTTTTTTCATAAAATTGGATTTAACTTGTTTATCTCAAATATGGATAAATATTGTTTTCGTACTCTGAGATTATGCAGCCACACAAAGATGTAAATGATCTTTGGGCCCTGTGATTAATTTACATTAAAATCTTATATCCCAATTTTTAGACGTTTGCAATACTTATTTTCCTATAGTTTATTATATTTTACTTGGTGTTTTTTGTTTCGTAGAATGCAATGTATTCTCTTTTTTCATTTTTGAATGACCCTGAATATTTTTTACTACTTTCAACTATTTTTTGCTAGATGGCCAAAAAGCTTGTTCAATAATAGAAATATTATGAATAACGGCTAGAATCATCGTTATAGTTTTCCTGTAAACTTCAGCTGAACTTCTGAAAACCCTGATTTTTTACAATATCAACTGTGGTATTTTCTAAATTAGAGGGGGGAATAGATTTTGGATGCGCCTAAGTAGTTTTTGAATCCTTGGTCCTTTCAAATGATACCACACATGAACGACTACAAAAAAAAAAACATATATCCAACTTTCCCGCTCCAAAATTTTAAAATATACACTTTTAAAAGTTTTTACCATGGGAAAGTAAGCTTCATTACCAAGCTGAATCTAAATTTCCCACATGAAACAGTATAGGAGAAGCATGGCTGTGACAGGCGGACATGTGAGAGTTCCCTTTTTTACTTACTCATTTTCATATACGGAAAACGTAAAATTCAACAAATTTGAAGAATGACCACGTCGCATGGTATCATGAATATTACTTTTTGGAAGGACGAAAAGTTATTGTGTTGTTTTTTTTGTACCTGTGCGTGATTATATATTTGAAATAAATTATTATTTTTAGCTAAAGCTGATATTATATGCATTTCATTGCCTACTATTTATTTCACTAATAGATTCAAACCATCTCTGATTAAAACGGTCAATGCACCCCTCGTCAAAGTCCTGTTTTGGGTAAATATATATATATATATATATATATATATATATATATATATATATATATATATATATATATATATATATATATATATATATATAAACGATCTTCTCGTTTTTCACTCCAAAACAGGATGCATTCGATTCCTATTGTTGAGTTAACTAAACACTGATTAGTGATTATTTGTACATACCATCGTTATCATGATCATTCCGACATAAACACCCACATTACGCCCATCACTTTAATATTTTCATTCGTTTATATACAGTCAATGGACTTAGTCACTGAGATGATTAGGAAATTCTTAGATAGAAGACCTGGACCGGAAATTGGAAATCCGGATTTTTAGTACAAGTAAGTGGTTTAGTCAGGAAATATTTCAATCAGTCAGTCAATCTGTTTCGTCAAGAACTACTTACTCCTGAGTTGCGTGCTCAATACCCATGAAACGTGTTGGCACGTTTTATCAGATGTCGACATCATCCTCTGTTGTGATGTGTCAATGGTAATAATCCTCTGCTACATGTTATCGGCATTATTTCTTGTCCAAAACATTAACATGTGAGACACATCGATGTGAGCACCTTCGTTGAAAATAATAGTTATGTCTTATTTTTGTGTTAACACGATTCATACGATTAAATGTATCAAACATAAGTAAGAAAAATGGAATAAATTAAATCAATTTGGTTGATTTTTAATTGTATTTAAAAGGGATTGATTATACACGGGAGGTACAAATAGTACGAGAATATATTTTTTCTGCCACCTTCTTTGTACATTTTTGTATGTTTTGTTGACTGACTTTCATTGAAATATCTCACACCTAAAATATTTTTGAGGTCCCGGTACATCAAAATAGGATCAGTGACGCTCCGTTCTGTGACACCGACTATTTCACATTAGAATGTGGACATTTGGAATTATGATAAAGGTTACGGACTCTCCTATAACTCCATGTTAGAAAAATACCTCGAATAATACCTATCTGACAATGTTGGTGGTGACGATAGCGTTATACCAATGTACAAAGATATATAATCAGTCAATGTCTGTGGAAAAAGCATTGGATGCAATTCGCGACAGTCCTCTATTAAACTTTCAGGGAAACTGTTCAAAACAATACTTCCTTTTCTTTTTAGAAAAAAAGGAAAAATGTAAAATATGATTCATGATGGATTTGTTCTATCTGATATCTGTTCTATCGGATATCAAATTTTTTTGGTACTAACGCCATCTGCTGATGGTCCCCATCTTATCCGATGATAAACCTGTATGATTGACTGACTATCTTTAGATAATGGTTATACGTATATACTTGTCTACCCTTCGGTAGATGGCGGTCTGTCTTATTTGAACCAGGGGATTTTGAAGGTATTTGTTCATGCAAAAAACAAAACTTTATTGAACTATATTTAGTGGAAAAAGTGGTTCTTTATGCACTAGTGCAATAAAATGTTTATTGCACTCATCTGTCATTCTACTACATACAGCGTTTTGTGATCATGACAAACATAAACGTTCAAATCGACGCCATTTTTAGTCCATTTTCTGTGATATTTTAAACAATTGCATATTTTATATTATTTTCAATGATATTTATTGCATACTGGATTACGGAATTACTAGAAAATGCAATTTATTAAAAATAAAATTTGAGTTAAATTGTTCCTAACATAGGTATTAGTTCCTAACTTTCTAAATGCAAATCGATAGTGCTAATTAATTATTAAATATTTTGCTATTAAATTACGCTTTTTATTTTCCCACACTTAGTGCCACCTAAATAAAACTTTTTTTTTGCATGAACGTAGAAAAAATATTGTATGCAACTCGTGCAAAAAGTGTTTATTGCACTCGACGTGTTGTACAACTCGGCCTGACGGCCTCGACGGACAACTTCACTTCACTTACTTTTTGCACTTGTTGCATAAATAACTATTAACGCACTCCATCGAATGACAGATCGTGAATAAATAGGTCTTCAAAAATGGAACCGAACACGCTCATGTTATTGTTAAAACGGACATAGGAAGAAGCTGGACGAATTTACTCTATTTAGAGGCACAGTACTAAATACTTTCCATTGTGCAATTATGTTTATTCATTCTGTTTCGAACTTCAAAAGTTGTTCAAAATAACTCTTGAGATACTCTATCCCAGAAAAATAGATATACCTACCTACATGGAGTGTTACAAATTTTCGCCCGGCAGCCTCGCTAATTGATGCGTATTCGAATAAGCCGAATAGGTATTATTTATTTGCAAAACGTCCCCAAAACGAAATCAAACTTTCTTGTCCAAAAAGCATTCCGAAAATTAACTTTTTTCTGCAAACTACCTACCGATTTTCGTAAATGATAAATACCCATAAGTAGCTCAAGATCGAATCGACTTGAGGTTTGGAGAAGGAAGTGCACTGTCGCCAATTGAAATGCTTTACATTGCGAGGTAGAGGCAGACGAACAGTGACCTTGGGAGGTCGACAACCTTCAAGTAGGCGCTGCTGTTCTGTAGCCCCTCTCGTCTACCTGTTTGCCAGTTTTGTTGAAGTCAATGACGTTATTAGATTTTTTATAGGTTGAGACACTGATGCGTAGATAATAGAAACCAATGATACTTACTTTATTTTTAACCATATTATGGTAAAAAATATTTGACAATTTCTCCAGTGACAGATAGGTCATTTCGACATTTCGAGAGGTACGGCTACGCTTTGTTACGAATGAGTCGAGTGAGTTGTTTCAATTTTCATCAGTCTCAGAGGTTGTTAACAGTGATATTTTTTCTCAATAAAATTAAATTATCGTTATCAACAATCAAGAGTTATTTGGTATCAATTTCAATTTAACTATAGTTGAGGCCAAACTACCCACTTCTTACTATAAATAATTTTATCACAGCTGGTATATTATAAAGTCGTAATGCTTCTGTTTTCAAACGTCTTATGAAGTCAATAAATCACTAATAATGATCATTAGACAATAGTGTATTATGAGTACAATCTAAACTCATAAAATATACCAACCATTTGTCATAGAAATCATATCATAACCTTCTCGAAAAACATATTTAATAAATTTTCAAACACTGTCATAAACATCAAATAGCCATCAATTTAGGAAAAGTCTTCGTGTTTATAACATACCAGCTGCTCTAGGGTGTTGCATTTCTTTCATGTTTTATATGGCTATAAGACACTCATACAAGACATATTATCCACGGCTGGTGTATTATAAAGTCATAATCCTTTATTTACAAACGTTTTAAAGGTCAATAAAACACTAGTGTCTTATGAGTCCAATCCAAACTCACATAATAAACAAACCATTTGTCATAGAAACCGTATCATAATCTTCTCGGACAACATATTTTATAAATTTTCAGTAAAAGTCTTCGTTTATAACATACCAGCTGTAGATAATATGTTGTATTGCATTTCATGTCTTATTAGCATATAAAACACTCAAGAAAAGTAAACACTCGACACTTGTACAATAAATAACCATCGACGGTCACTGTGTTCGAACACGATGATTTGGCTATCGTCAAAATTGAAGACGGTTAACGTAGCGAATGATTTCAAGTCACGACGAATGGATTATGTATTTAGGGTGTTAGGTCTCATGACCACAGCGTACGTACGTAACTCGGACCTCATCAAAACTATCTCGTCCAAATTTGTGGCTACGGCATTTCCACGATGCCACAACTCAAGTAATTCTCAAACGAAGAGAGAAGTCGAAAATATAAGTTGGGTAGAAAGAGAACCGTTCATTCGGAATGTGAATTTGTATCAGGCTGTGTATATCAGGTCATCGCTATGATACAGTTAATACCTATGAGATAGTAAATACGCTCCACCACCTGTAACAAACTAACCTAACTTGGCTAACCTGCAATTGCTCGCAATCCAATCACTATATTTCGTGTGAAGTAATGAAATGTATATATAAAGAATAGAATATTGTCAGCTATTTAATGTTGCCCAATTGACGCTCGTGAAACAGTATCTGAGGAAAATGGCTCACAGAGTGGGTTATCCTATCTTTTTCCTTTTTGATATACGAAAGAGAGAGGGAGAGTAATAAGAAGCCAGCAAGCTAGATTGATATACCGAAAATAATCTGCTGTTTGAGTTAGGCAAGTATAAGCGCGAAATTCAGGGTTTGTCGCGTGCGACGCCCCATTTTTCTGGGTAAATGCAGTAACACACATATCTTATTTTTGCTGTCGGGCATGTGAATTGTATTTGGAGGCATATAACCGCGACAACGCCCCCGTTTCAGCCGTCTCACTTGAATGATACCGTCGTGGTCTCGTAGTCGCCAGAAAATGGCGATTTAGCATAGTTTGTTGCAGGTATACCTATCTCAATATACCAGACAGGAAATGATGATATTTGCAAATATCGATTTTTAGAAGTGTCAATTAGACAAAATATTACATTACTGATAAGGCATAAGCACAATACCGCAAAACTATTCGAAAACTTTGATTAATGAAATTAGTAATGTTATCATTTATATCAGCACGAGTTTTGCAAGGAAGTTGTTGCCATTCTTTTTGAAATCATTTGACAGAGTGAAGAAAATTATAGCTGTTATGGTTTTCATAGGCATATATGCAAGTATAAGGTACCGGTTCTGAAGAAGTTATAAACGTCTAGTGTTCCATATGGGAGTAATCTTCGGTATCTTCAGTGTTGAACCGCTAGATTTTCATAGCTTTGCTTCGAAAATATACCATTTCTACATTATTTCGAAATTAATCATAACATGTCTATTTGCATTAAATTAACTTTCTATCATTAGAATAATTAATGAAATCGGTGCTTTATTAAGATTATCCGTTACATATAAACAAACTCACAATCTCCCTTCATAATATTAGTCTAAAATATATATTAACATAAATGCAGAGTAAAGCTTTTCATCGAAGACAAACCCAAACTTTTCAAAATTACCGGCTTACTGGTCGACTGTTTTCAAATAATGAGCTCTTCTCACCTATTATTAGAATAGCTAGAAATGACAATAAACTTGATTTGGATTTTTTCTTCATAGAATCATGAAAATAGTCTCATGAATGTTGTTTCAACATTAGTTGGTTTTTTGGTCAATATATTTTAACGATTTCAATTGTTTATTCCATTGTTTATTATTGTATTTTAGTGGGTTTTGAGGCACGAGTTAGCATTTAAAATAACATTCACAAGTGTGGTGTATTATTATAGTTACGAGTCGTAGACCGAGTCGTGTATTGTTCCATATTTCATCATGCATCGTTTAAATGCAAAAATTATGATTTTATTTGATTCTGAATTTAAAAAATCGTTTTCACAGTAGTAGAATTATTCACAAGACGAATTTCTTTGTCATGCCGAGAAATGTATTGAATGTTTCAAAACCTATGAATGGAAAAATACTCCTGCAGCTATCTCGGTTACATCTGAAAAGCATTGGGAAATTCAATTATTATTTTCCCATTACGAGCAAATTCTTACAGACAGCCATATAGTTTGGAAATATTAATTCATTAATTATTTTCGCCATATTATCCTGCTTAACATTATTCGGAACTTCAATAGCCAAAATTAATTACAAAGAATAGAAAATGAATGGAATTTATAAGTAAATACTGAAAACTATTGTGCCTATGTATCAATACGAAATGAACTACATTAATGACACCCCACGGAAAACCGAGAAAAAAGCCGCAATAATAAAAAATAACGAGTAGAATAGTCGCCTTTGCATTCGACCAGTGTATATGAAAAAAAAATATATATTTCCAATGGTGAACAAAAAAAAACAGGACAGGAAATGGAAAAATGCGATCTTAATGAAGAATGGAAACCTTTTTTAAATTCCTACGGAAACTCTACCAGGATATAAATGGCAAACTTTTTCAATTCACGAAGAGAAGTCGAAAACATGAAAGAAATCAAGGATTTTTATTTTATTTTACTACGAGAATTACTTATAACTGGAAAAAGGGGAAACTTGCTAACGTTAAATTAAAATCATGTATGCAGAAAGCTGTAGTTTCGGACTTTCCTTTAGTGCTTTGGTGATTTTTTTTCATTCAACATTGGAATTCCTCTGTTTGAAATTTACTACCTACTGTCTTTTTAAATAATTTTCTATTTATGTATTTTTCGGTGACCTTTTATTATATCTTTTCATATACTCTTGGTAAATTTCAAGGTGTTTTTTCCTCGTTTGCCCGCCCCCAGGAAAATGTCAATAATTTCAATAAAAATTATGAATTTTTTTTATTTTTCACGCTTGTCATCCAGGATTTAAGAAGGTTTTCTATTCACATCATTTATGTCATCAATGCTGAGAAGTAAATGTAATTTTCCTCAATTTCCGACTTTCCGTGTAAATTTAAGAAATCCATTAACTTTGTGGTCGATTTTCGAAGGAGTTTATTCTTTACAATAGTTCTTAATTATTTACTATGAATTCCATTCATTCTCAAGTCTATTCAGAAACGTTGCATTTCAGATTAGCACGATTCGTAAAGCAACCATGCATCTCTTTTGATTTTAAGAGTCGCATCGCGCCTTGCTTAAATATCGAACCCAAGAACAGATAAAAGTTGAAAAGGCTCTTTGATATGCTGGTGGAAGGGATTGCCATCGCTTCCACTTCACTCTTTTTTTCGAAAAATTCCCAAGCATGATGATGGACAAAAGACGTGAATTTCATCCAGCGAATGCATACCACCAGACTGAAATCTTTTATTATGAGGCGAATTCTGGAAAAGATCAAAATCAAAGCGATTAAGCCCTTTTTTAAACAATTTTTAAGTAGTTCATGGCAATATACGTTATTATTTTTTACCAGTGCTGTCAATCTCATTGACCAATATCAAATGGCGATGGTTAAGCGACCATAACTTTTTGCAGATATTACGATATGGTGAATTCGCTGGTTAAAATAACGCTCTCAAAAATTATTTGGTCAACTACCGGAAGGTACCGTATATAATCATATAATGGGCCATTAGTATTTCCTAACAGTATTATGGATGAAAACAACGGATGTTCTCATATAAGTCGTCACCTTGCCCGCAGACTGCTGTTGCTGCACAAACAAGGAAGGAACTGAATAAAAAACCAATAACATTCCTCGAGCAACGAAGAACCAGCGGTTCGCTGGTGCACAACTACTATGAAAGAATGTCTTCAATGCCGCGATCTTCTCCGGTATATAATTGCGCATACTACCTTATGTAGGTTAGTGGAGGTCACTTACTCTCTGGTATTTTTTACCATGGAAAATGCGGTTGGAAAATTAAAAATTTTTATTATATATATATATATATATATATATATATATATATATATATATATATAGGCGCGTCACAGAAACATTTTTTCAAATATCCAAGGTATTTCATCAAAGAATAAGCATGGCCAGTAGTCAAAGATTTTATTTTTTATTCAATGTATATTTTTTGCATAGTAAGAACCACTCTCGGGACCTTTACTAATGCATAAAATATCAATATGCTTTCATTCGCGGCCCATTTTCAAATAATCAATTGCAAAACTGTACAATTTTACATGGAATTGGATTTAAACTTTTTCTCAGAAGGTTTTAGAATAACCCAATTTAATTTTCAACTTCTCTCATATTTTCCACATTGTGACCAACCAATTATTGTTGCCCGTTTTTATAATATTTATAATAATTAAAATTCGAACTAATGTTAAATCTAATCAAATGATTTGAGTGCCTCTCATTCTTTCTCTACATATGCATCCCTTGATAGTTATAATGCTAGCAAAAATATTGAAAAGAGAAACATTCTGAATTGGATAGTGACTAGAAATATTTTTCTGTGAATTCAAAATCAACGAAATTATTTTTTGTGAATATCTAACAGAAAACAACTACTTCCCCGGTTAAAGCCACGCTGGACATTGAACTACATCTGACAGATATTTTGAAAGGACCCTAACTCAAAATAAAAAATCTGAAAGTCAAAATTTTCATTCAGATTGTTATTTGATTTTCTATTTCAGTCTTTATTAAGAACTCATATAGATGAATGAGACAAAGAAAAATGGTTTCCTAGAGGGAGAACTCACCAGAAAATATTAGTAACATTGATGTAAGACTGGCATCGCATTCTTGAACGATGGAAGATAGTGACTAAAGTTTATCTTTCAGTCACAGATGATTCCACATCTGATTTTATGAACACCCTGTTCATATTTTCAAACAAATCAATCTGTCAAAAATATCCATTATTATCTGTTGAAACTTTATGGTAGAGAATAACTTTTACATCGAGATGTCCTTCGGAAGAATGTAGACCTATCACAATTATAATGCAAACAATTCATCAGTTTCAAGTCAGATTTTAAAATTGTATTAGATTTTTTTATTGACGAGACCTGTGTAAATATTGAAGAGATTGCATTACATCTTTAAGCCAAAGGAATTTCACAGTCGAAAAATGAGCAAAAAATAGAATAAAATAATTAATTGAAAACCTTTTCAAACACAAGCTTTTATTCAAATGACTAAAAAGTCAAAAATAATTGCTTTGGATGTGTGACGTAGGTTATTCCGTGAGTTATAGATTCAAGAGCTTGTCGCGCAAAGTTTTCAGTTCGAATACAAAAGCGACAAGCTTTTGAATCTATAACTCACGGAATAATAACCTACGTCACACATCCAAAGAAATTATTTTTAACTTTTTAGTGCATTTGAATAAAAGCTTTTTAGTACTTAAGTACGCCTTAATCTATGCATTTTTGTTAAAGCATAATTATTATGAGGCCTTTTTCGTGTAAGTTCTGAGCTATCTAGTCCTTCAATGAGGAGACTATCTAAAGATTAACTCATCCGCTATCTTGGAGTTGCCATCTTCAATTTATGAATTTTAACTAAAAATCAATAATCTTCGACTAAATTCATAATCTCCGACCCCAAAAACCCCGACATACCAATTTTGAATCGAATCGGGCCATAATTACAAAACTCGTCCGCCATCTTGAATTTGTGAATTTTGATAAAAAATTCATAATCTTCGACCCCGAAAACCCCCACATACCAATTTTGAATACAATCGGACCATACACACAGATCATCAGCCATCTTGGAGGCGCATTTTGAATTCACGAATTTTGAAGAAACATTAATAATCTTTGACCTTGCAAACCCTCACATACCAATTTTGAATCGAATCGGACCATAAACATAAATCTCGTCCGCCATCTTGGAGCGCCATTTTGTTTTTTTCTATAACAAAAATTCCATGAGTTGCCATTTTAATTTTTTTTATTTTCATTATCTCGGACTCCGAAAACTCCCACATACAAATTTTCAATAGAATCAGACCATAATCACAAAACTCCTCCATCATTTTGGAGCCGCCAACTTAAATTTATAAATTTTGACAAGAAATAATAATATCCGACCCCAAAAACCCCCATATTACCAATTTTGAATCGAATCGGACCATAATCACAAAACTTGTCCGCCATCTTGAATTTTGTAATTAAAAAAAAATCACAATCTGCCTCCCCCAAAAACCCCCATATTACCAATTTTGAATCAAACTACCAAAAAATTTTTTCTCTAACAAAAATTTAGTAATGCTTTATCACCGGAATTATGAACACCTGCCAAATTTCAGCTCAATCGAATGTCGGCAAGTGCTCCAAAAATTGATTACAAATTTTGAACCGGAAAGAACGACATACGAACGAAGCAAATCAAATAAAAGCTCCTAAAAATGAAAGACAAAGATGTTATTTTCAGTTTTTATTCTCATCAAATATTTTTACAAAATATTGCTCATGATCATCTGATAATTGTTTTTTTTCCAGGAAATTTCTACATAACATCTTAATACTATTATTGGCGAAGTGAAAGTGTTTCCTCCAGACTCGTCAATACAATTTTAAAGCATTGGTAATATTAAAATTAGTGGTACATGTTAGACAGTTTTCATCGAATAAAGTTACAAAATGAGAGAATTGAAAATTATGTATTTCCAAAAGGAATCTATATTATATATTATGTACAGAAATAATTGTTGCCTGTAAAATGGTTTTGTGATTTTTTTGTTTTCTGAAAAATGACAGATATAACACCAAATACTGAAGGAAGGTCACAAAAATGTACTCCCAGAAGTTCAAATTACCGATGAATACCATATGTGCTATTGCTCGACTTTGGTTTCAAAAACTGAGTATTGATGATTGTAGATACATGAAATGAAAACGTTACTAGTAATGTATATTCACTAAAAAATGTTTTTAACAGCTTTCTTCGTTGTTTCACCAACCCTCAGAAGTTAATGAATCACACGGGGGCCTTGCCTTTTATAGTGGGTTCCATGTTAATGTCATCCTCAGTATCTATAATTTGTTATTCGTATTATTATCATTATTTTCGCACTTTCCGGTATTCCCTGTATACTTTTGGATTTTGTCTGCTCATCCGCTAACAGGAGCGTTCTCAATTTTCGACCGTATTTCAAAGCTTCATATTATAGTACCTGGGCGACCGAGCTTTGCTCGGTGGTTTTTTTCTGTAAAATCGTGATTTTTCGGAGGTACGAATCACATACTTATCACATACAATTGCATTGCAATCTTACCTAGTGCACATGTTGTCTACAAATACACATTTTAAATAAACCGTATGAGATTCTTGGACTAACCAAAGAAAAACATAAACATTGAATTTGGATGTCATATAGCGCCATCTCACAAAGTTTAGAGGTACCAGTGCAAGTACCTCAAAAATTTACGAGATGGCGCTATACACATCGTAATAAATATATTTTTTGTATGTAAAATAGCGGTTTTTCAGGAAAGACACCTATATAGATGAACTTAAAAAGCAAAACCCTATCTAAATACAAAATTTCATCGAAATCGTTAGAGCCGTTTCCGAGATAGCATTATCTTTATATATATATATATATATATATATATATATATATATATATATATATATAATTCTACTGTACGTGTGTGGCACTGAACTCCTCCTAAACGGCTGGACCGATTTGAATGATTTTTTTTGTATGCGTTTGGGTGGCGCCCTGGATGGTTTAGATTCACAAATCAGCCCGGCAGATGGCGCTGCAGTCGGTATCATAAACGGCTGGACCGATTTGAATAAATTTTTTTGTATACGTTTGGGTGGCGCCCTGGATGGTTTAGATTCACAAATCATCCCCCTAAATGTTAAGGGTGGTCCACCCCTTAATTTATTTTTTAGAAAACATTTTTTGTTTTTATTTTTTTATGATACAGCATTCAAAATTACATACAACCCTAAATTTTCACCCTCCTATGACTTAGAATAAAAAAAATCGTATTACTCTTAATTTTCACCCTTCTACGATCAACCCCTATTTTTATTTTTTATTTTTTTTATAGAAAAAACGGGATAACAGGATAAGGGGAAAACTGGATAACGGGATAGAGAAAAAATGGGATAATTGGATAACGGGATAACGAAATAACGGGATGACAGGATAAGGGAATAACGGGAAAACGGAATAACGGGATAAATAAAAATCGGGATAACAGGAAAACGGGAATAACGAAAAAACGGGAAAACGGGATGACATGATGAAACGGGATAAAGAAAAAATGGGATAACAGGAAAATGGGATAACGGGATAACGAAAAAACGGGATGACAGGATAATGGGATAACGGGATAAAGAAAAAAAGGGGTTACAGGAAAATGGGATAACGGGTAAACGAGATAACGGGACAACAGGAAGCGCAAGGAGTCAAAAGCATAATCTAGATAGAACAACATAAAGGAAAACATAGAAAAAAGAAATTCTCGCGGTTTTGAAAAACATTTTAGGGAACATAGAAATTTGGACAGGACAACGTCTGTCGGGTCCGCTGTATATATATATATATATATATATATATATATATACAAGAATTGCTTGTTTAAAGATAAATGACTCCTAGAGCTTCTACGTTAAATTACCTTTGGTGGCTAGCAATGCCGGAAATTGATATTTTCTCGGAATGAAATTTTACTTTCATCGCGCCCAAAGAAGTTTCACTTCAAAAGTAGTTTCTTCGAAGAAGAAATAAGGGAAGTTAAACCAGTGGCTATTGTAATGACACTGTAGTTTATAAATTTAACAATATGGAAATTCATATTTGGGAGAAAGTAATGTTTTTAATCATAAGTTA
This sequence comes from Gonioctena quinquepunctata, assembly GCA_018342105.1. Classification (NCBI taxonomy): domain Eukaryota; kingdom Metazoa; phylum Arthropoda; class Insecta; order Coleoptera; family Chrysomelidae; genus Gonioctena; species Gonioctena quinquepunctata. The sequence goes on from JAFIRS010000190.1 coordinate 568,845, forward strand.
ATTAACAAGCCTAAAAACTATGACCTGATGCCTATAGAATGAAAATCTTAATGAATTGAGGAGTGATGGATTTTAATGTATTTTCGAATCATAACCTGACTCTTCACTTGGTGGTAGATAAACGACTATTTGCAATCTTTGTTAAACAACTTCTAGATGCGTATTTTTTTGTGCAAGAACTTTTAATATATCGATTTTTATATACAACGTACAGAAGTATGCAAAAAAAGTTATGTTGTTGCTTTTTAAAATGATTTGATGAAACGTACACGAAATGTTTTACATTATATATATATATATATATATATATTCAAAATGAAAATAAAAAATATATAGAATTGTGTGGATATCTTTTTATATTCAAATTCATTTTAGAAATAGGGTTCAAACGAGTTTTCAAATGAACCTATAAACAAAAATGAGAACATTTTAATTTCAAACTGTTTTGAAAATTCATTTTTTGTCAATCGTTAACAATACATATTTTATATATTTTCTACAGGTTTTCGATCAGTATTTCTACTTCAATTTTGGCACATTGCATATTTAAAAAAGTGTTTTATAATTTTAGGGTTTTTTCTTCCCCTGGATGTAAAGAGTGTCAATCTGTTCAAAAAAAGGCAAATTACTATGTTTGCCCCGATATGTTAGGTACTATGTTTTTGGTATTCTGGATTCAAAAATAAACTAAGACAATTGCAATTTTTCAGTGAAAATGATTTACCTAAAATATTTCACCAAAAATAATATTAGAAATTATTATTACAAAATATAATTCCTTTGTTGACGTTTCGGGAATCACCTCTGTTCTTAAATCTTTGCTTTTTAGACTTTTGTTAGTGATAATTCATAACCCATCTTTGTCATTTACAGTACTAGTAATAATAAGAATAATACCAAGAGTTGAATAACTCATTGTCTAGCTTATTGTATAATGGTTGGCGAACGGAATGCTCATATTTGGATATAGTTCGTGACACAATATGGGATGTAATATCGGTTTATCAGTAAATTCCGAGAATCGTTGACAGCAACCGTATCTAGAAAATATGATGACTCACACGTAAACAACAAAACGACTACGAGATTTTACCGAATAATTGAGAAATCTTATCGACCATTTTCCGTTTCCATGAATCGTTTATTTATCATAAATATCCACTTCAACCAGAGACTCGTTGATAAACGATTTTTCTTCTTGTATTACATGCATGTATTTGGTAATGGAATGTGCATGTTTTATAGAACACCTGATGAGCTACGGGATACATATATATGTTCACTTGGGTTTGATGTCTTTTGTTCAAGTCAGTGTAATGTTCAATTTGTCTTTATTTGGTTGTGGGTTATCATTGCTAGTTATTTCTTGAAATCGATGAAATGGTCTTGAGTGTTCAGTGCCAGGTTATTTTGTTTTCTCTTTATTTAACGCCGGCCTATTTCTGCAACCAGAGCACACTCCCCCCCAACCGGAAATTGGAAATTTTGCCGAATCCTTTGTTTCAGAGGTAGGGTTCTTTAACGAGCTCAACATCTATGAACTCGGGACCGCCATCTTAACGTCCCATCCGAAAGACGGCATATCTATCGTCATATCTCGTGCTCATTGATATGACGCCTGCAGCTACGAATATGCTACTACGCTACAGTTGTTGGGGCATTTTAACGCGCATCTCCTTTGTCCGGTGGTCACCCATCCATGTACTACCCGCGCCCGATGTTGCTTGGCTTCAGATATCAATAAGACGCCATGTTATTATTATTTGTGACACTATTTTGTGAAAATATAACATCAAGAAATACCTGGTTTTGTAATAGCTGTGCATTCATGAGCGGATTTTTTTACAGATTTAATTGGGCTGGGTCAGGTTCTAACTTCGGTATCGAACTTAAAACCAACTTATCAACTTCTCAGTATTAAGCATAGCTGCAGAACTCTTTGTGTTTGATATCGCGTTAAATCTTGTAATCCTAATCAAACTAAATTGCAATGAAATTAACGTGATGCACTACCGGGAAATACTCTTACACGTTCCTCCACAGTTGAAGTTGAACCCAAGCAGTTTTTTTCTCTGAAGATGATTTAGTATTACGTTAAAAAGTTATTTCATCACATTTATTCGTCAATACTTCAAGAAAATTTCCAGTGGAGAACTAATAATATTTCTTTTAATAAACTGATTGTGATCAGTTCCGTCTGAGCTACAAGAAAATATGTGCCATTTTGTTGTGATATTTGACAATAGGGTTGGAATCGATTTATAAAATACAAATATAAGAAAAACGATAATATTTTTGAATAGTAAGATTGAATACATATTGTTGGGAAATGTTAATGCTATGGGAGATGCTCAGTATCACCCGTATAGAGGATTCGAATTGAGTTTAAAATCAGTCTTCCTTTTGTTGTAAGTTTGGTAAGAAATAATAATTCTTGTCATTCATATAATTAAAGTAATATGAGTTGGAGTAATTTTGTTCAATATGAATAATGTGAATGTATCTGGCACTGTTGTTATTAAACCTAATGATCATGAAAAACTGGCACCACCAATTTTCAAAGGAATGGTTGGAACTTATGGTATACTGGTTATATTGGAAGTTTATCAAGCTATACATCATTACATTACTCTTTTTTTTTTAATATAATCACTAGTGGAAAATGGAAGAGAGAAGGAAATATATCAATCACCTATCCTAAAGCGAAATGAATATGAAATATTTTCACCCTTGGAAAGTTTTTTCTGGTTGAAAAATTAATCAGAAGCCATCTTACTTCGCTTGATCCTTTATAAAATGTTTTCTAAAAGTTTGAAATTTTGCTAGTATTTATGAATGTACCTACACTATAAAACGATATTAATAAAATTGGTTGTATTGGGTTATTTTTATCTATATATGTAACGAGTGATCTCAGTAACCGCAGGATCAATCACTATTACAAATATTAGAGATGTATATCGGTTATGTTCAATACTGGAAAAATATGTGTCTAAATGGGAATCTCTATAATCCAGCAATTCACGTGATTTTTTTTGTAATAAACTTTCAATAATGGTAGGATCAGATATATATATATATATATATATATATATATATATATATATATATATATATATACAGTGTCCGATATAAAGTTGGCTACATATGGAAAAAAAATGGTTATTGAAATTTCTGAAAAACTCTAATGGCGGTTCGTTTCTGCATGTCTAACAACAAAAAAATCCGTTGCGACTTATATCACGTGACCTCGGATTTGGCGGGAATAAAAAAAATTGTCTGTGGTGCCGAAAAATGTTATTGAGAAAATGTGTTTAGAATCCAACATCCAATTATGAACCATATTGAAAAAAAAACAAAAATACTATTTTATTCCTCTACCCTTACTAAGACACATTTTACATTCTTGTTTTATCTAAAAACAGCTTTAATACCCTAAATCACATAAGTTTAGCTCAAAACTAATCAAACATTTGTGCGGAATAGACATTTTGCGGGAGATTCATTATGAAAACACGATTTAGTCACTAGGTGTAGCCATGCCCTGTATATTGATGCACATGAGCTTATTCAATATTCTCAACCCGTAAATAAAATTTAAACCAACTAATATTTGTAATTAAAACTTAATGATACATTATTTATCGATTTGTTGAAAGTATGAACAGGATGTTCATAAAATCAATTGAGAATGTTTCCCTTCTCAACATTATTTATCCTTGCTAAATTTAATATTGGTTAGTAAATTTGAACTTCAATGACTTGGCTATATTTTTTAATTTTATAAGGCGGCTTTGAAAAAAAATCTATTTTTGTTGTAACAATAACAAATGTCACAATAACTTGTTGACAATTTTGTTGGAGTTGTCGTTCTTTATCAGTTTTTGTATTTTTCAACCTATCAATAGAAATGGCTCCAAAACTGAGTATACAAGAAAAAATAGAAATAGTATTGCTATATGGCGAAAATTATCATAGCACAAGAGAAGTAGCTGAAATTTTCAATGGAAGGCATCCAGCCCAAAATTTGCATTTTACTACGGTGGCAAAGATATTGCACAAATTTAAGGAAACTGGTTCGGTTGAAAACAAATATAAAGTGTTCACGTTAAGCCTGTTGTAAATAATGAAAATAATGTAAACAATGCTTTACTGACAGTCACTGAGACACCAAGAGTTTTGACGAAAATTATGGCAGAAAAGACAGAAATATCTCAAACCTCTGTTTGACGAATTTTAAAACAAAATCATGGCACTTTCACCCTTACAAACCAAAATTTGTGCAAGTACTGCGAGACAGGGATTATGACGCTCGATTTTATTTTTGTGCATGGTTCCAGGGAATGTTAGAAGACAAGATGGTCCCAAGCATAGGAGGGCGAGGGGGGGGGGGTTTTAGTCGGAGTTGCGCCCGACACTACCTGAGCTGATAGACACAAGGCCCAGGTGCCAAGCGGTTTCCCCCTTCAAAACCAAAAAAAAAAAAAAAAAAAAAAAAAAAGGGAATGTTAGAAGACAATCGTGATTTTTCAAAAAATGTGCTATTTTCTGACGAAGCAACTTTTACCTCAAATGGTGTCGTCAGTTCTCAAAATTGTAGATGGTGGGCGTATCATAATCCTAATTTTATTATTGAAGCCAAGGACCAATATAGTTTTAAAGTGAATGTATGGTGTGGAATTTTAAATCAGCGAGTTGTAGGTCCCTTCTTTTTTAGACAAAGCTTAAATGCGAACCGTATTTGAACTTTTTACGGACCGAGATATCTACATTTATCGACAACCTACCATTACGGATTCCTTTATTCTTTCAACAAGATGGGGCTTCTATTCATTCTACGAATGGACTGCGGGAGTGGTTGAACAATGAGTTTGGTGAGCAGTGGATAGGTCGACATTCAGATAATCTTTGGCCTGCTAGGTCTCCAGACCTAACGCCGTCTGATTTCTTTTTATGGGGATACCATTTATAAATGTAGAACATTTAAAAATTTGTATAAGGAATTGTGCAGCACTGATCAACAGAACTATGTTGAAAAATGTTCGCCGCGAAATGTTTTCCAGAACAATTCTTTGTATGGAGCGCGAAGGTGGTCACGTAGAATATTAAAAATTTGTACATTGTTTGTTTATTGAGTTTTTTTTTATTTTTCCACATTTACCTAAACAATACTGAATTCAATTAGGATAAATAATGTATTATTAAGTTTTAATTACAAATATTAGTTGGTTTAAATTTTATTTACGGGTTGAGAATATTGAATAAGCTGAAAAGGGAAACATTCTCAATTGAATATTGATAGAAAGATTTTTCTGTGAATTGAAAAATCCACGATTCAAATGAAGTTATTTTTTGTGAATGTCTAACAGAAAACAACTACTTCCCCGGCCTTTTCAGAATATCTATCAGATGTAGTTCAATGTCCAGCGTGGCTTTAGCCGGGGAAGTAGTTGTTTTCTGTTAGACATTCACAAAAAATAACTTCAATTAAATCGTGGATTTTTCAATTCACAGAAAAATCTTTCTATCAATATTCAATTGAGAATGTTTCCCTTTTCAACATGAATACCCCACAAGAGGTTATCTTGACGATGGAAGATAGTGACTAAAGTTTATCTTTCAGTCGCAGATGTCCACATCTGATTATATGAACATCCTGTTTACATTTTCAACAAATCATTGAATAAGCTCTTGTGCATCAATATATAAAGGGCATGACTACACCTAGTGACAAGACTGAATCGTGTTTTCATAATTAATCTCCCGCAAAATACCTATTCCAAAAATATTTGATTAGTTTTGACCCAAACTTATGTGATTTAGGTTATTAAAGCTGTTTCCAGATAAAACAAGAATGTACAATGTTTCTTTGTAAGGGTAGAGGAATAAAATATTTTAGTTTTTTTTTTCAATCTGGTTCAAAATTGGTACATGGGGTCCTCGTTGGATTCCAATCACATTTTCTAAATGAATGTTTTCGATATCCTGTCAATTTGACCCATTTTTCGGCACCACAGACAACTTTTTTAAAATTCCCGCCAAATCTGAGGCCACGTGATAAAGTGGAAACGGATTTTTTAGTTGTCAGACATGCAGAAACGAACCGCCATTAGAGTTTTTCAGAAATTTCAATAACAAATTTTTTTCCCATATGTAGCCAACTTTATGCCGGACACTATATATATATATATATATATATATAATAGAAGTTAGAAGTGTAACTTCAGAAGTTTTGAAAATGTGTTCTTCAGGGGACAATACTGGGACCAATACTATTCATCAATCTCCTTAAAATTTACACAAATGAGACATGTAAGTTTTGCTGATATAACAGTTATATAAATCCGAAAATCAAATCTTAGAAAGATTCGCTCTACAAAAATTTAAGTATCTGAATTAAATACGGGATCAACGTTCAAAAGTCATGTATATTCGTTATGGGATATATGCAATGGAAGTCCGTCACTAACAAATATGCAAATAAATTTATTGAAGATAATAAATACAAAACCACCTAGTACAAATAACGCACTTACTCTCTTCCGATCGCCTTCTCAACAGAGGAGCTGTATGCTGAGGCAGGGTATTTTGAAATAAGGAAATTGTTGTTGCTGTTGCATCATAATCACAAATCGTAACATATACCACCAAACCTGAAACAGATATAATTCTTATATTTTCCCTTAACCCTGTAAAATATACGCATAGCTTCGGTTACTATTATCTTTCCAAAATAAATAAATTGATTAAACGAATTCCAAGAAAGAAAACTCATCAATTTGTGATAATGACAAATATGTTGAAAAATTTAAAGCAAAACAGTTCATCACACCACTTTTCATGCATCTCCTTAGTGTATATACAACATTTATATTTACGTATGCATTTTTTTTCAGTTCTAGGTACCTTTCGAGAATGCAATATGTTTTTATGTGCCTAATACATTATTATTATATTACATTAACGCATGTTCATTTTATTTCAGACAAACAACGGTGGAAGTTCTGGCATCCGACCGACTACGGCATCCTCAACTTTCGGCAGTGGCGGCTTGAACAAGAGCTGTACAGGTGGGGGCCCAATGGCCACCCAGCACCAGACACCTGGGGTGTACCGGGGCCAGTGGGGCAACGTAGGGGCCGGTCACCAACATCCCGCCGCCGGGCCAACGTACTACCAGCGGTACACGGCTCAACAACCGCCGCCAACGCAACAGACTGCGGCGCAAAACAATTCCTACACCCCTAATAGTACTACCAGCAGCACCAATTATAATTCCAATTCGGTAAGATTTCACTATATGAAGATAATAGAATGCCAAGAAAAAATGTATGCTAATTCCAGGAAAAAATGCCTTTTCTAATTATATTTTGATCCCACGAATATCGTCTGAAAAATGTAAATAAAATATTATCGAATGTCTCCGGAAAGGATGGGGAAGGTAGTAAAACAACATTTTTCGGTCATCGCCGTTTTTTTAAGTTTTATGATAAAACTTGGAATGTTTTGAAAAGACAATGTTTATATTAAAGATGTATGCTATAGGCAACCAAGTTTCAATGCATTTCTATTTGGGGATTAATCCTTTGAAACCCATTTTCAAATACTTCAGTTGTCATATTTCGGATCTACCGATTTACAGTTCATAATCAATCAGTGATATTTTTTCTTCTAAATAAGGATACTATTTGGTGAAGAACATTTTCAATGTTTTTTATATATAAAATTTCACTAAAATGTGGTTGTTGGTTATTTTACCTATTTTCATTGTTCATTGGTCATGGGCCCACGGAAATTTTTTGTTTATTTCCAATTTTGACTAATTCTATATAATTTAACAAAAACTTATCCAAAACTCCCATACTTCGCTAATTTTTTTCCTTCTTTGAAAGACTGACGACATTTTTTGCAAGTTTTCACAAAAGCGCGCCACGTAGGTACCCATGATTTTCGTTTCAATTACTATATTGAATTCCATTTTCAACCGTAGCTACTCTACTCTATAATAATAAATAGTAAATCATAGGTTTCTAAAAATAGGTAAGATATCCTTATTGATTTCCTGGAAATATTCTGATAATAATAAAGGATGGTCAAACGGTAGTTAACCTTAGTTTCCATCATATGCAAAGTATAAAACCGAGAAGGGTAATGTGTCCTACCTTTATACTTCCTTTAGTATTATCGTCAGTCTGACAAGAACATTGAGTAGATCTAGATGAGTTTTGTGTCCTTTGCGGATAAAATTACCGGAAAAATTATATAACAGTGGGGACAGGGGTAGGTAATGAAGCGCTTGATCAATTAATTATTTGTTAACATTAGGTATTTTGGTGGATAAATAGAACTTGGAAACCAGTGCAATGTTAAATTATATAATATACTAACAGGTCTATTCCGTAAAAAGCCGTTAATGAACGATCCGTTATCAAACGACTTTCGGTAGCCGGCTCTTAACGATGCGTGTGAACGATATGTCAAAAATACTTATTCCTTAAAAGGTGTCGCTAGGAATGACCTTGGCAATTTCAGTAAAGAGATCCAATGAATGTTTTCAGGATGGTTAATTATAATTTTTCGATCCGTGCTGAATGTTGTTAACTTAGCAACTGTTATTTCATAATCAAATGTCAGTATAGAATATATAAGTCTTGTCTATGATCAGGTATTCGAAGATCGGGGTAGTTTGGATTTTATTAAAAAATCATGGAAAATACCAAAGTTAAAAGAAAACGTTCTTCGAAAACCACCAGAACGCAATATATGTTGTATTTAGAAACCCTCGAAAATAATGAACACTTTCGAACGAATAAATTTATTTATTTCTCTTCAGAATTCATTGAATTGCATATGAAAAATATCAATACAACTTGCCTTCTATACAATTCTCCATCTAAAATGTTGATTAAACCTGCCATATCAAAATATAAATCCACAATTTCCACAAAATTAGTTCAAGTCGTTAACAAACTGCACCCATTCTATTCCCGTTAGCGAACGTTAGACTCTGTCGTTCACTACCGATATCCTAACGACTTTATATTTTTACGGAATACGATTTGACACAAATATCGTTAATATAACGATAATAGTTGGATAACGACATCGCTATGGGTTACGGAATAGACCTGTAAGAAATGTTTGTTTAATGGTTTAATGTCACTTTGCCACTGGTCCTCCCCCTGTCAAACTTGTTTCAGCTAGCCACTATCTATTTTAAATAAAATTCATAGAAACTACTTAATACGGGCGTCTACACTTCACAATTAAAATTTTTTTTATATCTTTTCCGATCATATATAATTTGCCTTAGCGAAATTCATGGTACCTATCATATGTGACAGCAATTCAATTATGGTATGGTAATGATTACCACAACACAATCTTGGTATGACATATAATTATAAACATAAAACTATTCCACTATTTATACACAAAGTTAATAAATCATGGTAAAAGGTATAAAATATGTCTAAATGTTTTTGGAGAGGTAGCAATACATTTCTCTACTTTTTTTTTGTTTTCTCTCCCCTAGAAGTAAAAAATATTAGTTTTTATGTATTATGAAAGGACAAATTAGAAAAATTTGCTCCGATACATTACTGCATTTTTCAAACTTGACTATGGGAGGACATTTTCAACTTGTCAGCAACTTGTGTAAATGTTTTGCCTAAGTAATTCACAACATAAATATAGGCAAAAAATTAGCAGGCGAAATAAAAACTGACCCAAGTTATGAATGCCCGAGCAAAAATATGAATAATCACATGTCAATGTTTTTATTTCCCACCAAAATGAAAAATGTGATCCTATCCTTGAAAAACAAAAAAGCGGTGGGGGTTGATGGAATAAAGGCTGAACTTCTAAAAAATACAATCCCATTCATCATTGAACCTTTAGTATATTTAATAAATAAATCTTTCACCGACGGTATTTTCCCATCCATGCTGAAACTGACACAAGTAATCCCAATATACAAAAATGGCGATAAAAATGAAGTTATCAACTATCGACCAATTTCTTTTATCACTCATGTTGCCAAAATCGTTGAAAAAAATATTAAAATCCGACTATCATCCTACCTCAAAAAATATAACATCCTCTCCTGTAGACAATATGGTTTCCGAGAAGGTGTGTCGACACAAGATGCTATCCTAGATCTAACGGCTGAAATGTACTCTGCTATGGATAACAAGAAGGCATCACTATGCATCTTCATAGACCTGTCAAAAGCTTTCGTTTCAAAGTCCTACGAGATATGCTAGATAACAAAACACTCAAAACGTTATACTTCGCTCTCATTCAAACGCATATTACTTATGGGATACTGACATGGGGATCAGCTGGAAAGACCACTATGAATAAACTGATAGTGACACAAAAAAGAATCCTTAAAATAATTTTCAAAAAAAAGAGAACTCATCCAACAGATGCTCTCTATCTCGAAACGAATATATTTGATCCTGTACAGCTCTTCTTTTTACATACTAATATCAAATGTTTCAAATCAAAACACAAACATCTTAGAATAGAACACGAATACAACACTCGAAATAAACAAAATAATTTCAAAATACCTTACATGAATAAAGCTGTAGGGCAAAAAAGCCACAGCTACCTGAGCCTTAAACTATTCAATACTCTACCAAATCAAATAAAAAGTTAAAAAATCAAAATGAAATCAAAAGAAGATTAAATGACTACATCACTAGCTTGCCACGTACAGAGATACATAAATTATTATATTCCTAATCATCCCAACAGAAACATTTTTCCGTTTTTTATATAAATATCCCCTATGACATAACAACCTTCCCAAAAATTTGTCATTTTATTATATCGTAAATGTAATTTTATCTTGAAGAACAAACAGTTCATATATATGTTTATATTAATGTAAGTGTATAAAATTGTATATCTATGTTTCGCAAACACCTAGTGTTAAATATTAATTTTTTATTTTATTATTTTACTACATGATACATTTTTACTTCCTGTTTGTAATTTTCACAGTCACACACAAACTGGTAACAGTTTATGTGACTTCTCTCGTTTATTAACTTATTCTCTACTCCTGCCTATGTTTTTATATTGTACCTGAAGTTAATAAATTATATATTAAAAAAAATTATTTTATATATATATATATATATATATATATATATATATCAAAAATTAATAAAAAATAAACTTAACATGTCCCGAGAAACACTTCCGTTTCCTTTTTCAGACTATTGTGAATAAATCAAATCGAAGATATTTCCACAAGAAATTGCTTGCTAAGTTATTAGACAAATAATTGTTAAAATCTGACTATGTATACTATGCTCTTTTGAGATGTTTTACTTGGACGGGTAGGGGGATATTGAATTTAGTTTTTACTTCCAGGGGAAATAAAACCCAAAAAATGCAGAGGAATGTCCTAGTCCAAAAAGTTTATCAGAGTCTCACACAATTGTGAGACATCAATATGTATTCAATGAAGAAAATGTATGTATTACAGAGTAATTTCCAGTAAACTATTTATTCAGTGTAATATCAGTACACTGAATAATTCTATACTCAAAATACACTGTTTTATTCTGAATGGAATGAATACTGGTTGTAAACAGATTTTACTAACATTCCTTTTCCGACCTCTTTTTTCCAGCGGTGTGGAAACAAAATTCGATGAGAAGACAAAATACATATTGAGATAATCTGTTTTTTTTTATAAATTTGCAGACATTTACACTCGCTACTGGATATTCATGGTTGTTTCTTTCATATTTTAACTTGATATACATATTTTCCTGAAGTGCTTTTTATGGACTATAATCATCCTAAGCAACAAACAATCCGCAGTAGCTACAACCAAGATTTCAACAAAATCACTTTTTCACCCAGAAAGTATTTTCAAATGGCCATTAAATCCGCTTATGTTTTGTATTTTGTTATACTCATGTCAAGAACTGTGACCATAGCAAAATATAATGTGTTTCAACTATTACACTCAACTAAGAATTTACATAATTTTTATTGATATCTTGTTGCACAAATAACTGGTATTAGCTGGAAATATACACGTTTACAGCAATATTAACCCATGTATTATACAAAATAGAAATTCCAACTTTATATTCAGAGTAGTTAGTAGGTTACTTCATGAAGGGTTACATCTAATCCTTGACAATCTAACAATTTTTGCTATAATCATAAATTTCTCATCGCAATTTCTCAGGAAAATATTGGCAGATTACAATATTTATCTCATTATCAGTGAAAAGTTATTAACAGTAGAAAATAACCATATTGCAATTTCAACTTGTATAATAATATTAACGCTATCAATTGAATCCATTCGTTTATCATTATCTTATCAGTTCGGTGCTACAGTTAGTTTTATCGCTTTCACATTCACGGCTATAGCAAAGAAATGTGTGTAGTGGTCCGAATGGATTCAAAATCAATTTGAAAGTAAGTTTTTCTCCAACTGTTGACACTTGCGACCTATGGGTGTATCAAAATAAAACATTTTATTGGATAAGACTTGATCTAGAGGCAGGAAATCCAAGAAATCTCAAATATCAAATCTTCCTTTCATTTTCTGGGGATTTCCCCGACAGATTGAACGTATTGAGAATGATATATTGTGTTATCAGGACTAAATATGACCTTTGTGTAGATATCCATGGACAACTCATAGATGAGCGAGTCACCCAAAGAAATATTCATATTGTGTGACTTAAACGTAAATGACTTTCAGATGTTTTAATACAAAACAAATATTTCGAATCCATATGTCATTAACAAAAAAATGTGTTTATAATAATTTGTGTGGAGTTCAACTTGAGTATTGTTTTGTTTTTAACCGCTTTTCTTAGTTGTTTGCCAACCCTCAGAAGTTAATGAAAACTTGTACGAGTTAAGATCCCGAGGGCCTTACCTTTTATAGTGGGATCCGAAACCACTCTTGGGGCCTTGAAATTTTTTTCGCCGGCTGCGAGAATCTAACTTGCGCCGGGTGGAGACAGTGGGTAAAATACTAACGCTTGTATCACTGAGCCACTAAAATTAATACCATCAACACTGTTGATTCGTTTGAAATTATGGCTCATGCTCTTGGAAAACCTTTTTTTTAAATTCCATTTTATATAAGGTCCCTTCATTGGCATGAGGTCGCGAAGCCATCGCCAGTTCTATAACCTCAGGGCGGCTTTTTGACTTCTGAAAAAAATGTATTAAAGGCAATTCAGTTCCATATGTACATAATAAAATTTCTGATTTATCAGTAACATATAGTTTGAAAAATAATATTGGTTACTACTACCTCGTTAGACCCAAGCAAAGTCCTTTTCAGTAGCCCGATCCATCTGCACGCTCAGTTGGTAATTCTCCAAACCCTTCTGCTTCACTTTCCTTCTCTGATGATCCCAACTAGATCCTCACCTAACTGTGTTTGAGGTCACTTTGTGTCTTTCATTACTCAATGTTGGCTTTCAAATATAGCTTTCAATCCAGTACCAAGATATTAAGATAAAGATCTGTGGAGTCATGTGCCGCAGTTAATTGGGGGAGACTAGCTAATTGGGTCTAGGCTTATGGAAAGCAGAACTGTATATATGAAAAAATTATAGTTTGAAGAAACTAAAAAACCACGCATATATGGCAATAAGGACTAAAAAGTTGAAAATAATAAGAATAAAGTAATTTTTTTACATAAAAATTTTAATTTATGTAAAAAAAACGTGAGATGCTTGATATCATTATGAAAAGTGAGTGAAGAGCACTCCACGCTTTTTTTACATGAACGAACATTTTTTGGTCATTGACTTTATTCTTATTATTTTCAACTTTTTAGTCCATATTGCTACAGAAGACTTAAAAAGACTAGGGGAGAAAAACTCTTTGATTAATTCATCCACATGAGATGTAAGTTATTAATAACAAAATACAAAATACAACCTAATGTACTACCAGTACTACATAACACAAGCTCTTGAAAGGTCTGCACAGGTTGGTGCTATCTATACTGACTTTTCCAAAGCGTTCGACAGGGTCTCCCATAATTTATTGATAAACAAACTTTTTGCTATTGGCATTACTGGAAGGATGTTGGAATGGATAAGCAGTTATTTAATAGGTCGCTTTTAGTATGTTCGCTTACATGGTATAATTTCAGAACCTTATGCAGTAAAATCAGGAGTACCACAGGGATCCCATTGTGGACCTTTGCTGTTCTTCCATTTCATCAACGAGATTAATAAAAAAAATCATTTTTAAAATTTTCTCCTTTTTGCTGATGATCTGAAGATATTCATGATGCTAATCTTCTCCGAAGTGACCTGAATAATATATCTGAATGGGGTGATGGAAATTGTCTTTATTTTAATAATAGCAAATGTTACTCAATGGTTTTTAGTAGGTCACATTCAGCAATTCAATTCGAATACCAATTAAAAGAGGAGGCGTTAGATAAAAAACAAGAATGTAAAGATTTGGGAATATTATTATACAACAAGCTTTGTTTCAATGACCATGTGAACTATGTATCTCAAAGAGCGCTCAAAATGCTTGGTTTTATTGCAAGGTCATCGACAGACTTCTCCCCTTCTACTATAAAAGTTTTATATGGTTCTCTAGTTAGATCCATTGTAGAATATAACAGCATAATTTGGAACCCATACTATGTCAAATATATTCATCAAAGTGAAAATGTGGAAACAAAATTTCTGAAAATCATTGCTTACAAACTAGGTTTAGTTGTTGGGGAATATAACTACAATGAAGTCATAAACTTGATATGTCTACCTAGTCAAAGTCATCGTCGAAATATAGCTTTGTTAGTTAGCTCTGGCATCATTAATTCTCCTGAAATTATCTCTATCATTACAGTTCAATGTTCCAAACAGGCCAACCAGATAGAAAAAATCATTTGTTGTACCACATCACTCGACCAACTATGGTTTTCATTCACCCATATCAAATATGTTGAGATTGGTAAATATGTACTGTGATGAAATAGATTTCTTTTGTGATAATCCAAATATTTTTAAAAAACAAGTATCTAGTTTGTTGCACAATTGATATTTAGTTATAATTATTGTCAATTTTGGGGTAGCAAGGGGCTAATTTAGCCCTAACTAGATTAAAAATATCATGTCCAGTGGCGTCCCGGAAGGCACCTTAACAAATATTTTTGACAAAAGAATGTGCGCCACTGATTTTTTTGCAATTTATGGGTTTTCGCATTAAGCTACTAAAACTACAACTTTTTTATTTCTAGTCTAAAAATAACTTTATTGTTATGTGGTAACGCCGGAAATTAAAAAAAAACATGAAACAAGAAGAACCCTTTATTAAAACCACACTTAAACAAATGGTACGCAATTTTTTTCAGTAAGAAAAACATTTAACAATAAGTAACACAAAACTTACAATAGTTGCTCAAAATGTCCTCCTTCAACTTCAATGCAATTTGGTACGCAATTTTTTTCAGTAAGAAAACATTTCACAATAAGTAACACAAAACTTACATAGTTACTCAAAATGTCCTCCTTCAACTTCAATGCAAGCATTACCTCGTCTTAACATCGATTACCGAACACGTTGAAATATTTCCGGGGTATGTCTTATCCGATCACATGAATCCCG
Source organism: Gonioctena quinquepunctata (assembly GCA_018342105.1). Taxonomy (NCBI): domain Eukaryota; kingdom Metazoa; phylum Arthropoda; class Insecta; order Coleoptera; family Chrysomelidae; genus Gonioctena; species Gonioctena quinquepunctata. The sequence continues at coordinate 584,478 of JAFIRS010000190.1, forward strand.
TATCCGTTGGATTAATTCTTCTTCAGCGTTGACTGTAGTTTTATAAACGAGGGACTTTAAATGTCCCCGAAGGAATAAATCTAAGGGATTTAAATCCGGTGACCTGGGTGGCCATGACTGTGGACCTGCGCGACCGATCCAGTTTTCTCCATAAGTTGTATCCAGAAATTGACGTGCTACTATGCTAAAGTGAGGTGGGGTCCTATCGTGCATTAACCACATTGCTCCTCTTACTGCCAGTGGGACATTTTCTGATAGTACAGGTAACACAAATTCCAAAAAATGACGATACTCTCGACCATTTAATCTCGGGGGTAAAAAATGAGGTCCAATGAGATAATCACCCACAATACCAATCCAAACATTCACGGAAAACTGTTGTTGATAATGATGTTCTATAACCGCATGGGGATTTTCTTCAGCCCTGATATGATTGTTATGAAAGTTCATAATTAAATTTCGGGAAAAACACGCTTCATCGGTAAACAATATACGGGAAAGAAATGTCGGAGTTGCTGCCTGTTGTTGCAAAAGCCAAGTAGAATAAACAACTCGCTTGGGAAAATCCGCAGGTAATAACGCTTGCACACGCTGTGGTAAGGTTACAGTTGATAGTCCCTTAAAATCTTCCATACACTAAAGTGAGAAATGTTTAATTGTTGGGAAATTTTGCATGTACTTGTATCAGGGCTACGCTCAACTTCACGTAAAAATGCTTTCTCCTGTTCCACTGTTCTTACCGTTGCAGGTCTCCCAATAAAAGCAGCCGACCTTTGGAAGGTGCCTGATTCGCACAGCCTTTCATGTATTCTTACAAATGTTTTTCTATTTGGTACAATGCGATGAAGATATCTTTCTTGATAAATGCATCTAGCTGCTCTGGAATTGCCTTGGGCCATTCCATAGACAAAATGCATACCGGCCATTTCTGAGTTTGTAAACCGAACCATTTTCTGATATCAGTAACGAATTTTATAGCCTAAAACTCTCAAAAACACTTCAAATAATTACTATCAAATAATTACGTATGCACTGTTTCAAGTTATGTCAAGTCAAATTTGTTTGAACAATTGTTTTTCCTTCCATGGCACTCTAACTTTACTTTCAAAACACTGCAGTAATAATTAACGTTCTTTGTTTCATCGAAAACAGTTAATCTAAAAATTAAAAATGACTTTGTGTAATTTTAATTGTTTAATCATAAATAAAAATCTCGTTATTGCATATCCATGGACAACAATAAAAACATTTTTTAATAATTAATTTTTTTTTGTTGCTTGCATTACTTTTGATAACAATTTTTAAGACTAAAATACTATTGATATGGAGAAAAATAACAAGTACACCCCAGTTTTTGATAGCTTGGTAGTTAAAATTTTTTATTATGTCCCAGGAACATGCAATAAAGTGATTTTTATGTTTTTTCTCAAAAACAAAGCAAGATACGAAAAAAATGCTAGAAATAAAAAAAATTGTAGTTTCAGTTGCTCAATGCAAAAAAAATTGCAAAAAATCAGCGGCGCACATTTTTTTGGTCAAAAATATTGGTTAAGGTGCTTCCCGGGACGCCACTGGACATGATGATTTCAATCTAGTTAGGGCTAAATTAGCCCCTTACTACCAAATTTCAACAAAATCGGCTGAAGGATTATTAAGATATTTAGGAAAAAACTATTTCTTTTAAAAATGTTGACACCCTGTATCTTGAAATCAAAGCATTACCGGACCTTTGGTTATAGAACTTTTCGTCTTAGAATCACTCAAAGAATCGCCCCTTCGAGTTTGGCCACGTACTTACTTAACACCCTGTATATATATTTATAGATATTTTGATGTGATATATTGCATGTGTTAAACGTCGCAACATCTATGTATTTTGTTAACTCTATTGGGGGTAACCCGTATATAAATAAAATGTTGGCGAATATGCTGAGGACCAGTGCATTCGCCATATCTTTGAATTGTAAATTATGCTGAGAACGGCTTCAGTGCATTCACTATATTTTACTAGTAGCCACTGAAGAGTACCACTATTCACCTCCTGGATCCATCATCTGATCAGTTCCAAGATAACAAATTATAGTATTGTCATCCAAACTACATATACATACCAAGTTTCATTTCGATACGACAATTAGAAGTAGGTTAAAATTGACTTCCAAGATTTGATTAAATTGTTTGTTATGAGTGAAACTAATAAAAGCGTGTTAAAAATGGAATAAAGAAATCATTAGTACTTCTCATCAGATTTCTTATATGATCTTTTTAATTATTTAACACCTAAAGTTGGTCTTCTGCTTCTGAACTCAAAAAATGAAGTAGAAGCTGTAATAACAATATTTAATGATACATAATTAATCGGGATATTGAAATATTCACATTCTTTCAAATGAAATATTCAATAACGAATGTCTTTTTTTCTTCTATTTTTAGTACGGTAATCAGAGAGTGCCAACAGCTACATCTCCATCAAATGCTAGTAGCTCCAGTAGTCACACAGGTAGCCAGAGCGGCAACATTTCCACATCTCTTAGCAACAATATGCCTAACACCAATTCCTCATCTAATAACTCTACATCTGGATCGGAGCAGCTGTCTAAAACAAATCTGTACATTAGGGGACTCAACCCAGGCACCACCGATAAGGATCTAGTTGTCATGTGCCAACAGTTAGTATTGAATTCCTATAAGGTCTAAAATGTGAACATTACACATTCGTTTCTTGAAAATTCAGAATTCAGATGAGTCTTAGAGCTATTCAGGGTGTAACAAACTTCGAGAGCATCTAGTTAAAGTTAAAAAGTTTCGATTATTGTGAGGCCATAAGTTGAAGTAGTCATCTCAAGACTAAAAACTCTTGAATTTATTCAGATCTTAGCTGTTTTGGCACAAAAATTATTCAATGGGAGCTGATACCATTTTTGTATAGCAAAGATTAGTGTGTGCAAGGAAAGGGAGTATTTTGTTTTGTCACTCGCTATGTGCTCTATTTCCATTTGAGGGGTATTTCGGAGTGTTATTTAATTCTCCATTAAAAGAAGTAAAATGAAGCTCAACTTATTATGGTAGCAAGCGTAATTATATAAGAAATATTTCCAAAGAGAATGACTTCATATTTTTTTTCTCTCATTTTGATGAGTAGCGCACAATCCTTGAATGGGTCACACTATTTGTTGGTACCCTTAATAACATTTTCGATTAATTTCTCACAAAAGTTGACTTCAAATTGCTTTTTGCTGGCTATCTCCCCAATTTAGTTTCTATAAGAATCACAATATTTTTTTAATGAAGTTGCCAAAAATTCTGCTACTAGGGTACTTTTTTGGTTTGAAGTTTATCTTCAAAAGTCAAAAAAGTTCAGGATGGTGGTACATATCGTTTGTTCAAGGTTAGTGTATAATCTTAGTTTTTATGATACAGTCCATAAGACATCAAAAAATATAACATTTAAAAAGACATTCATGTCAAAACTTTTTGCGAAATTGGCTCCTATTTCCACAACAAATTTGTTAAATTTTTAGTAAATTGATTCTTTCTTTCAGGTTTGGTACAATAATATCTACCAAAGCCATTTTAGATAAAAACACCAACAAATGTAAAGGTGAGTGTTATCCATTACTTGTTGAATTTAGATCTTCAATAAGAATTTGAAAAAACAAAAATGTATTACTGGGGGTGGCACACTGAAATGATAACTTATAGACTTTGTTACCTCAGTTCAACATATTGTTAAGAATCTGGGATTTATGGCGATTAAAATACTGATTTAGTTATTTTTCGTTTATTCAAAATGTACTAATACACTATGACAATTAAATAGAAATTCACCGTGCACTTCACTGGACTCTGGACTTTATCGGTATTGGTTACTGTATTCTAACTTGCTTTCAATCTGAATGAATTCGCCAGCAACGCGAATGCTGTATTTAAGGTCTTTAGCACCTAGAGTATTCGCGGCGGTCACTTTTCGATCCATTTGAGACTCCTTTCACTTCTATCTATAGCATTCTTTCAGCAACATCTTGAACCTTACAATTACGTCAGCCAGTCACGGGACAAAACAGACAGTAGAGTAGTGTATGCATATTCATAAAAACATATTTATGAACTACTTATTGTTGGTGATAATTCAATAAATGTAAATCCTAAATCACACAAGTATATGGATTATGGCTTGCTGAAAGGACCAACCTGAGCTAAATGATGTTTTTTTTTTTTAATTTTTAACCACTGTACTTATAAAATCTAATCATACGCCCGCCCTTTATGGGAGTACAAATTAGATCACACCCTGTATATGTATGTTTGCATTTTGTTATAAGTTGAAGATAGAAGTATGACAAAGGGAATACATAGTATTTGAAACGTTTTTTTTTTATTGAACTTTACTCTATATCTCATTTATTTTAAGTAAACTTACATCCATTGACTTCAGAAGTAGGCTAATATCCCCAAAATACATTTATAGATACTAGTGGGAGGTCATGGGTACCACCTGGCTTGTCAGGTTGACTAAAGTTAATATCTGAAGTTAAGAAATGCCGACTGCAGTAAGTACTTGGATGGGCGACCGCCTTTCTGGGGCAACTCGCGTTAAAAGCCCTTACAACTGCAGTTTGCAGGTGCTATATCAATGTATAATATTATATATTAACTGCATACACTGAATATTTTCAGTCATACAACCAATACAACAGATAGTAGATTTCAATAGACAATCTCCAAATCTTCAGGTGTTATAGGTTGAACCGAGTATACTTCATCTTTCAAATGTCTCCAAATGAAAAAGTCCATTGGTGTGAGATCTGGAGGCCAATGTTCTCCCATATAGTTTGTTACCTGTTTAGTATGGCTAGGTGGTGCTCCATCCTATTGAAAATAAATGGTCTCCGCTAAAGGTACATTGTCAAGAAAATACATTTCATTTCTAAGAAAAGCTAACTAGCGCCCCCCCCCCCTATTAAAAGTCCTTAAAAAATAATCAGACCCACAATTCTGGCCCCTAAAACTGTCAATTAAACATTGAACCAAAACCCGCTGTGCTGAAATCCCAATTGTCTGAAAGGATGATCATTGGAATTTGCTGATCTGTAGTATTATATCTATTGAAGAAGGCTGATTCGTCCGACCACAAGATGCTTCTGTTGTTAGCATTATAACAAAAACGTAGTTGCCTTCGTAGATGTATTGATGCACTTGGTACTTGAATGACCAAGTATCACCATTGTTTACATTATAGTGCAATTTCTCTTGCAGATGCAGATTTCAATTCCAGAAAATAACTGTGAGTTGGATGTTAATGATTCAGATTGGCGGTGTGCTATTTTTTCTACATTCTCCATGAATCAAAAACTTTTTCATTACAGGTATACCTCATTTTGGTAATTGAAATTATGAAGTAAAACGCTCCGAGACAGGTATATCAAACTATCGTCAGGAAAACTGTCACAACAACTAGGAATTGTTTTTCCAATTATCACAACTATAATGATCAATTGTTATTCGAGTTAAAGTTCACCTCTTCACCATGAATTATAGTAATATGACTGAAATCAATGAATGTAAGTTTTATTAGTGATAGTACTATTTAAAATTAATGATATATCGTGAAGTTCAATAAAAAAAATGCAAAAATTTAATAAAATTTCCATTCTTGCAGGATTTTGAAAAATATTTTAGAAATCACATTTCAGAAATCATTTTTATAATCATTTCAGTTACTACTTACTCTCTTTTTCATACTTCTGTCTCTGATTTATTACGAAATACATATACAGGGTATAACCTGTTGTACTTCCATGAATGATGGGTGTAAAGATACGAGTTTAAAAGTACAGTGATAAAAAATAAAACATAATTTTACAACTTGACAATACTTTAAAGCACCATTGTTTGTCTGCCTGGCCATAAACCGTATATGCAAAAATTAAAATGGTGTACTTTCAACAATATGCTACTGAAGTTCAAAACTGCTGAACGTTATGGCTCATGGCCACCACTTACTGCAACCAGCATGTGTTTTGTATAGGTTGGTGAATAGATTCGTGTGCCCATGTATTCGTTATAAATTATCTATTATGTAAATTAAGTTCATGGGTTTATATAGTTTGATAAGTGCTTATATAATTATCACACATGGTGCAGTGAATGAAAATATTGAGTGTGTTTTTCTGTTATTTTTGCAATTGTTATAACGCGACTCGAACCAAAAATCATGTTACATTAGATTAGTTGAAGCCACAAAAGGCAGATTTCTCAAATAAAAAAAATATATATATTTGGTCATTTCTTTTCATTTTTCTTACTCCTTTCGGTGGGGACAGCCTACTGACTGGTTAATTATTTGATTTTCTGAACATACAATGACACATCTTTGGACAGTTAATTTTGTACTCACCTTATATAACTGAGTTTTCTTGGCCAATATTAACTGCTTTCATTTTGACAATGTAAGTAGCACCGGATCTACACGGTGGCACGGAACACAGACACTGATCCATGCTCGAAGCCTCTGAACGACTCCACAAACCTTCCCCCTGCCCTGTTCATAACACTATTTTTAAAATCCAATGAAAAATATCTCCTTATTCATTTGATTTTTCCAAACAAGGAATAAAAAAATAGAAAGATCAAAAAACGCACGGAACAATTTGGTGTTTGGTAGTAAGAACAAACTTCATCGAAATGACATTTGACCATTTTAACATGGATATTAGGATATTTCAATAATAGATGTCTCGATTTTGATTTTAATTATGACTTTTGAATATTTAATAATAACTTTAAAATAAGTGTTTTATTAATGCTTTACGACCTGCCTAATGACCTCCATATGGAGTTTGCCCCTATCACCATACCTGTGTCGTGTCCAGTCATCTACGTTTACTTTTAAAAAAAACTGTATCAAATGATTTTTTGATAATTGTGGTGTGATGTGTGTGGTTCTGACTTTTATCTATCAGTTGGGATATAACGTGGTTAGTTTGTTTTCATTATCGTACGTATTGCCGGTAACCTGCATATGTTAATAAGAAATCTCAGACTATTTTTGTACATTTCTCAAAAAAACAGTTGAAAATTACACATATTTAAATGTTTATGGCTTCAGGCAATTGCCAGTGTTTTCTTACGGCTCGGGTAAGGTTAGGCGGAAAGCAGTTCCCAAAATTTAGTTGAATTTTTAACAGTCGTAATTTGTTATAAAATGACATACACCCGTCGTTCATGGGAAAGCAATAAGATAGTTTACACGCTGTCAGATATTTATAAATATATGTTTCTTTGTAGATTTTTCGCAGGTAGTTTCTCAAGTTTCTGTTCTTGGTCCTCAAAGGGTCCGATTTCACGACGTTTCGGCAAATTCACATTTGCCTTCAGGCGATGTCTAGAAATTCGATTGTTTCGAACTCTACTGATCTTTTCTTGTTGTTTTCAATTTGTAATGGTGATAAGTCGATTGGTGGTTAGTTGATTGCCACCATTACAAATTGAGGAGCACAAGACGAAAAGATCAGTTGAGTTCGAAACAATCGAATTTCTAGACATCACCTGAAGATGGCAAATGTGAATTTTCCGAAACGTCGTGAATCAGACCTTTTGAGGACCAAGAACACATAATGCTGACAGAAACCGGAGAAAGTATCATATAAATATATATACCGTTTTTGTACCGTTTATTTGAGGCTAATATATGGAGCTGATGATCCTTGAGGAGTTCGTCAGCTTTATTGTCTGTGATACTATATACTATCCCAAGACCCTGAGTAGAGTCAATGTTTCATGGTTCGCCAGAGTTTTGACCACCTTGGCGCATTCTCCCACAAGCATGGGTATGATCTTTTGTTTTGTTAGTGCCTCAAGTGAAATCTAGTCATCTGTAAGAAATCTGATCTGATAATTGCAGTGAAGAATAGCTGGACTGAATGTCCCCGCACGGTATATCCAGATCCTTGATTCTTTTCCAAGTTCTGGTTCGGACCAAATATATTATTTCGGTCAAGGAGTTGAATAAGAACATTTTTTATTTTTTTTCATTTGGAATCTATCACTATATCTGTAATTGCAATTATACATTTATTGATTTTATATTTCAGGTTATGGATTTGTAGACTTCGAAAGTCCGGCAGCGGCTGAAGGTGCAGTCAAGGCTCTAACTGCAAAAAACGTTCAGGCTCAAATGGCGAAAGTGGGTATTTGGTATCACCAACGTAGACAAGCCACTGTACGTTTGCATGCAAGTAATACCTAGCTTTACCTTTCAACTTTGTCACAGTTTTGAAGATTGGAATTTGATATTTTGGTGTGTTCTTGGTAGTAGTAGTATTTTAAATGGATTAATGGATCTTTGATGATGCTCAAATATTCAAAAATGCATCTCATATTTTTTTTAACACAAATTCTCAATTTGAACTCCCAGTTGAAATTAATTCACATATTTCAGGTGTCTGGCAGAAAGTTTACCTTATATGGAAAACTTTCATATCATACATTCTAGAAAAAAGTCCTGATGAAAATCTTATCATCCCATATTGAAAATGCATTTATTAAAAGGGGAGAGGGCTGTAAAAATGGTAGTACCATACCTTACTTTTTCACTACTACCCACAATGGCATGCTGTGAGTCTCTAAAAATTGCTTGGAAGCTTTTGAGATATCATCAAATCTCTCTCTGGAATATATTTATCTCCTACTAAAACTCACATTTATTGAAGATTATTATGAAATATAAAACTTATTTGAGTCGCAGATGATTCCACATGTTATTTTATGAACACCCTGTTCATATTTTCAAACAAAACAAGATGCGGAATTTGATTTTAAATATTTCAATAGCACAAATAACAAAGGACAACAAAAATTCTGTTTCATTTAATTCTGTGAGGAACCGTTCTATTCGCTCAAAACATTTAAATGTTGTGTGGTGAATGGGCTCTAAGCATGTGTCAGGTTATTCAGAATCAATTGTCATAATAGCGTACAGGTTTTCTAAATATTAGCGAACGTTAACTATGTTCCTGTGCTCCACACACTATTGTTTATGTGAAGTAGAGATCCCAAAAATTATTTACGAATAGGGAATCTCATTTATGCTAAGAAACATGTGTTATCCCCCAACTAATTGATCATTTAGATTTTTTTATGAAAATCATTAAAAATATAAAATGGGGTTAATTCAGGCATACAAGAATTCAGAAATGAACAATTGGTATCTTTAATAATTTTATGTTCTTGAATATATGCTTGAAAACTTAAAAAATTAAGAATAGGATATTTTATATCTATTCTTTTCATAAAATATATTCTCTTCCTGTTCATTATCTAATTAAAGTAATCTATGAACCAAATCATATCCAGCTTTCTGAAATTGTGCTTTAAAAAAATTATAATCCTTTTCACATAATTGAAATTATGGTAATGATAAGTATAGCTGTGACAAAGTTCATTTCAAGAACAAAATTCAGTCTAGTGGTAATGCTGAATAATGTTACTAATAGAAAGTGCATTGTAAAATAATTAAATTCACACGCTAGATTTGATTTTAGTTCTTATATTATTTACTTGTAGTTTAGATTATTGTATTGTGCTGCATAGATGCATGAATATTAGATACTGTTGAAATCCCCTAATATTCCATTAAAATTTTTTTGAAAATGATTTGATGCCTGTGTATTGGAAATTAGGGAATCTTTTTAATTGGAATGTTTTTTAGGCACTATATATAATATAAATTACCTAATGTCAATTCCTTTTACTTCTAAAACAAAATTGTTTAGGTGTTTTACGTGATTTTATATTGAGTATTGATGAATTTTATATATACATATTGATTCTTATTTGACATTTTCGTTGGAGGGGAGTTCTCATTATTTTATATCCAGATTCTTTCATTTTATGACTATTATATTTTTATATAATCCTATCATAGGGAATTATAAGCTCTTCATGTGTTTCCTTCATAAAACGATCAGAAATCTTGAGATTATAAAATGTCATCATCATGTTTGTTCCACTACTTCCAAATAATTCATTTCATAGTATTCAGAAATAGATATTGATCGATAAGACATTGAAATTGTAACGGAGAAAAGCTTTCAAAGACCAATAGTTTGGACAAGTCACAGTTCGGTATTTCTCATTATCGGATCAAAGAGGTGGCCAGAGACAAAATTCTGCGAACTCATCTACAGGAGGCGTCAAAGTTCTGAATTAAATATTGAAGAACATTGACTCAATAAATGTTGCTAATATTTGACTATTCCTCTCTTTATGGCATCCTTATTGAAAGTCTCCAAGACCTCACTTATGAAAACAATCGTATTTTACAATAACACAATAATATGCAACTTGCAAAAATCTGAAATCTAGAGTGATTTCTATATTGAAGCTGTAATTCAAATACAACAAAGAAGTTTCATTATATTCTCTCATTATTTGCAAATTGGACTGCATTTCCTGTATGGAAATTAGTGAAGCTTCATGCTAACTTGTAAGTTTCGGAAAATTGAGATCAACTGGTCGAACTAATAAGTTCTAGAAATTGTTGATGTTGACTTTTTATTATAGCTCTAGAAGTTGGTATGAAGTTTTTTTCAGTTGAAATGTTGTGGTAGTGCGTAAACAAATATTTGATATATATTACAGATCAAGCTGATTGTTTTAGCTGGGATCATCATGCTATAGAGTGTGTAATACTATGAGGCTAACTCATTAGGTAATACATAGTTAATTGAACTGGGACTTTGACACTCCTTTGTAGACGTTTCATCACATCCTCTCGAATATTTTTTAGTATCATTTTCTAATGGAAAATTTTAAGTGAGTTCCGTATTACAATCACACATTTTTTAATTAGATAACTCATGAAGAAATCTGGATATAAGAAATGAAATTCTTATTATAATAACATACATTTAATTTTTAAATATATGAAAGGAATTCATGTGGATATGCATTAGGTGGATTCTTTGTATTCCAAAATTGATAATTCTTCGTATTATCAGGTGCAAAAAAGAATACAATTAAATTAAGGCATTATGCATGTTGTACATTGAAGAAGTAACTTTCAGAAATTGCATTTTGTACAGTGAAGATAATTTAATTTGTTGCACACTCCTAACAATGACAAATATTCTTTCAATTAACATCAAATTGGGATATCTGAGTGACAATGGAAATGGTTAGTTATTTTGTTCTCACACTTGTTTCAAAGCTGGTAGATTGACCTGACCACAAATATGATGTTAGAAAGATTTATAAACTTCATAAATGAATAACGTATAATCAGAAACCTTATCGTAAGTACTGATGAAATAATGAACAGTTTCCTCATTTCTCGTCACTCAGAATATATATTTTTTTAATAAAACTAGTGATACTAACATATTCTATGAACTTTTTTTACAGAACTTTTTGTAATGCAGTTATAAAACGTATTAGTAAGGTTAGAATCTCTCATTCTTCTGTATAAGAAAAAAATCTTAGTATGAAAACAACCATCATCAGATATCTGGTGAATGTATCCTTATAAATTGTAATTATTACAATTATTAAACGTCACTATGAAACATTGTTTTCAGATACATAAATATGTCTCTGATAAATCATTTTGGTTGACATACAAATAATTTTCATAGTTATCTAACATATCACTTAATCTTTGAGTTGTTGGGTATAATTAAAATTTAATATCATGTTGATAATGAATAGTTTTTTTGTAGGAATAAACTATTCGATCCAATTAAAGACATTTTTTATAATCATTTCTAAAAACCCAAAAATGGATGTAAAAGTCAATGAATTTTAGTTTCATAAGAAATATACGGTAAAGAATATGCCCAAATCCGAAAACAGATCATAATTCATATTCACCTGCTAACCTTACTAATTTGATCTATGTGCATTAAAATATTATTTATGGCCATTTTTATATAATTATATTATTTTCAAAAATGCCATACAAAAAATAAAATGCCAGCTGGTTTAAGAATAGACAAGCGCTCTTTTACCTATTTGCCGCCTGTGGTTTTAAACGGGTATTACAATCATGTGAATGATTTTTCTGAAGAACACATCACCAAAGCGATTATAAAGCGGTGAGCTGCCATCCCTGTTGGTCTTACTAATGGTCCGATGTAACTCATATTTTGATATCTTATGGGTCTGGGAACCTTCAAATTCATTGCTCAGCTATTCTCCTGAAAAATGATATGGACAATTGTAATCAGTATCGAAGTTATATGAAAGTTGACAAGAGCTTGTTCATTCTCAAGCTATATATATATATAAAGGGTGTTCATACCATTTTGAAATGTTGACCAAATGAGATTTTAAAAATTTTAAAGAAATGATTTGTTTATCAATTGTATGAAAAATAAATGGGGTTGAATTTTAGAACATTACCATTTTGATGGCCTCAATTGAGATCTTTCAGTTTGGACACCTGGTATAATATATGTATATAAATACAGGGTGTTTTCAAAGTTTAGATATTTTTTAACAGGCTATAGAACTCGTAAAAATATGATATTTAATCAAATCAACTATATAAATGTTGCAAAATAACAAAGGTATAAAAGTAAATGACTAAATTGGGCCCGTTACGGTCCTGATATGTAGAGTCAAGTACTTGAGAAAAATGCACACGCGTTTTTTACTCTCTTTCCATATTGTTTAGTGGAAATGTGTTCATGGGGATTTTCTACTGACCAAACGTGTATTATGAAAATAACACTCCATTTCGTGTAAATGTGGCTTTTAGCCTTTAGGCCAAAATAAGTTTTGTAAAATTGTAATTAATATGATGGTGATTTGGAAACCACTGGACAAAATTCAACTCTTATGGACAATCTTGTGATGGTATGGATAAAGTTCTTCCTATCGAATCTTCTTGTATAACAACTTCTAAAATTTCAACTCTAGCTATTTGTACTAACCGAAAACAACAAATAAGAGACATGATTGTCTAATTGGCTGCTGATTGAGAACATCTCATTCTGTGGACAACCAGAAAATATCACTTTGTAAACTCAAACACAGAAAGCTATCATATGAACTTGGCATTACAAAGTGAAGTGATTTGGCCAGGACTGTAATTGAATTTTCTAAAATTTCCGCTTGATGACATTTCAGTTATTTGTCAATTTTTTGTATAATCCTGTTGAAACACATGCCTCAACTTTGAAAACACCCTATATTTTTGAATGATGGATATACATGGAACTATAATTGTTGGAGATGTCATTATACTAAAGTATTGTATTTTCAACAGCAACAGGAACAAGATCCAACTAATTTATACATTGCCAACTTGCCACCAAATTTCAAGGAGTCTGATCTGGACACGTTGTTATCAAAATTTGGACAGGTATGTTTTTAGTTAGTTAAATGGATTTCATATTGCTAGTAGAATTAATGATGCAACTGTTTTCCGGAGTTATGCATGAATAAATTAAATGTTGATGCATGTGCAAAAGGGTAAATGTTCTCCAAATAAGTTATAGCATTGACCAAATTTTTTTGTTTAACAGATATACCATTGTAATAAAGTACAGTGTGAGAATAATAATATTAGGTAATAATATTAAAACTCATAAAAAAGTAAACATAGTACTGGTGGGATAGTGTGTATACTTGTCAAAATAATTCAATAGTGTTTAGCGTTGAGTTCTATGATTGAATTCTACATCCTGTAATTTTAATCAATAAGGAATTACACTATGGGTCCTGTGAATAATCTTGAAGGTTATGCTTTTATGTCTTTCATAGCAATGCATATTCATTTTGTTGTTATATGTATGAGACAGAGTTATATCAACAGCCTTTGCTAGTTTTTATTCACATTTTCTTATATATGTTTTTTAATTTTTCAATGATCTACACATACTGGCTTAATTGAACCATTTTTTTCATTGTTGATTTACAAACTAAAAATCAAATAGGAGGCAAAAAAAATTTTAAATGCTTGCAAAATATTACTGAAATTTTATTGGCTATTACAAGTACATTATTTATCATGTTCAGTCATGTGTCATGTTTGGTTTGGTTATTTAGCAAACATTGTAGTGTCAACTTTTTCGTACTAGTTCAATCGGAAAATATGCATTCATTTCTTCAAGAAACGAGTCTTGTTGAGATATTTGCAATAGGAAATTATAAGCATTTTGAAGTTTTTCTACCGATAAAATGTCTGTTTCACAGTCATGCTTGTGCAACAATTTATTTATTGCAGATGATACACTGATCTACTTCTCATGTAATAATCACATGAAACTTAACAAAACTTTGGAAACTATTTACAGATGATATTGTGCTGACTATTTGAAGATAAATGTTGAGAAGACCAAGTATTTGGTAATAGGTTCAAAAAAACATTAAAGACACTTTTGGAATCAAAAGTATGAGATATTTCTGGGTTCTGAGATTGTAGAGCGGGTGAACCAATTTAAATATTTAAGGGTTATTGTTGATAGGGGGTTGCATTTAGAATAGAATAGAATTTTATTTTATACCAGTGACAAATTTTACAATTTGTATAGTACAAGTCATCACTAATTTCCTAATGCAAGAGTATGTGCTTTACAACTATTACAGTAATACAAAGCAAAAAATAGAATATGCAATTATTTTATTGTATTTTCGATTGTGCACCGGGGAAACTTCTTTTGAGCGAGGTGGCGCATTTGCATTTCAAAACTGTAGGAAAACCCGGCAAAACCTACAGCACCATGAAATACATTACAGATTCCATTATTACGTACATTGAGATATACACTATAACTATGGTTGAACTAACGTTATAACTGAATCTAATACTAAGTCTGGGCGAAAATACTTTGGTTTATATCCTCAATTTTATATGTTTCTGAGCAGATTAAGTATTTGTTCATACATTGAATAAGTTAAACTCTTATTCAAATTGGATTGAGCCACAATAGATCTGAAAAGGTCGCAGTGGAAGGGATGGCTATTACCCACATAAAAAGAACCTAACCTAATGGCAATAATGAATGCTAGAAGTTTCTTCTTGATTTTTTTATGTGATTGTAGCCCCAAGTCTTTATTACTATTTAGGAGAAAGTGTTCCACAAACAGAAAAAAAAAGTTAGTTTCATATTTATTTTGAAAAATCATAACTCTGTAGAGTGCAATACAAAATTATTCAAAAATAATATAAATGTTAATAAAGAGTGGATATGTAATTGATGGAAGAAAAATAAAAAATGCCCGATTGTCGAACTTGTATGTTCCAGAATCAGACATACTGTATTCCATAATTGAAGAAAAGTTTATAGGTCTAAGTTGGAAAAGTTTACTTCAAATTTGAGATATGCATGCTGACATTTGGTTGTTTCCACATGTGCTAGCTTAGGAAGTACCATTTTGATTTTGTCAATGGTTACCATAAATATATCTTCTGTTAAAGGAAAAAGAAAGCTTACAAATTACAATATTTCATCTAAAACTTCATCGACATTATGAATAAATTAAATGTTCACAAATGGAATTAAAATCAAATCACCTACTT